>JAAXCT010000561.1:0-428222 GCA_012490785.1 Eragrostis nindensis
GTAATGGGTTTTAACTCGACGGGCGTTGGAGCAGTTTCTTCATTGCTTGTCTAGTTCAACATATGGAGAAGCTCTTCATCTTTGTAAAGTTTAGTCTCTTCCTCCATATGGGGTGCTTCCAAGAATTCTCCAACTATTTCTTCAATAGAGGCTAATTCTTCCATAGTTTCAGGGTGTCTCAGCTTTGTGTTGAGAGCACGCCTGATGTCAACGGGGAAGCTTTCTTTCCCAATACGAACATCCAACTTCTCCTGTAAGTACTTTATTTGGGAGAATGTGTAGATGGAGTTCCGATCAGTAAGAAGTCTTGCTTGGGTATATCGAATATGTGAAAGGCGAGAACCATGGGCTGTTCATTTATCTCTGTCTCCACTTCCCGCAAAACTCCTACCGCTGGGTAATATTTATTCTCGAAGACCAACCATTTCTTTGAAGGTGTTAGGTTGTCTTCGGACAGCCATCCACTACTTTCAGCCATATGCTTTGACATGATATTGACTTTGGCTTTTAAGTCATATATGGCTTTCCTCCTAGCAGTGGATTGAATATTCACCATAACGCAGTCGGGTTTTGGATTTAACTTGATTGTCTCCCTCGTGCATTCGGCTTCTTGAAACCAATCTTCCCCCAGAACAGCTGACATTGATGTATTCTTTCTATCTGCTCTTCTATATCTTCCCAATCCAGTTCTTCGGCGTCATCATTGTCAGGGTAACAATTTCTCTCTATCGGATATGATCTTGTATCCCCGAATTTGTGAAATCAAATTCCTCTTCGTAGGGCACGAGAGGAAGAATTGGTTCCACCACCTGAAGGTTTTCAGCTTCAGCAAGAGTTTGACCACCTTGGAACAAATTTGGATTTGTTGGGCAGACATAGAATGGTTCAGGAGTTTCTTCCATGATTGGAGCTTTTTCCATGATCGGAGCTTGAGGAACCTCAATTTGAAGCACAGGTTGAACAACGGGTACTCTTCTTTTGGTAGCTCGGTGTGGGTGGCACATAGCTGTCCAGATTGCTCAGAATTTTACCAAAGTTCGAATCCTTCAGTTGGTGTGATTCTTATGAAAGATCCTCCAGAAGCAGTATCCAAAAAAGTACGGCTCCCTGGAGTGAGCCCCCACATGAAGTGTTGAAGGAGTACTGCTGGTGAGAGTCTGAGATCTGGTCCTTTGACGGTGTATGACATGAAGCGCTCCCATGAGGCTCCCAATGTTTCTTTACTCTCCGCTTGAAGGTAAGAAGCTCCATACGAAGAGCAATGACCTTTGCAACAGGGAAGTATTTGAAACAGAAGAGATCTCTGAGAGTTGTCCAATTTCCGTTGGCCCCTCCTACTGACATAGCATACCATTGTGTTGCCTTTCCACTGAGTGAGAACGGGAATAACTTCCATTTGAGCGTGTCCTGTGGAAATCCCTGGGTCGAAACAGTGGAACGAAGCAGCTCGAAGTATCTCAGGTGTTCATATGGATTCTCATCTTCATCTCCGCAGAAGATGTTCCCCTGAACCAGTGCTATGAGTTCTGGACGAATCTCATAGCTCTGGGCTGTGATTGGTGCAGATGCTGGAGGAGGCTCCAGCAATTCTCCTTTCGGAGCATTGGCGTAGACGATGGAGGATGGGTCCATGGTAATGATAAAGAAAAAGAAAACAAAAACAAACAAAAATAAACCTATTCACGGATGATCCTAGATTCGAGTAGCACAGCTACCGTTCCCCCGTTCCCCGGCAACGGCGCCAGAAAGCTTGTTGGCAGTCCTAAGGCCTAACAGAAATAAAACCGCAAGCGCACGGATACCGATGCAGCTTTCACCCCAAGAGTATTCCTAAGGTATCGAATCCACAGGGAACGAATAGTGTACTAAACTCGAGATCTATGCAGAATATCCGTAAAAAAGAGACACGCTAAGCAGGGATTAATACAGTAAAAAGATAGTCCTCTGGCCAGGTAATCTAATGCAAGATACTAAATAACTGAACAATGCGATAAGGGTTTTTCGATATCATCTACTTCGGGGCACGGCCGCCGCCAAGACACTCAACCCGAGAACTAGGTTCAACGTATCCGGTCAACGGACCGCGTCTAGGCCCTACACACTCAACCCGAACGTGGTGGACTACAGAGACCGGTGTAGCTGTTCACCTACACTCGCGGCTACCACAACACATCCCGTGGGGTTGAGGGCAACTCAGGATAAATCAAAGTATAAACACCACGTTTACACCTATCATTAATACCAGCAACTAGCAATTTCCTAGAGCTAGCGCATGCAGTAAATAAGAAATACTACACACACACCTGAATCCCATAGATAATAAAGAAGAAAACCTTACTTTATTGCTCAATAAATAGTACCTTACATGTTACCCCGGCCTGGAAGACTATGGCGACTACTCCCAGGCGGAGTATAGACCCGAGGCACCGAGGAAGCAGAACCCCGACATCTCCGGAGCTTCCGCCCTTCCTCCTCCTCACTCACTCTCTACTTCACTTATCAAAGTGTTTCTCTCTCTAAGGTGCGAGTTCTACCGTGGGAGCTACCACCTATTTATAGGCCTAAGTGAGGTAGAGTGGCGGTCACGACACGTCGGTAGTCGGTGAGGCGGTTTTGCCGAAAGTCAGGCCGGCCGACCTCCCACCTTGCCGGCCGGCCATCCATTGTCCCGGATGGCCACCGCCTTCGCCGTGGACGTCCTAGATTGCCTCCCAAGGTCGGTTTCTGAAGTCGGTTTTCGAGTGGGGGCGGCAGAAGTGCAGAAATCATCAAATTAGGCCCAAAAGCCCACCTTCCGGATGTCGGTTGTTCATCCACCATGGAGACCACTTGGGCTTTGATGTTTTGCAATGTGTATAGCCCACTGGAGGAAGATCGGGTCCATTGGAGACAAAAGTAGGCCGGCCGGCCTAGGGGGGTGGCCGGCCGTCAAGGAATTTCAGCATTTCCTGCAATTTTCGTTGAGGCATAACTTCTGCTCCCGGACTCCCGAATTGAGTGAACCAAAAGTCAATTTTGACTATCTTTTCGAGGGCTTTCACATGGAGATATCAAATGTTTTATTTGGATAAATTATCTTCATGGCAAAAACCCCTCTTTGTTTTATAGTTTGTGGTGATTTTCCTTAATAATTGTACCTGCAATCAAAATATCACCAAAACTTGTGGAAAGCCATTAGTCCATAAAGAAAGTTCATTTTATTCTTGATTGATGGCTTTTATAAGCTGGAGTTGGCGGTAAAAAGTTGTCGTTAAGGACCGCCAACAGAGGTTCAATCTCTCACTATCTCCATTGTGGTTCAGGTAGCATTGGGATCTTGTAATGCGCCATAATTGCACGTTGTCTCTGTACCCCCACCACAGCCGCTAATGCATACGCGATGATCCTTGAGATGATGTGTAGATAGGAAGAGGTCAGCGACTAAGGCGATTGGTAGTGACAGGGCTCGTCGGAAAGGGGTCTTGACCTACCGATCTTCGGTTATCAATATTGAGTAATCCCGTTTATGATGCTATTTGATTAAGCTTCTTGGTTACGATCTCAACTAGCAGACTTGGCTAACTTACCCCATGACCTAATCAGTTCCTAGGCTGTTCGGACAACCTTTGGTCAACTTAGCCACAACGCGATTAGATGGGCCATACAGTAAAGGGGTCGAACGCAGCCCAAACCGAGTCGCATGTCAAGCAGCCCAAACCGAGCAATTAGTTCGTGTGGCAAGCAGCCCAGCTTGATTATCCATTATTATTGTTCCTCAATTAAAAAAAGATTATCCATTATTATTGTGCTAAAAATTATACTATGTGGCATCATTTACTGAACCAAAGGAGATAATCATCCAACACATGGACGAGTCCAACGCTTCACCCAATAATGATGAACAAAATGATCCTAAAGTTTACGGGGATACTTGCTAGTTAGGAGCAGAGCATCCTGCTTTTTTCTTTAGGGCTAAACGCCTAACTTCAAGCATTCCAGATTTTTTATTATGAAAGACGTTCACTGACACAAGAACGTTGATGTGAATGTTTAAAAATCACTCAGATTACATTTAAATTCATAAGGTTATTACTCAATTGACGACTGGTTATTTACTCAGTTGAAACTTCTTTTTTTCTAGGACCGTTCAGTAGGAACTTTCGAAACCAAAACCAACGCAGACATTCAATTCGATGAATGGATCAGATTTCTGGCTTGGAATCCTTCTTCCCAGAGAAGGCATCACAAATGCGCACAGTATAATCATAGTCGATCATCTGGGGAAAGGATTCTCACGTCCATTCAATGTGTCAAACATGACAGTTATCAAATTAACAGCTCCACGAAAAAATTTACAGAACGAAAGGTCTAATAAAACCACAAAAAAAAAAAGAGGAATCTTAGATGGATCAGAAATCTGGCTTGGAATCCACCTCCGCAGAGAGGTCACATGTGCGCACAGTATAATCATAGTCGATCAGCTGGGGAAAGGGTCCTCACTTCCATCAGATTCACTTGTTCAATCAAACAGAGGGGTAAATCTAACGAAGAGTAAACCAAGTTTTTTTTTCGAGATGAAGAGTATACCAAGTTGAAAGTGAAGAAAATGTATTGTTTAACATCTGGCTTAGGAGTCACTTCCGATGAGAAAGACTCGAAAAATCGCACAGTATAATCATAGTCGATAATTTGGAGAAAGGATCATCACATCAAAAAAACATCAGATTCGCGACAACGAGAAAGAGGAACATCAAATCAAACGGAGAGAAACACCAAATCTAAACGAAATCGAGGAGGACGACGAGTCGACGAGAAGAGCGAGAAGAACCGGAAGCGCAGCCGCAAAGAGCGTAGAGAGGTCGGCGTTGAGAGCTAGTTTATATAGGAAGTCACAAGTGCACGAGGACGAAACCCTAGCTTGCACGGGATTATGATGGACGGACAGATACAGTGCCACGTTGACGGATACGAGTCGGGAAAGTTCTAGGGCCGACAAGGCCAAGGAGAAGTGGCGGCAGCATCACTTTGGGCCGGTACTTAAGCAAACCAGCCCATAAGCCCTATACGATTTTTGGCCCGTTTTAAACTTTCGATCCGTGTTAAGCCTAGGGAAGTCTCTGATTGAGTCAACACAGTTGGCGCGAGAATCGGTCACGCCCGTGCATGAGCGAAGAAATAACGGGGAGATGCGGTTGCATGGCACGATCTAAGCAAAGCGATGGTGCAGGTGCACGATACCACACTGGATCTGAACGATATGCCTTCTCTTCATCGAAGGGGTCCTGCAACTCTAATAATCTTGTGAAACCAACTACAGTCAGACCTCAGTATTGTGAAACAAAAGGAAAAGGAACAGAATGAAGAAGTGGAACACAATCACAATCAGCATATTAGAAAGATAAACATTATTTTATTGAATGCTCTGAACAAAATGAAACAATGGTGACGAGAAGTCGCTAAATTAACCTGGCTGCGTAATGAGATCTTAACTACTAGGATGATTCTCTATCCCTAACCGGGCCCTTAAATCACAGCCCAAACTAAATGCGAATGGACAAATGCTCCGTCATAAACTTAATAATTTGGTGAGCGACGAACGCCCGCCACGGGGCGCCGAACGCCCCGCCGGCGACGAACGCCGTTCTGTGTATTGTATTCCTCAACTCGGCAACAAATGCCAACGATGACAACACAATTTATACTGGCCGCAGTGTCCAACGGCCTCACGCGACGTTCACGCGCACGTACGCACGAACCTCCTCAGGACTTGGCCTCCTCTCATCGTGAACCGCTCGTTCCTCCGCGAGACTTGGTAGCCACCCGAGCTCGCCGCGCGCCAATGCCGGCATGACCCTGTGCCAACTACTTGCAGCTATCCTGCACACGCACACACATCCAGTTGATAAACTAAACGCACGCACACACGCGCTAAGTCGCCAACAGACTCGAAACAAACTCAAGTCATGATTATCCTAACACCTAGCTACACCTAATCAGTGTATCCATCAGCTATGGACAGACAGACGTCGTCAGGGGTCAGTAAGAAACACACAACAACAGCAGCTGCGCGCGCACGGGCGTTGTCGTCAAAAAGGGTCGATCAGCCATGTGTGCGCGCGCGGATGCATGCGGCGGTCTTGACAAGACCGAACGGACTCCGTCTTCGTCTACTTCTCCAGCGTCGCCATGAACCTGCCGAGGTCACGGTTCACCAGCGGGTTCGACTTGACGTCCTTGTCCTTGGCCATGGCTTCCACCAGCCTCCTCGGCACCAGGCACTTGCCCTCCGCGGCCAGCCGCTCCTGCACGCTGCCGCTCACCAGCAGCGCGTGCATCTTCTCCTGCGTCATGATCGGCATCTTCTCCTTCTGCGCGAAGATGCAAGACACGGATTGGTCGAGAGACGAGGTTGATGAGATGGAGAAAATGCAATGTGGCGATTGGTAATTGCTGCTTACCTCGGTGCGCATGAGGGCGAGCATGCCGACCTGGGCCTGGAGGAGCTTCACGTGGCGGCCGGCCTCGTGCAGCATCTCGGCGGTGCTCAGCTTGTGCGCGCCGGGGATCAGCCGCGACAGCTCCGCCGTCTTCTGGCTGATCCGCTTCCGGCGCTCCCTCGCGCCGCCGCGCTCTGCACGGCATGCTGGCTCCCGTTGCCGCCGGCCTTCGTCGCGTCCGATCCGCGCACGAACGCCAGAGGCTGCATCGGCAGCGGCGGCGGCGGCGGCAGTGGCAGGACGAAGTCGGTGCGGAACTCCGGCAGCGCCGGCAGCCGCAGCTGGTTGCGACCGCCGTAGCGCGGCAGGCTGGTGTCGACGAGGTCGTGGATGCAGGCGCGCAGCTTCTTGCCGCAATGCTGCTCGGTCATGCGCCTTCCTTCTTCCTTGCTGACGGGGCGGAGGACGGCGGCGGCGTCGGGGATGCGGAGGAGGTCGTCGAGGGCGGCGTTGGAGGCCTGGTCGAGCGGGTCGTAGACGAAGCCGAACAGCGCGTCGGAGAGCTCCGGGTGGGCGTCTTGGAGGAAGCTGCTCGTCTCCGCGGCCTCCGGCGCCGGGAGGTGGCCGAACACCGGGCCGGTTGTCGGGTGGTGGAAGCCGAGCGCCATGGGCGGGGACATTGCGCGCTGCTGCTAGCTGTCTCTCTCTCTCTCTCTCTCGCTCGCTGCGGAGCTCAACTGCTCGAGGAGGAGGCAAGACACAGAATTCTGGGGAGGACGAGGTGGGGGCGACTCGAGGGTAAACAGGCGCAGTAATTAGTGGTGGTCTTAACCTCAGGTTAGCAGTAACTTCCCCTGAGAAAGTGGAGGCGGCGCCCCCACTCCCTCCTCCTAATTAGCCGCCATTTGCTATTCTCTCCCGCCGTTTTCCACCACTTTTGGTCAATGGCCCCTTAACCAACGTTGAATTTATTCAAACTCCCTGCAGATATTTGTACCTTGCCTGAGCAAATAAATCTCTGAAGATCATGCATGTAATCCATTTGCATTACATGATTGTGGTGTGCAATGCAAGCAAATGTCCTAATATTTCTACTAGAAACAGAGCGCGGCATTACCGCGCTAGACATAATTGTAAATATTTTTTTTATCTACTCCTGTGGCTGGCCAGCAAGCTGCTATTTTTTGAAACATTATGCAATCTGAACGTTGCGATGGCCGTTTTTGTTTTAGCAAAGAACGTAAACTTCCCCTAACTAAATGCTGTTTCACAAATTATATGCCTGCTCTTGAGCATTTGCGAACCAGCATTTACAACACACGCACCATACATAAGTTTTTCTTCTTTGAACATGAAGTTTGAATATCAAACCTTGCTTGCTCGGTTGCGTTGTGCTTCCCTTGTATCATGACTGAAAATCTCCGGTGCGATCTTGGCCTGAGACTAGTTTCTTCGTAGTGAAGGACTTATCGTTGAAGTAATTAATTTTGAAACTAGTGAAGGTCTGCATTGCAACGAAGGCAATTAGCAACTGCCTATTAAGGCGGCTACCAAGATGCGACCGCGCGCTGAGAGATGGACGGTGGATGCGACCACTGTTTCTTACACTTCTCTTCCGTTTTTTCTTTACCGGCAAGTTTCCTGTGTCTTGGATACTCCTGTGCGGTTTAAGAAGCTCCTGAATCGTAGCTCCACCTCTTCCTCATTTTGTGCAACCGCCGCTGTCGTGGAACCGCCTCCTCCTCCACCCTCTCATCTTGCAGTACGTGTGACTCGTGCCTATCGTGCAAGGGCACAAGTGCTGCAATCCTGTGCCGTGTCCATTGCTCTGGTCGTAACAGATTCTAGCTTCTAGCACTACCGGCTGCAGTAAACTGTGGCAGCAACATGCCTCTGTTTTAATTCTGAAGCTTATGTGTTTTCCATGTGTTGCGCCGCCATCTCGCTTGCCCTCCTGTAATTCACTTCTCTGAAATCTTCTGTGTTCGATATGAACATCTGGCAGATAAGAATAGTATTTCTTCAATCAAAAAGACAAAAAGAAGGTGAAGTAGAGTGCAAGCTGGCTTGTGTTCACGTGTTTTTCTCGCAGCTGCTAATTTTCATCTCGGATTGCTTGTTGCAGGCCGTGTTGATCAGGACGGTGGATCATAGCTGGGCTACATCGAATTTGGAAGAGAAAAGTCTAATCTGAGTCCCTCAACTATTGGGGGTAGCGCAACTTCACCCTGAACTATAAAACCGGGTATCCACAGTCCCTCAATGGTATGGGTAGGTGCAAATCGAGTCCCTCGGCTTTTTCAAAGCGGTTTTATCCTACGTGGCACAGTGGGGCCCACATGTCAGGTGCCACATCACTTTTTCTTTTCTTTTTTTTTTTTTTCTCTTCTCTTTCTCCCGGGACAGCACGCCGCTTGCTTCATTGCGCCGCACGCCGGCCTGCCACCTCTCTGTCCCTCCGCCGCCGTCTCCGCCGCGCGGTCCCTCTCCCTCCGCCGCCATCCCCGCGCGGCCCCTCTTCCTCCGCCGCCCTCCCCGCGGAAGACCATGTACTTGCGCGCTCCTCGGCGTGCACGCACCCCGGCCAGTTGCAGAGGTAGAGCCCGACGCCAGGTGCGCACCCACGGGGCCCACCCACCGCGGCGCCCGCCGCAGCCGGCTCTCGGCCACCACGCCGCGCGCGAGACCACGGCGTCAGTCGACGCCGTCGCGGCTTCCTCTTCCTCCTCCTCCTCCTCCCGATCGCGGGGTCCGGGCCCGCGGCGGCCGGGATCTGCGGCTCGGACGAGCAGTCGTAGGCCGCGTCTAGGTACAGGTCGTCGTAGAGCGACCACGCGACGTCGGCGGCCGTCGGCGCGGCGTCCCTGCTGGCCTCGCGCGAGGTGGCTGTGGCCTCGACCCCTCGTCGACGGAGGACGCGTCGGCGGCGGCGGCGGGGCGGAACGGACGTCGGGCCCGATGTCGAGCTCGAGGCCGAAGTCGTCGGAGGGCTCGAGGAGCACGCCGGCGCGGCGGAGCCCCGGGCAGCAGACGGAGAGCTTCTGGAGCGCCGCACAGGCCGCCGGCGCGCCCTCAGGCGGCGGCGCGGGAGGAGCTCCGCGGGAGGGGCGGTAGAAAGAGAAGAGAGAAAAAATGAGAGAAAAAAAAGAAAAAAGAAAAGAAAAAGTGACGTGGCACCTGACATGTGGGCCCCACTGTGCCACGTAGGACAAAACCGCTCTGAAAACTGCCGAGGGACTCGATTTGCACCCACCCATACAATTGAGGGACTGTGGATACCCGGTTTTATAGTTCAAGGTGAAAGTTGCGCTACCCCAATAGTTGAGGGACCTAAATTAGACTTTTCTCAATTTGGAAACTAGGTGGGTCTTAGATCAAAGCCCATTATGTTTTTTTTTAGATAATGGGAAATTGTATTAATCCCGGCCTTGGCTCTCGAAGAAGCTACAACCACATTGGTCTTGACTTCTACGAAAGTTACAGCCGATAATATGATCACATCAGAAGTGCACATGCGCACATTGATGGACACAACTAATCAAGAGAAACAAAGAAAAAAAAAACAGAAGGAAAAGGTCTCCATATTACAACTTTATATCTTCCAAAACGGCCTTATGAGAAGGTCTACTCCATCAGCTTTCTTCTCCCATGACAAATTGTAGGGACCAAACAGCTTGGAGCTAGCCAATCCAACGATGAACTGCATCAAACGATTGAAGCGAAGACCACTCAAACTGCATCCATGGAAAGATGATGTCCTGAGCACCACCAAAATTGAGGTCCAGGAACATTACAAACGGCACTAAATTGCCGATAGCTAACTGAGACCGCAGAATCTGATATGCATTGAATCACAACATCATAGCCATGCCAAAAGCGACGTGAGCAACTTTGTGAGGAACTCCAAGATAACGCCTTCAAGAAGGTTACGACATCTAAGCATGCCGCCGTCATCCGCCCAACAAGTGCTAGGTTTGCACCTATGGAAGAACCCCGAGAGATTAAGAGACCCATGGTTCTCCGATGATGCCTTCAGGAAGGGCCATGGCACCCGCGGGCGTCACCATCATTCAAGATTAGAACCACAGACTCCATGTGAGGAGCCCACGCAAGAGCCCCAACATTTGGATCACATCGATCCATTACTCAAGCAGCCAGGCATACGACCAATGTTGAAGATGCACCAGAACTGCAAGGGGGACGACGAGATGGAGGCCACGGGACGGGGCCTTTGCCGCCGCCGTCGCCGCCATGCGCGCCTGTGACCGATGCTACTGCACCACCGGCGTTCGCGACAATCGTCACCGCCGCCTTGCGCGACCGCGAAGACGAGCAACACGCCCGTAGGATCCACAAGCGGCAAACTCAATGCATCTCGCTGCCGCCCCATCGATCCACACGCCGGGATGAAACTCGGCCGCCGTCGAATGGCGACCTAACTTCCACACCAAGGATGCGAGATCCGGAGAAATAGGGACGAGCGATGGAGAAGAAAGAAACGGCGTCCCCGCCGCCGCCGTCCTCGCCGCTGTGCAGGTTGTGCTGTCAGCCGGCTCGGGCGGCGGCGAGGTGGGTATGGGGAAGGAGGAGATCGAGTGGCGGCGGATCGGAGTCGCCGCCCGTGTCGCACGCGAGGGCGACGCGGGGGCCGAGAAAGCCCATTATGTACACAACTGGGTTCGGCGATGTCGACGGCATGGCCCAAAGTCAAACAGCGCGCGTCCCTCTCTCCAAGCAAAAGAGGAAAGCAGCCCACGATATTTCTGCCGTGCGCCGACAACGACCGACCGCACACGAGCGGAACACGATCTGTGCGGCTCGATCATGTCGCGGCAGCTGTTGTCACGACGGCGACCTCAATTTGTGAAGCCACATGCCAGGCCGGGACATGTGCCCAACGACCAGCAGATCTAGAGAATTGCGAGCGATGAATGATGCGTCTGCTCGAACGCGACTTGGAAGAACACCCGAGACCGGAGGCCCCGGACCAGCTGATTGCCGTTCTAGGCTACCAAGGTCGTCGATTCTTAACTGGTATACTCACGTCCATTCAATGTGTCAAACATGACAGTTATCAAATTAACAGCTTCACGAAAAATTTTACAGAACGAAAGGTCAAATAAAACCACCACCAATAAAAGAGGAATCTTAGATGGATCAGAAATCTGGCTTGGAATCCACCTCCGCAGAG
Source organism: Eragrostis nindensis (assembly GCA_012490785.1). Classification (NCBI taxonomy): domain Eukaryota; kingdom Viridiplantae; phylum Streptophyta; class Magnoliopsida; order Poales; family Poaceae; genus Eragrostis; species Eragrostis nindensis. The sequence goes on from JAAXCT010000561.1 coordinate 11,608, forward strand.
GGGTCACATGTGCGCACAGTATAATCACAGTCGATCCGCTGGGGAAAGGGTCCTCACTTCCATCAGATTCACTTGTTCAATCAAACAGAGGGGTAAATCTAACAAAAGAGTAAACCAAGTCTTTTTTTTTCGAGATGAAGAGTATACCAAGTTGAAAGCGAAGAAAATGTATTGTTTTGATCAGAACATCTGGCTTAGGAGTCACTTCCGATGAGAAGGACTCGAAAAATCGCACAGTATAATCATAGTCGATAATTTGGGGAAAGGATCATCACATCAACACTACAAGAAATCTAGCCTTTTATAACGATTTTGCGGTGACGATTAACCAAAACGTCGCTAGAGCACCCTGTTTATGACGATTCATATGAGCCCAATGAGTTTAGCAACGAAAATTAGAGGTGCGTCATAAAGAACAAGCAAAAATCGTCACAAATGATGCCAAAGATATATTGTGACGAACAATCGTTTGTCATGTGAGGCTAACTATGAGCGTCGCAATTTTATGACAGTGTGGATCGTCACGACCATGTATTTTTGTCACAATTAGACACTATGGGTCCCACAACTACTATTATGGTATAAATACTAAAAAGAATGATGCTTCATTAGCTTCAAATTGAAGCAACAACTTTCATTCCAAATTATTACTCCTGTCATAAAATACATTATGCATTTATTTTGAAATACTATTTTCGGAAGTTTTAGTTTATAAAATAAAAAAAACGAAGCAACCTCATTAGTTGTTTTTTTGTTTGAGATCTCATCGTTAGTTGTCGGGTGATTTCATCTGTGGCCCATCAGCTCATTTGAAAACAGTATATTTAATTCGCAAAAAAAAAAGGAACACAGTATATTCATTTGGGCCGCTCTAGCAGGCCACAAGGCTGGCCCAGTTTAAGCTAATATTTCAGTCTTTTAAAAGAAGAAGGAAAAAATATGGCTGCTGCGCCGTAGAATCGAACCAACGACCAGAAGGTTGCAACTGACCAGCCTTACCACTTCGCTGCCAGACGACTCGTTCCTTTCATTGCAAACTAAATTAAATATGACAATATTTGTCTCCAACAGAAACCAATCCCGCAGACTTGTCTGCTCGGCGCTGTTGCCTAGGGATTTCGCTCGGCCTCGCGGAGCCGGACGCGCGCCGCCGTCGGCCTGCTCCTCCGCCGAACGCCGCCACGCCGCGTCCCTCGCTCCCTACCGCAGCTACCGCCGCCGGATTGCTCCTCAGTCGTGCGCCGCCACGCCGTGTCGCTCGCGCACGTGCCAGCTCCCCGCCCCCGTTGGTCGGCATCTAGGCGACGGAGCCAGGCCGCGGCGGAGCTACGCGCGGAGATACGGTACACGGCGCCGGGCTTGCCACTCCCTGTCGAAGCTCGACGCCGGGCCTTTGCCTTCAAGCCCCTCGGACTCATCTCAGCAGACGCACGACGTTGTCGCTCCGCCGCGCGCCGTGCGCCGTCCGTCGCTCAGCCGTGCGAGGTCCGCCTGCTCTTCTCAGTCGTGCGCCGCCGCGCCGTGCCGCCCACGCCCCCGTTGGCCTGCATCTGGGCGAGGCGGCCTGACGACGGCATTCGGGAGCCTGCAGGACGACCGCAGCCTTGACGTCGGTATCGCAGAGTGCCGGTACAAGCTCGACAGCTCGTCCTCTACCTAGAGCTACTCGTTGTTGTGATGATCAGCTAGCTAAGGTTGATTATTTGGTTTTTTGCTTGTTCATGGCCGCAGGGGAGGAAAGGCCCAGCCTTCACTGTCCAGTCCGCCGCGGTCTGAGTGCGTCCTCTCGTAGGTGTGCTGATCTTCAAGCAAGGTAAGGGCCATTCTGTGTGCATTGTCATGAGCTTGACCAATTCGACCAATTCATCCTGTGTAGGTGTGCTGATCCTGCAATTGAAAATATCTTCTTTTTTTTTCTTTTTTTTGCCATGAGAATTCATGTTTCATGAGCAGTGTCATATTTTGCAATTCTATGTGCATGTGTCTTACCAATTCAAAGTCGGAAGGTTGTCACTGTAATTGTCACCACCAGTACTAATTGCTTGTCTTTTTGCTGGAAATTGTCTTCATAACTGTCATCGTTATTGTTAGTGCATCATGTGGTTTATGTACTCAGCTATTCAGCTCCTATCTTATAATGCTTTTCAACTCAAAATTGCCTTAGTTGATGTTGTAGAGGGTTGCTTTGATGATCACAGTGATGTACTCAGCTCCTATGTTATCATGCTTTTCAACTCAAAAGTGTCTTAGCTTAAGTTTGAGAGGGTTGCTTAGTTTATACAGATTTGTTCAAATTTATTTTTAAACCATATCTTATTGGGGGCTACTTTGTAGTGCTATGATGATTTTGCAGTGTTTTGTCTCATAATTGTAGGCAAATAATGCTCCAAATTACACATTATCACAACAGCTGGCATTTCTCAATATTGAAAACTGACCTGCTTTATTTTGCAATTGTTAGGCACAAATGGAAGCTATTTTGGCTGAACCTGTCGAGGAAGGGCAAGCCCCAAAAACTCCTGCTGAAGCTATTGCACAAGTTCTGCCATCATCAAAGTTTCTTCGAAACATTGGCCTAGATCCAGGAGCCACAAAGAGAAGCGCCAAATCTGCACGTGTACAAGAACTGGAGGCTGAAGTCGAAGCTGGGAAGCATGGAGCTGCAGCACTGAAACATAAAGTTGAGGACTTGGAGAAAAAGATTGCAGACTCAGAGGAAGCAAGGGAGAAGCAACTTGGAGAGATGGAAGAACTGAGAAACGAAACTGAGGAGTTGAAGAAGGAGCAGGCGAAGATGAAGACGATTCTTGAGTTCTTTGCTGGCATCAACAAAGAGTAGGTTACTCTTGCCCATCTGTGAGATGCTTTGCTACTTGGCTGGCCATTTTTTGGACAGAGACTTCTATTCATATGGACTTGAGACTTCTTTTCATGTGACCTTAGCTGTATTTATCGACTTGGGGTCACAAATCTGTGACTTGAACAATATGTGGTTGATGAATGTGACTTGAATCTGTATGGCTATGTTGAACCTGTATGACTTGGGATCATGTGACTGAGTTGGTATGTTGTTGAACTTAATTTGTATGGGCTGTGTTGGTTGATAGTGGATGATTGATGAATGTGACTTTTGAAAATCTGTCTGAAATGGCTTTCTTGGAAATTGGCGTAATTGTTGTATGGTTACTGTTGGGCTTGATTTGAAATGGTCCAGCCCACATGAATTTTTTTTTTCAGGCCTATTTAAAATTTTGTTCAGATCTGCCAAAAATTTGGGCCAGATGCAAACCAAATTATGATTATGGCCCAAAAAAATAAGCTAGGCCCACACTAAATTGGTCTGTTTTCTAAAGATAATGGGCCTAAAATTGCTGAAATAAACTGAATGAGGCCCATAAAACGAAACGGGCCTGTTGGGCCAAAAGAATTTATAACGAATTAAATCGTCACAATAGCTATGCCATCTCAGAGTTTAGTGACGTTTTCAGGTTAAATAGTGACGGATATTGAGCGTCGTAAACTATAACGAAGGAAGAATCGTCGCAAAAAATCTGTGACGAAAACATACATTTTCGTTGCAGAACATGTTTAAACACATAGGATAGGCGACGAACTTATTTTCGTTATTGAATCGTCGCAAAGTTCAATCCACAACATATTTTTCAGATTTTGTAACGAAAATGAAACGTCACCTATCATTAGATTTCTTGTAGTGCAAAATAACATCAGATTCGCGACAACGAGAAAGAGGAACATCAAATCAAACGGAGAGGAACACCAAATCTAAACGAGATCAAGGAGGACGAGTAGTCGACGAGAAGAGCAAGAAGAACCGGAAGCGCAGCCGCAAAGAGCGTAGAGAGGTCGGCGTTGAGAGCTAGTTTATATAGGAAGTCACAAGTGCACGAGGAGAAACCCTCGCTCGCACGGGATTATGATGAACGGACAGATACAGTGCCGCATCGACGGATACGAGTCGGGAAAGTTCTAGGGCCGACAAGGCCCAGGAGAAGTGGCGGCAGCATCACTTTGGGCCGGTACTTAAGCAAACCAGCCCATAAAGCCCTACGATTTTTGGCCCATTTAAACTTTCGATCCGTGTTAAGCCTAGGGAAGTCTCTGATAGAGTCAACACAGTTGGCGCGAGAATCGGTCACGCCTGTGCATGCCGTGCATGAGCGAAGAAATAGCGGGGAGATGCGGTTGCATGGCATGATCTAAGCAAAGCAATGGTGCAGGTGCACGATACCACACTGGATCTGAACGATATGCCTTCTCTTCATCGAAGGCATCCTGCAACTCTTATAATCTTGTGAAACCAACTACATTCAGACCTCAGTATTGTGAAACAAAAGGAAAGGAACAGAATGAAGAAGTGGAACACAATCAAAATCAGCATATTAGAAAGATAAACTTTATTTTATTGGATGCTCTGAACAAAATGAAACATGGTGACGAGAAGTCGCTAAATTAACCTGGCTGCGTAATGAGATCTTAACAACTAGGATGATTCTCTATCCCTAACCGGGCCTTTAAATCACAGCCAAAAACTAATGCGAATGGACAAATGCTCCGTCATAAACACGAGCGTACGTTAAGACAGACAAGTAATAAGCCTATGTGCGGACAGCGACTGCCGCATGAGTTTTGATTACATTCGGTTTTCCATAATAGGAAGGAGCCTTGATTTTTTTTTCCCTGATTGCATTCGGCATTCCCTTTGAAGACAATCATTTTTGGCACGTTGGAAGGGAATGATAAGATTAGGCTTAGACCACTTTTGATTTATTGCTTATTTAAAATATAATATATATTTAGTTGGCTGATTAATATAAAACGGTAAAATATTTGCGGTAATTTCCGGCCTAAAACGGAAATTATCAGAAACGATCGGTAAAGTCTAAAATCGTTTTCATTTTTGTTTCCACCAAATACTTCCACTTTTGTTTTCATTTTTTCGGTATTTCATTTCCAACTACTACGGTCTGGAGCAGTCGGAAACGAGCCTCGGTTATCCGATAAATTCCGTTTTTTGCTTTTATCCCTATCTATATCTATTCATATATGAACCAAGTCAATATGGCTTCATCGTTGAAATCCCTCTTATACTCCACACCCTCTAGATAGTCGATCCACTCACTACTGTACCCTGCCAACCAAATCAAGTAACCAACCATGATAGTTCATGTAAAGCTAAATGCAAACTAGGCAGCGCATCTCTGTGCTCAGCATAGTTCGCATCATATATAAGGCGTTTTTCTTTTGGTGTTCCTCACCGAATTTTCTACTGCAATGTTTGCAGCATGATTGTAACCCCTATGAGTGACGAAAAGAAGTGATCTTGGTCTCAAAAAATAAAGTAACGAACCACACCACACCCTCTCACCACCATCCCTGCTTGTACTCTTGTATGGACAAAGTAAATTCCCCCGAAAATCAAAACAATTAAAATTTTCTTGTGGCTTATAACGATCGTCATCTTAATTTATTACAGGACTAGGTTGAGTTTATTACACGACACGCTCTCAACCATTTACTTGGCGGCGGCGGCGGCGGCAGCCCACTTGAGCTGGAGCTTCTTGTGGAACTCCACCGCCTTGTCGGGCTCCGGCAGCACCTCCTTCACAACCTCAGCTTCCCTGAACCGCTCGGCCCACGCCGCCAAGCGCGGGCTCTTGGCGGCATCAATGATCTCCACGCCAAACAGCTTGCGCAGCGCCCCAAACCAGGGCAAGAAGCATCCGAGTGCGAGATCGACGTACCCGACCGAGTCACCTCCGAAGAAGGCCTTGCCATTGGAGCACTCGGAGAAGGCCTCCTCCAGGTGCTGGATCGCGGCATGCGCCTCCTTGAGTCTCTCAGCCCTCGCCTCCTCCGTCGGCGCCTTCATGACGGCCACCCATGCTGGGTACAGCTGATGAAAACCGGAATCGATCGATGAAGAAAAGTTTTGAACAACACGCATGCATGGACGAAAATTAAGCTTGAGGCTTAATTATACATACCTTGTCGTCGATGTAAGCAGCCCAGAAGCGGGAGATGGCGCGCTCGTTGGGGTCCCTGGGGAGAGGATTAGCGTGCCGGCGCCGCCCCAGACCTCGTCGACGTACTGCACGACGACGAGCGACTCGCAGATGGGCTTGCCGTTGTGGATGAGCACTGGCACCTTCTTGTGCACCGGGTTGGAGCTGAGGAGGAGCTCGCTCTTGTTGGAGAGGTCCTGCTCGATGTACTCGTAGCTCACGCCCTTGATGTTCAGCGCCACCCGTGCACGGAACGCGAAAGGGCTCACATTCATGCCAAGCACCTGATGAGGCCCCTCTACTCCGACGCCCGCCATGAAATTGGTGCTTGCTTATTACCTATCTCTCACTCTCTGCTTTTCTGGGCAAAATGTGTCACACCCTTTTGGGTGTTTATATAGCAAGAAAATTAATTAATTTAGCCATATCTTTCTGTTCTAAGTAACGGAGGTGAGAGAAGGAAGACAAATACTAAGTTGCGATTAGCATCTGCATAAATTAAAGGGGTTCCTTTTTCGAGTGGATATTTTTGTTGATGACACTGAGGTGGACACCCGACCTTCCAGAGATGCATATGCATCTGTCCAGAAAAACAAGATGATCCCGCTCGTGTCCAGACAGATCAAGAGTCAACTGAAAACGTGATTTATTGTCACCTAAGCGTGACTGCCGGGCACCACATGTGAGGTCTCTTATCACTTACCTGCTCTGCGAATATATATGCGTGCTGGTTGCTTCGTTGACCTCGGGATTGTCACGTCATGGAGCAAATTAAAGAAACGCATCGACGGGTTAACTGCCTGGATCACGAGCATCCAACTGCTTGTATTTTAAGTCGTGACGGAAACGTCGATCCGGCCAGCACCTCAAATGATAAGTTCCCAATTATTCCTATGAGCATCTTCGAAGACTGAGCCGGCAAATCCTCGAGATTGACGAAGTTACCACTGGCGTCTCGCTGTCGACGGTCACGTCGCCTCCCGCTGAACGCACAACACCGTTAAATCCTAGAAAATCCGCTCCCACGGGGAGTCGAACTCAGGACCTCAGGTGCTACTAAGACTGACTCCAACGGGTGATACCTTGAAGACTCATATGGCCAAATAGGTGAGCATAAACTTCAAGTTACCACACCCAAAAACATGTATCTCCAACCGGCGTCTCAAAATTAGTCTTACCGGTCGCACGACGCCGTCCGTCCCTGCCGCCGCGCCTCGCCTCGCGCCCGGCGTCTCACGCCTCCGTCGCGCCCCCACCCCTCACCGCCCACGGCCTCTCTCCGCCGTCGCTCCCCTCCCTCTCTGCCAGCCGCTCCCTGGCGTCACGCTCTGCCTGTCGCGCCAGCCACGCCCCGTCCCAACCGGCAACAAGGAAGAGAAGAGGAGGAGGGGGAGAGGCGGTAGGCAGGCGACGGGGCGCGGGGGAGGAAGAGAGGCGGCAGGTCGCGGCGAGGAAGAGGAGGAGGGGAGAGGCGGCGCGGGCTCGGCGGCGCTCGCCATGGCGGGCTTGGGGTTGAGCTTGGCGGCGCTCGCCATGGCAGTCTGGGGGAGGCGCGCCGGACAGGAACTACGGAGGAAGACGGCGAGATGGCAAGAGCGCAGCCAAATCTCGTAGAGGAGCAGCCCCGCCGAGCCCGTCCTGCTGGGATCTCCATCGATTCCGGCGGCGCGGCCGCCGATCTGCAGCTGCCGGCGTCGGCAGGACGAATCCTGGCAGCTCGGCCAACCCTAGTTGTCGCCGGCTCCGAGGAGGTCGCTGCCGGGGCGGGGATGGTCGCTTGCCGTGTGTGTGTGTGTGTGGGGTGGGGGGGCGGCGCGCGGCAGGTGGAGGTCTCCGTCGGGCCGAGGTGGGGGACGAGAGGGGGGGGGGGGGGGGGCAGGGAGAACGCGACTGTGTCGCCACGCGAGGCGCCCCATCTCTGGGTCACGGGGGAGTGGGCGCCGAAAATGGGTTACATGTATAGGTCGTCCGTTGGAGGGTGGATTTCCAGGTTTTGTGACCCATTTTGAATATGGGGTGCCTAATAGGGCACCCGTTGGAGTCAGTCTAAGGCTCTTGTAACCACTAGGCTACCGGCCCTTTTGCAACCAAATTTTTCTTTAGTTGTACATTTGAGTCAATTCTTGCTAATGGGTCTTTGTTTTTTCCATTCCTATTTTCTTTCAACGTTTCCCTTCGAATCTGAATTTTTGATAGTAGGTGAAGCTCCTGGTGCTACATGGCTTGATGCACTATCTCGTTCCTTAGAGCCATGTGCTTGCTGCTTCAAATCCTGAATTGTGTCTTTCAGAACTCTCCCCCCCCCCCCAAACCACCCCCCCCAAACTCTTTCTCAATCTTTGTTTTCTTCTATTCTGATATCCCTTTTTTCCTGCATCCAAGACATAATTTATTAAGGTTCACTTAAGATGGTCCAAAACTACAGCATGAAAACTAATTACGCATATTAATAATAAGGTTTTGTCTAACCTGATCACAAAAGGCCGGTCCAATATATGGATCCTCTTATATGGCTTTCGGGTGCTCATTAACATATAACATAGTTTTATGAGTTTGTAGGCCCATAAACCGTAGTTCTACCTAACATAGTTTAATGAGTTTGTAGATTTTAGTTGGACAGTTTCAATCCTTACTATAAAATCAACGTTGGGATAATTTATTTTTTAAATTTTGTATACACTAACAGTCACAAAATATTTGATTCAATCTCATATGACAACTGATTTAACAGTTCATGTTTAAAATGTTGGAATAGTTTATCACAGATGTTGAAACAATTTATCATAGATGCTGACACATTTTATATAAATTGTTGAAACATTATATTTAAATTATTGAATTTCAAAATATAGAATCATATTTATTTTTTAAAAATGATTTAACTTTTCATATGTAACATGTCAAAATATAGTTGATCAAAAATGTTGAAAATTATATTTATATAGCTGAATTTTAAAAATTAAAAGTATATTCAGATGCAATATTATTTTATTGTATTAATTCTAGATAACATCATAGTTCAGATGGATTTGCATTTAGACTAACGGTTAGTGAGAGAAATATGTTTTACTTCAAAATTTGACACACATATTTGCTTGCCCAACTACAGAATGACACTAGAACGTGGGCCAATAAATGTCCAAGCTGATTGAGCCCCCAACTATCTAAAGGATATTTTATATTGAGCTTCATAGAAGTTTAACCTAGGTTGAGCCCCCCAAAACATTAAGTTTGTGTACTTTAGGAAAAAAATGTCTTTTTATTTGGAGGCTCCATGCTGCCGGTCTCCGCCAAAAGAGCGCCTTTTGCGTATTTTCATTCTGGCCAATTCATTTACTTCTTTTCTGGGTTTGCTTGCCAGCCCATGGCCACAGTTATTCATTTTTAGGTTGATGATCATGGGCCAAATTCTTTCCGAACCTCCGTGCTTGAGTTGTTTTCATTTTTTTTTCTTTATGTGACGGGTCATGAATTGATGATTTCGATATTTTTAAGGTTTCGTGTTTGCCTTTTTGTTTTTTCTTTTTTCTTTTGTGTTGTAACATATTTTAATATTTAAAAAAATGATTTTCTAAATGTCAATATTTCTAGATGAACTTGAAATTTCTTAGTAACCTTACCGTTAGCTTAATTATATTGTTTGTAACATATCTTTATTAACTACTGGAGTGTTCCACCGCACATTAAAAACCGTTCATCATCTGAAAACATTAAGTTTTATGTGGACAACACAATTAACAACCAAAAGTTGCAGCTGCTCACCTGAAGTCCAAGCAAAATCTTGAGCAACAAAACAAAGCTTAATTACAACCGAATTGAGTCATGAGGCTGGAGTGACTCACCGAACTCTCACCAGCCCAAGGGAAGAAAGTTCGTGCATATTTCAAATAACTCACTGCCGGATGCTACCATATATGCCTTGTGACCCTATTATGAGCCAACCAAAAGCTCCTCTCATCATACACGCATTATCGCGAGTCAATTCCTAACTCCACCCTCTCCTCTCACTGCTGCACCCTACACCGGCCAACCCAATCAAGTAACCAACCACACTACCTCTCTCACCACCAGCCCTGCTTGTACTCTTGCATGCACAAATTAAATCCCCCCAAACCCATCTGCATTTTGTACCAAATACTTCTGCTCTTAAAGTAGTACGCAAACCATCATCAATTGTTTGAAGTCACTGCTGGCTCTGCACATTGCAATCGGCAGTGAGTGAACCATAATGGCTTCCTCCCAAACACCCAACCCTTGCTCAGAGAACGCCCCTGCCATGCAGCCAAGCCCGTCGTTCTCCGATTCCGAGCATGGATTTCCAGGCGCGTCAATGTGGTCGGCAGGCAGCAGCCGTTCTGTCATACAATTTGTGTCGAACGTCGTCGTTGGTGGCGACGGAGACACGCTGTCGGCGTCGCTGAGCGCCTGCCCGTCCACGAGGTCGTCCTGCGGGACCTCGTCGGATATAGAGATCGAGGTGCTCTTCCAGGGGGACGACCGCTACTACGACGATGACTTCACTTCGCCGGCGTCTCGGTCTCGGTCGTTTCGTGGATGAAGCGACGGCGAGCAGGATTTGGAAGCCGGGAGGTCGAGGCTGCTGCGCTCATCGTCGTTGACGACGGCTGAGTTCGTCGAGCGAGACAGCAGGGGCGAGCTGAGGTGGAGTACATTGGAGGGGCTTCGGATGTCGTCCACGTCGCAGAGTAGTGCCGCAGGTTAGTGTATTTTTTTCCCCCCTTAGCCTTGAACTATTTAAAGTAGAAAAAAAACATGTTTTGCTAATTGCACTTTTGCTCATGCTTTGTTGCATTATTAATTGTAATTTGACCCTTATGTTTTAGACTTCGCGTGGGTCTTTCTTTTTCTTAAACTGGAGAATCAATTATCCCTTATCCCGTTAAGATGACAAAATGAGGTTAAGTCAGTTGTTAAAAAGACAATTATGCACATGCACCAATGCTGTTTCTTTATAACTTGCACTGTTGCCCTGTTTTGACATCAGGCATCTATTTGAAACCTGTGTTGACACTATTTTAGTAGAATTCACAGCCAATGGATTGCATAAAAATCCCTTTTTACATCGCCATGATTTATTAGTAAGGGATGAACATCAATTTAAATTCTCAAGAGAACTGAAGAAATTATGAACCTGCGCTTCAAAAGAAAAGAAGAAGAAGAAATTATGAACCTTCCTCGACGTATATGCGCTCTTATGTATCCGTGCATAATTTGGATATGTGAAACTATAACTGAAGGCATGGGTATTAGTATTAGAAACCGCTACCTTACTGGAGCCACTCAGGGAGGGAGGTGTCTTCAACGTGGACCGAGTTGGGTTGAAAACGCAGCACATACAGCAGTGCGGCACCGTCTGCAATCTCCAACTCCCGCGGCCATGGAAACAACTTCCTTCGTTCCCGCCACCCACTCCTACTCCTGCCGCCTGACCTACCCCCAACCCAACACTTGGAAGAGCTAGATTTGATTCTGCAGGTGCCCTTGTCTATCACTTATGCTTTGTGTTGTGGTCTTGAATCACTGATCGTGCTAAGAATTTGGAGGACGTAAGAGTTTTTTCTATAGGTTGAATGCAGGATAAATTTATTGGATTTCCCCTGTTTTCTTGTTGTCCGCTTGATGTTTGAGGGCTTGCACAGAACCTGTTCGCTGTTTTGCTTCAAAGGAACCTGCAAAAGGCGTTTAGTGCTTTGTGTACATTCTCTGATGCTTTCCGCGGTTTTCTGTTTCAAGAATGGGATAAGAACGGAATTATGTAATATCTCTAGGATGGTCACAATTTGTCTGTCATTTCTAAACACACTAATTTTTGGAGGGACAGCTTCTTGTATAGAGCTTAAAAAGTCAATAATTCTATTCAAAAGTATATTTAGGATCATGCCGTTTCACAATCGTCGCTTGAACTAATACACTTTTAGATATCCATAGCATCATTTTATAAATTCAATTCAGGTAATTTGTCATATTTATTATTGTTCGTCATAATCTTTGTTTGTTTAAAATATGTATTAGGACGATTCTTTAACATCTGTATTTTTCTACCATCAACTCTAAAGATGATGTAGAAAGAAAAATTCTAAAGAAAATCATGTACGGAAATAGTGCATTACTTGATGGAAAATAAATTCTTAAAACCGAGCACTATGATATAGTGATATTGGTTTTCTCTATATAGGTCGTTTGGAGATTACGAAAAGAATAATCAATAGTTTTATGTTATCGTCAGGGAAAAATGAAAGCTCATTGCTTATTGTTGACTCATTTATTGACATCTGTAGGTGAGAGTGAAAACAATTCAACTAGAGATCCTATTCCGGTCAATGGAAACGTCAACCCCAGTAGATCCATCAATCGTTCTCCTAGTCATGGGATCAGAATAGCATTGGACAGGTATCCTTCCCGGACTACAATCCACAACAAGTTGCAGTACACAGATCATCCAAAATGTTTACACGTTTATATACATACGTTTTGCAGCTGCGAGAGAAACTTAGCTAGCAGAATCACAGAAAAGGATATTAAGCAGGTATAAGTCAAAAGGATTGTAATATTTGCAATTTCTGTGAAGTTAACACAAGAACTGAAGGAACTGAGCATAGCTCAGTTGGTCTTCTTCGATGTAAATTTGGGTTCTAACTTTTTCTTAATGCCACCGAGTTCTGCCTTGGTTGGTTCATTTTGTTAAAAAGTGAATACATGCTTATTTTCCCAGGCAATAATATTCAGTGCCTCTTTGAACAAGCTCACCTTAACCCAAGATGAGGCCACGGAATACACAAACTTGATCCTAGAAGAGCTCCAGACTGGCCAAGGCCTCATGCAGGTGACTCACTAGTAACTAGAGCCAAACACTTCTTCAGAGAAATGTTCAAGTATAAATGCCACCCCAGCTTTCGAAAAATCGTTTCTGAGAATCACAATTAATCTGGAATTTATCAAACTTGCAGATGAGTAACACAAAGAAGGGCCTATCAAGGGATCTCCAACTAACTGTCTGGACGGAACCAACGCCAACTAGATATAGATGTGGGATACTATCGGCTATCATTGTCTTCTTGCAGACTCACTGGAGACATATATGGGTGGTCTTGTTGTGGCTTGCAGCATGTGCTGCACTCTTCACATGGAAGTTCATGCAGTATCGACAGCGATTAGCATTTGAGGTCATGGGGTACTGTCTATCGACTGCCAAGGGGGCTGCAGAAACGCTCAAGCTGAACATGGCCATCGTGCTGCTGCCTGTGTGCCGTAATACAGTCACTTGGCTGAGAAGAAGCCGTGTTATCAACTCCGCCGTGCCATTTAATGATGCCATTAACTTCCACAAGGTTTGATATTTTACCAGACCTTGTGTACTTGCATATTTTTTCTCACATGATTAGTCTTAATGGTGTAACACTCATCTTATATTAGCTTGTTGCGGGGGGAATCATCATTGGTATAATCCTCCATGGAGGCATCCACCTATCATGTGACTTCCCAAGGATTGCAAGTGCAGATAAAACCTTCTTTGGGCGCACAATTGCTGCTGACTTTGGGTACCACCAACCATCCTACCTGGAGATAGTGGCATCAACAGAGGGAACAACTGGTATAGCCATGGTGGTACTCATGTTGATCGCTTTCCTGCTTGCTAGTAGTCCTTCGAGGAGAAATCCAGAATCACTGCCACCTCTGATCAGACAGTTTGCTGGATTCAATGCCTTCTGGTATTCGCATCATGTGTTCATCGCTGTCTATGTCCTCCTCATTGTGCATTCCATGTTTCTCTTCCTAGCAAAGGATGTCACAGAGAAGACGGTAATTTCATTAAATAAAGTAAACTCATTATGAGCAAGGTATCTTATCTTCTAAAAATGTATGCAGACATGGATGTATGTTGCGGTTCCTGTAATTATTTACCTAGGAGAGCGTATGTTCAGAATAGTCAGATCTATGGTGTTTGATGTGAAGATTCTCAATGTGAGTGATTATTGACCAAGAGCAATTAATTAAAGCTATTATTTCAACATTGATCTTTTGACTTCAACCTAATCAAAATTTTACAGGCAACAGCTTATCCAGGAAAAGTACTTGCACTCAAGGTGATAAAGCCTCAAGGTTTCCGATATCAGAGTGGAATGTATGTATTTGTCCAATGTCCACAGATATCTAAGTTTGAATGGTGAGAATACCATGTTACAGTCGTGGAAAATTAAGTGATGCTTATCAGTTTTAGCTGTTATTTTATTGTGTAACTTGTATGACGTATAGCACATTACTTTTATTACTAATTCCGATTTTATTTTGTATATTTGTCTCAGGCATCCGTTTTCTCTTACCTCTGCGCCAGATGATAATCACTTGAGTATCCACATAAGATCTCTTGGTGACTGGAGCTACCAAATGTATAACAAGTTCCAACAGATAAAACGCTTGTCATAATATCTAGAAAGAACAATTCTTCACACAACTATTTCCAACTTTATAGTCATATAGAAACATATGCTTTTATTTTGTAGGCACTGCTTTCCAGCAACTCCAACCTGCCAAAAATATCCATTGATGGCCCGTATGGTGCAGCATCACAGGATCACTTGAAATATGAAGTTATCTTGTTAATTGGGCTTGGAATAGGAGCAACACCTTTTATAAGTGTTCTCAAAGATATTGCCAATAACCTTAATAAGGTAATAGCGGCTCCTTGCTTAGAGTACCGTGTTCTTCTCACTGACTTTTGTTACCTTATTTATTGCATATCATCTAGGGAGATGGTCCATATCGTCATGCTGAACGACTGAAGAAGGCCTACTTCTACTGGGTAACAAGAGAGCAAGGTTCCTTTGAGTGGTTCAGGGATATCATGAAAGAAGTTTCAGCTCTAGATAGCAAACAGGTTATAATTTTATTTTTTTTTCTCGAAAACGCAGGAGAGCTGCGCTTCATTATATTAAGAAGAAAAATGGGGACAAGAACCCAGTACAACACACACCACACATACGCTGTCACAAAAAAGCATTCGCGCCTTTAACAAACAACAAAAGGCGACCTGATTACCAAACATTAATTAATCACCCGGCACTAGGGCAGTCAAGAAGGAAACTCCTCGAGCCCCTGCCATCGACCATAACCTACAATCCTCCCTGCTAGTATCAACGTTTCAGCAATGTTCGGATTTGCTCCATCAAAGACACAGCGATTGCGATGCTTCCAAATTGTCCAAGCTCCAAGGATGATAAGAGAATTAAGCCCCTGTCGTAGCATTCCAGTAGTTGATGCACTAGCTCTCTCCCACCATATGTCAAAAGAATTATCCATAGGTTGTGGGGCAAGAGAATTCAAGCCGACCTGCCTCAAGAATAGAAACCAAAATTGCCGAGAAAAGACACACGATACTAGCAAATGGTCAATGGTCTCTTCTTTCTGATCACATAGTGGGCATCTCTCTGGATGGTTCATTCCTCTTCGTTGGAGCCTATCAGCTGTCCAGCACCTCTTATGCGCCACCAACCAGAGAAAGAAGCGGCACTTTGCAGGTGCCCAGGTTTTCCAAATTCTCTCCCATGGTCCGAACTGTGTAGATCCCACAAATAAACATTCATATGCAGACTTAGCTGAGTATTGACCATCTGAAGAAAATCTCCAAATATGGGTGTCCTCCACATCAGGCTGTAAATCAAACTCAGCAAGAAGGTCCCAAAGAAGAATATAGTCCACTATGACGCCTATTATGAGAGGTCCCTGTATGTCTGAAATCCAAGTTCGGTTGGAGAGGGCTTCCTGTACTGTGCGATGCTGAATTCTTCGCCTTGGAATTGTTGCAAATAATCGGGGCGCAAGGTCAGCAATACAACGACCATGCAGCCAACGATCAGACCAGAAAGTGTGTTCGATCCGTTGCCAACCTCAGTTTTTATCGCCATTGAAAAGAAAGCCTGAACTTGTGCTGACACTTGTATAGGAAGGGCTGCCCATGGTCGATGGGGTTCAGTCTTTTGCAGCCAAGCCCATCGCATTCTTAATGCCCAAATCAGGTTTTTCAAATCCGAAATCCCAAGTCCACCAAGTTCAGGAGGTCGACAAACCGAGCCCCAAGCTACAAGACAATGGCCACCATGTGCATCTTTTCGACCCCTCCATAAAACCCTCTTCTTATCTTTTCTAGTGCTTTGATGGCCCATTGCGGAAAATCAATAGCCATGACAAGGTAGATAAGCATTGCTGTTAGAACAAACTGAACTTGTATTCTTCTTCCAGCCTTATTCATCAGATCCACTTTCCATCCTGGAAGCTGGTCAGCAACTCTATCAATGATCAGTTGTATATGCTCCTTTTTAAGCTTATTTAGGGAGAGAGGTAAACCCAGATATTTGCATGGAAATTCTGAGACTGCACAGGGAAGTAAATCATGCAAGACTTGTCGTTCAGTCTCACCACACCTAGGTTATAATTTTATAACCACTTTGAATTACTCATTTCTTCTGAAACAGCATATGGCAATGGCATGAATATGTGCATGGCATTGTAGGGTGTCATAGAGATGTACAACTACCTCACTAGTGTTTACCAAGAAGGAGATAAGCGATCAGTGCTAATAAGCGCAATTCAGGCCCTCCATTTTGCATGGCACGGCATCGATATCATCTCGAAAACTCCTGTAAGCTTTTCTCCATTCTGAAGAACATAGATGTAATTTAACATGGATTCATCATCATGGGCAATTTCTTTGATTTTTGAGACACATGTATATGCAAGTTGAACATGTTTCTTGAATTTGCAGGTCCGTACACACTTTTCTACACCAAACTGGCCCAGAGTATTCCATGGCCTCTCAAGAAGACATATAGGAGAGAGGATAGGTAAGAGCTTGTCTTGTTTATGTCTAGAAACTTTTAGCTCGTCCCTGCCCCAAAGGAAATGAATTTTTTGCAATATCCATGTCGAAAATGAGTTTGCAATAGCATACTATATAAGCAATAGCTGTACCTATAAATTTAAACTAATCTGACAACGAAACAACTGCCCAAAACAGCACAACTGACATGTCAAAAGCATCTAAGGATATCCAGAAACACCACCATAAACTTTCTTAATACTGTGTAAGGCTAATTTGGCACTCAAGTTTACAATTTCAAGAACTGATTCGCTTATGCATTATTCTTAATTTTAAGTTCAATGTTGCGACAGGGGTTTTCTACTGTGGCCCGGATGATTTGGGAAGACAGTTGGAGAGACTCTGCCACAAAATGAACACCAGAACGTTCACTAGATTTGTTTTCCACAAGGAGCATTTCTAACAACAGGAAACGCGATTCAATAGAATTAGAATTATGTAGAAGATTATCTAGGTAATTTTGAACGGAGCTACTAACCCATTCACAATTGATTGTCCTTTTCATTTTGGTGGGTCCATCGATTTTCACTGTGTTGAATGCAAAGTAATTTTGATATTTTTATTTTGAAACATATCGTTGGTCCTGGGTTCTAGCTGTTTGCCCGTCTTCTACCATGTGACTGCAAGAGTATGTTAAGCGGAAACTTGGTACCGATAATATCAACGCAAATATAGTTCTGACGATGAGTGACAAGTGATGAAGGCAAGGTAAGATACTCTGTTTTATTTTTGTTTATTTTTTACAGGCTTTGTCCTTGTGTAATTGTTGGAGTATAAGTGAATTGTTCACTTTTACCCATCAACTTAGGTTTTTTGTTGAATTGGTTGGTGCATAGTAGTTCAATATTGTATCGAGACCTCTGAGGAAGTTCAAATCTTGGTTGCTTACTTCAACATTCCACACCTAACCTGAGGGAGCCTGCAAGTGGAGGGAGGGATGGTTGAGTATAATTGAATTGCACATCTTTTCTCATCATCTTAGGGTTCTAAGTCAATTGATTGATGCATGCAACTCAATAGCAATGTTATATATTTTTCTCAAGATCTATTTGCAAATATCGATCATGACATCCTAAAGTTCCGTGACCCCTTTCCAGGGCATTTATATCAGTCCAATACTAAAGGAAAACTAACTATCAAGAACTGATAATTTGCAGCTGATAATTATTACATACTCCCTCCGTTTTTTAATATATGACGTCGTTAACTTTTTTTCGATACTTTAACCATTCGTCTTATCTATAAATATTTGTTTAAATAGCTAAGTGTATAAGTTAACTTTAAAGTACTTTTGATGATGAATTCAGTTATATTCATTTCACATTCAAAGTTTAACGAAAAAGTCAACGGTGTCATATAGTTAAAAATGAAGGGAGTGATTGTTTATTCAATATCATTCTCCGAGAATTTACTGGACGTGAAACTTCTACTTTTTGACACCACGTTGTAGTGATGGATCAGGGTGTCCATATATGCTAGCTGTAAGGAAAAGGAAGAAAGCATCTGTTTACCTTGAAAAAAAGGGAGCTCGGCTCAGCTGGGCATGCTTGCCGAAACCAGCTACGCCCGGTTTTTTCTTTTGATCATAAAGATATTTGTATTCATGAAGTAATAAGAAAATACGTGTACAAATATAGATGTATGGGACACACACGAAAGCTACTACCATAAGAAAACTCATACAAGAAAAGGAGATTACAACTAAGATCCTAGGGACCACTTTGTAAAGTTTCGCCAGAGAAGCAGGATGAGCTTCGATGTCGACGCGTCCGCTGGACACCACAGCAACCCTCCGGACTGCCATCAAAAACCGAAAGATCAAAAACAGCAACGAGCACCCTCTCTCAACGAAGGGAACCTCCATCGCAAAGCTTTGAGGAAAGCCGCTGATTGATAGCAAGACCAGAAGCAACATCGGCCAGGTAGCACCCTAACTAGATGCTCGACGAAGCCCGCCAAGGACAACGACAGATCCAACCTTCAGAGGCTCAACACAAGCAACTGGACCACCACTACCTTCAAAACAGGAGCCGACCACATTGGACCCCGACTCCACAAGCTCGTCGGCGACATTGGAGGAGAACGCTGTCAAAACAAGGGAGAGCTCGAAAGAGCTTATTCCTTATTACTTGAGGATGACACTGCCGTCACCTCAACACAATACCTGGTTCCTGAGCCTGGCTCACGGTGGTTGCTAATTTTAACGCGTGAACACGTTTGGCCATGGAAAGCTAGCTGAACCGGTTCTGGTTCTCTGAGCAAGGATTTTCTAGCCCCGTCAGGCAAGATGGCCTCAAAAGCTAATTTATTTTTTGCGATTACAAAGAACAACTGAGACACACAACACACACACACACTCACCCTTATGAACACAGGTACACAAATCCTACCCTTATGAGCATCTTCAAAGATTACTTGCGAGGATGCTAATGGTAGTCATGGGCGTGCAATCACCACGGTTTGGACCAGAAAGCCACCATACCTCATCCACCATTGTTCGCAACCAGTTCGCAACAAGATCTAGGTTAATTGGACGTCAGGGAGGTGTGGACTTGAAGCACGAAAAATTGCAAATATTCTCTAGCCAAAGAATAACATAGGCCAAACATCAATACGCGAAAGAAAATTGAGGCTTCACGACAACAAACCGAGCATGATAATTGCTATATACCATATACGAGAAGCAGGGTGGCTTTCACGAATGATCACTGTTGAGGAAAATGGGGCACGCCAATTTAACATTCAATAATAATATGCCAAGCTCTCCATGAAAAACAATGTTCAAGCACATCTTGACAGCACCGTCATGTAACTGGGCTCTAATTATTGCAACTTGGCATCAGGATCCGCTCACAATGAAAAACAAAAGGCAGGTGGCTTTTGCAGGAGCAGCGGGGAAAAAAAAAGAAAAGAGATGTTCAAAAGTTTCGCAATCATCCCTCAAGGGCTGAGGCACCAGAAATGATCTCAGTGAGCTCTGTAGTGATAGAAGCTTGACGTGTCCTGCATATACACCAAAAAAGAGTGAGTTGTCTCTTCCATGGAACCCACTGGATATCAATATGTACTCACTAATCAATCAATGGATGTACTCACTAATCAATCAATGGATGTACTCACTAATCAATCAATGGATGTGTTGAGAGAGAGAGAGAGAGCGAGAGAGAGAGAGAGAGAGAGAGAGAGAGAGAGAGAGAGAGAGAGAGAGAGAGAGAGAGAGACCTGTTGTATGTGAGCGTCAGACGGTCAAGCATGTCACCAGCGTTTCTGCTCGAGCTGTCCATGGCAGACATGCGGGCTCCAAGCTCACTGCATGCATTCTCTAGAGCACCATTGTACAGGACCTGCCAAGGGCAGAAATTCAATAAATAGTTAAGAACAAATGCGAAAGGTCAACCACATATCATTTACATCATATTACAAAGTAGTTTCTAAGATGCGTCCATAAACAGCTTGATCCAAAAAGAATGGCAGTAGAAAGAAATCGAAACTTCGCTAAAATAGGTAATTGATGACGCAAGACTTACACAAGAAAACTGGAACTCAGTAAGATTTTGCAAAATCTCTGATTTAGTTTCACCTCCTTCAATTTCATATGAATCCAAGTCACCAACCTTCCCACCAGATTCCGATTCTTTCTCCATGACCTTCCAAAGTTCAATAAGAGCAAATCGTAAATTAGTAAAAAATCATTTAACTGGAACTAGGCCACAGGAGCACAAAAAGATGTGCTTTAATATAATAGTACTAACCTCTGGTGACAGTATTGTAGTCATTGTGGGCTTAAACGATATGACTGAGTGGATCTTGTTAAACACAACTCTCAGAGCATCAAATTCAATATTTTTCAAGATATCATCAGCCAGCACAGCGATCTGAAACATCAATGAACAAAACAATAGATGTTGAAGCCAAAAGAGAACAAATTCAGTTAAGGGAGTGTATTTCGACAAAAAAAATAATATAATTCTTGTAGTATGCATAAATTAATTAGCCCATCATTGGAACATGCATAACAGAAGCATGAACATATATATGTTAAACATTAGTCACAAAAAACACCTTAAAAGGTAAACACCAAGGCAAAGCTGAGTTGTAAGTTCTCATGCCATCAATTGGGCAAGCATATTTGGACAGGATCTCGTGAAAAACCCAAAAATTAAAATACAACTACGTAATTTTATCAGTCATCACAGCTACATCTAATAAGTGAATCTTAGCACTCCAGTGATAACACAAACTAGTAATGACACTTATAGCTAGAAATGTGCCCGGTAGCATAAGAAAGATAACAGACCTGTGTGTAGTTGATACGGTTCTTCTGTAATTCAGATACTGTCATCTCAATATTCTGCTTGGAGTCACGAATGAGTTGGACCTTACCCTTCTCTCCTAAGATGACATACTTGCTTTCTTTCTCTGGACCTGAATACAGAAGGGTCAAACAGCATAAGTTTCGGATCATTGCACCATAGAAATGATTTATAAAGTCATTAAACAAATTACCAGAGGTCAACTTTTGGAGTGCTTTGCTGACTTTAACTGACGTTGAGTTGATACCACCACAGAGACCCTTGTCAGATGTGATAGCAACAATAACATTTTTCTTCACATCAACACCTAGTGTTTAAATCAAACGAGTAAATTATTGAGTAAACGGTAATTAGATAAATCACATTGGAATAAAATCTAAAGAAATAACATGTGGAGAAAAGCAAGAAAAATTATTATAACGAAAACACGACAAACCACAGTTGACTAACAGGGGATGGATAAGAATCTACATTCTACAGCTAAAATTGAAGCAGATAAAACAACATTCCTCATACGTACTAGGAGCATCCCCAAGAAGGGCAGTAAATGGTTTTTTTTGAGGAATTTACAGTAGGGGAAGCCCCTACTGTGCTATTATATTATTATAAATAAAAAGAAATAACAAAGGGAAGCAAAGCTCGGGCCTCATGGCCAGCAGGCCAAAGAGCCCCCAAACCTGTACAGCGATGCCTCTTCAGGCAGAAAAACGCTAGAGAAGCAAAAAGAAAAGGAAGTCTCTATCTGTACAAATTGAAAGACTGAATAAAGTGGTCTTTGCTTGACTGTTTCATTCTGTGTGATTGCAGCATTGATTCTTCAATGAAGTTCTTTTTCCATCCCTGGAAAGTTGGTGCATTGCTCTTGAAGATTTGGTCATTTCTTTGCTTCCATATCTGCCAAGCGCCAATTATGAAGAATTCCATAAAGAAGGGATGTTGACACTTGGAGCTGGCTTCTTCAACCATTCTGTGAAATGGCGGTGTAAAGTCCCAGTTGATGTTTAAGTGCTGCCATACTCTCTGGCTGAAAGGGCATCCGAAGAAGAGGTGGAAGGCAGTTTCTTCCCTTCTTAGTGTACAGAGGACACAAGTGTAATCATTATTTTCTAGTTTTTGCTTTTTCCTCCGAAGTATGTTTCTCGTGTTTAGCCTATCCATGAAAAGAAGCCAGCAGAACATTCTTAGCTTGTTGCAGCATTTTGATTTCCAGATCCACAGAAAAGGCCTTGGAGGCTGGAAGTTTTTGTATGGTAGGTGGTAGAATTTGGAAGCTGAGTACTTTGTTGAGTTCCAGATGTATTCCCAAACATCAAGCTGTACCCCAGATATATGTGAGTCTTGTATAATGATTTGCATAGCTTGATACTCCTGATATGCTTGCTCTGATAGTGGGAGGTGGAATTGTTCAGCAATGTCATTGTTTAGCAAAAATCCTGCCACTGAGATGTTTTTATTTTTTGCATAGGAGAATAGCCTTGGGAACTTTTCCTGTAGTAGATTTTCATTCCAGATGTCTGACCAGAAGAGCACCGTGTTGCCAGCTCCTACTTTACATTTAGCAACTCCTCTGAAAAGATCACATAATTTCAAGAGGTCTTTGCACCAAAAGGAGCCTTTATCTTTTGTGGCATGAGGTATATCTCCATTAGCATAATGTGAGTTCCAAATGAGTTTGACCCAGGGTATGTCCCTTTAGTTGTAAAACTTGTCAAGATGCTTTAGAAGCAGAGCTGTGTTCTGACTTCTGAGGTTTTTGAGCCCCAATCCTCCCTTGTTTTTTGGTCGGGTGCATTTTTTGTATGCAACCAGGGATTTTCCTTTGGCATTAACATCTGATCCTCTCCATAGGCAGGTTTTGATTGCTTTATCTATGTGATCAAGAACTGTGACAGGCACTTGTGTGGTACACATGGCATATATAGGCATCGATGAAACTACAGACTTGGCAAGTTCTAATCTTCCAGAGTATGTGAGCATAGATGAGATCGAGGTCAGCCTTCTCTCCGTTTTGTTCATGATGGGGCCATAATGCTCCACTCTCGGTTTGGTCGTCCCAAGTGGCAATCCTAAGTAGGTGAAAGGCATACTCTGTATCTTGCATCCAAAAACTCCAGCCATGGTTTCTACCTCTTCCTGTGTCATATTTAGTGGCACCATACATGACTTTGAATAATTGACACTTAGACCCGTGGATTGAGAGAAGGATTGTAGCAGTCCTTTGAGGCAGTGGAGTTCTCGCTGAGAGGCTCTCATGATGATGATCGTGTCGTCGGCATATTGAACAACAGGGAATCCTGCCTCATCGTAAGCTGGGATGGGTAGTTGGAAGAGTCCTTGAGAGTGAGCTTTGTTGATGATACATTGAAGTAATTCTGCCGCCAGCACAAAGAGCAAGGGGGACAATGGGTCCCCTTGTCTAACCCCCCTTTTGCATTCAAATTGTTTACCCGGGGTTCCATTGAGTAGAATGGATGATGAGCCAGATTCTAAGATTCTTCTGATCCAGTCAATCCATGTGTTGTCAAATCCCAAACTCTCCATCATCGAGATGATTGTTGTATGTTCAAAGGTGTCGAAGGCCTTGGCGAAGTCCAGCTTTAGGATCACAATTTTCCTTTTTGTTTGTTGACATTGGTGTATGTATTCATATGCCCAAGCTAGGCAATCTTGTATGGCCCTCGTCTTGATGAAGCCATATTGGTTCTTGTGCACTAAGGGGATGATTGCAGATTGTAGCCTTTCAGCAATCAACTTTGTTAAGATCTTGAGCAGCCCATTAAGTAGAGAGATAGGTCTAAAATCATGGACAGTTGTTGGGTTGTTTATTTTTGGCACCAGTGTTATGTAGGAGGTATTGATAGCCTGCAGGTCAAGTGTACCATTGAAGAACTCGTCACAAAAGTTGTATATGTCCTCTTTGATGATTTCCCAACAATTCTTGAAGAATAGTCCGTTGAAGCCATCGGGCCCTGGTGCCTTACTGTTTGGCATTTGCTTTACCACCCTATCAATATCTTCTCTTGTGAATGGTGGAGAGAGGCTAGGCAGGTTGTCATGTCTCTGTACTAGGCTTGATAGATCATAAAGCATGGTTGGGCTAGAGGTGTTCCCCATTCTGGTTTTGTATTCCTCCCACAAAAGTGCAGCCTTTTCAAAGTGGTCAGTGAGTGTTCTCCCATCTGCGGTATGAAGGCTTGTGATTGTGTTAATTCTGTAACGTTCCGTGGCAGCCGCATGAAAGAATTGTGTACTCTCATCTCCTGACATGACCCATCTGACTGTGTATCTCTTCTTCCAAAATTCATTTTTTGCCTTCAGTAGCTTCAGGATGTGCTGCTTCAGAATGGTTCTGAAGTTTGCTTCTTGTGGGAAAAGTTGACGCATTTCTTCTAATTTATCCATGATCCTCAGAACTAGTTCACATTCTTTGATTTGCATGTTGAGTTGCGAGAGGCTTTTCCCCCATCTCTTGAGTGCTCTTCTAAGCAGCTTTAAGAAGGGCAGTAAATGGTTGCCATAGACCACGGGAGTTTTCTGTCCTTATTTGAACAGCACGAAGCTTTGATGCTGCAACCATCTTCTGTTATGGGCAGCCCTTTGGGCCTTGGTACTGTAGCGGTCCATGGCACTGTAGCGGCGCGGTTACTATAGCGCCGCCCTTACTTATCCCTCAAGTTAGGTTAATTAGAGATAATATTAGTTGGTTAGGATTAGGGCCGGCTCTCCCTCTATATAAAGAGAGGTGCGGCAGTCATTTGGAATCAATGAATCAAGCAATCAATCAATGAAGAAACATTCTCCTAATCCCCCAATATCTCTCAAGCTCTAGGCAAAGCATAAGGCCTAATTATCCCCTACCATTACATCTGGTATCAGTTAGCTTCGGTTTCGGTCCATGGCTGCTGCTGCCAATCTACCCAAGTTGCTCGACAACTTGACCCTTAGAGACTTGGCAGACCGATTGAAGGCCAGACTCACAACCGACGATTTGACCCTTACAGAGTTAACAGATCGATTGAGGGCCAAACTTGCATCCAGAGAGGAGCGAGGAAGAGAATTGCCACCTGAAGAGGATCAGCACAAACATGGCCATGCGGTGGTTGTTGTGGTACAGGTTTCCTCCCATGGCCACCAAAGCAAAGGCGATGACCAGCAGATTGGTGATAGCAACTACCAGATTAAAGATGAAGACAATCCCCATGTCGCAGATTGTGGCCAGATGGAAGAAGGATTGATGGGAGCAGCCCATGTCACACCACCAACGTTCGGTTCCCTGCACCCAACGACGCCAAGAGCCGCTGGGAGCAGCCCGCCATCGACATCACACATGCGAGCTTCCTTGCCTGGTGTTGTCCAGCGTGATACGCCACCAGCCGTGACCCTGCGTATTAGCAAGAGCAGGCTACGGAAGGCTTCTATGGCACCAGCTACATTGTCAAGATGTGCCCACGTGATCAAGTATGGAGCTGACATCAGATTCGGTCGCTGGATATGCATTCCATGGGATGCTGTGTGCAGAACCTCATGCTGGGTTGCTGCACCAGTTGGAGCTGACAGGTCTGCAAATTTTCCATGGGAACCTGGAGGACCTACAGCCCTTATGATGATGCGGGAATCTGAGATTGCAGGGAGGGCTACGCAGATGACTCAAATTAGAAATAATAAAATAAGCCGAGATGTAAAAGACTTATATTTAGGTATCTGGATTTTGTTTAGGAGTCGAATTAGTCATCGTAGTATGGAGTCTCAGCAGCTCGAGGGCGAGCTGCATCTCAAGGGGGATGGAAAGGGGTCTAGGAAGCAAGGGTGCGGTACATGGTTCAGCCATGGCCACCATCCCAGCTCGAGGACGAGCTGTCTCGGAAGGAGGGATGGAGATGTTATGGGCAGCCCTTTGGGCCTTGGTACTGTAGCGGCCCATGGCACTGTAGCGGCGCGGTTACTGTAGCGCCGCCCTTACTTATCCCTCAAGTGTGAAAGGGGTCTTAGCCTAGTGGTTAAGGCTTCCGAGTAACACCTCTCAGGTCCTGGGTTCGACTCCCCGTGGGAGCGAATTTCAAGGATTTAACGGCATTTGTGCTTTCAGTGGTAGGCGACGCTCCCGGGCGCCAGTGGTGACTTCGTATCTCTGGATTTGCCGGCTCAGTCTTCGAAGATACTCATAGGGGTAGGGTTTGCGTAAGTGTGTTCATAGGGGTGAGTGTGCGTGCGTTGTGAGTGTCTGAGTTGTACTGTGTAATCTCAAAAAAAAAAAAACTTATCCCTCAAGTTAGGTTAATTAGAGATAATATTAGTTGGTTAGGATTAGGGCCGGCTCTCCCTCTATATAAAGAGAGGTGCGGCAGTCATTTGGAATCAATGAATCAAGCAATCAATCAATGAAGAAACATTCTCCTAATCCCCCAATATCTCTCAAGCTCTAGGCAAAGCATAAGGCCTAATTATCCCCTACCATTACATCTTCATTGCTTTTGTGATCTTCTGAATGTTCTTCACACTCTTCACGCGGTTTCTCACTGAGGACAATTTCAATTTTAAATGGGATCAATAAGTTGTTTTAAATGCACACGTATAACTTCGGAAATAATACTAAGAACGAGGATCCTCACCGATCTGAGTTGAAACAAACCGTGCACCAAGGGGCGCAATCTCCCTAATGAATAAAAAAAAGGTATCATTTCACTGTCTGAATAAAAACAAAATATGGGAACCCCAGGAAAGAGGAAACACTGCTTCGGGGAAAAGCAAACAAAATGAAGCAAAACAGTCATGTGCAGCTATGGATCATACAGCTACTACTGACTACTGAGTAGCTTTTCATTCATGCCTCAGAAATGCGAAACCATCTTCAATATTACACACATAAAAATAATCAATTATGCAAGGCCTTTGTTTTGAAGGTATATCATAGCATAATTTGATCAAACTATGCAAAAGGAAAATACCTAAACAAACAGTGCACGACTCAAAACAATTCAAGGCACAAACATTTAATTTCATATCGGTGAGCAGAAATATGAACCAAACAATAGTGATTAGCGAAACATGGTTCCCAACACAAAAGGACATTGTAATGTCAAAGGTCATACAGAGACTCCAGTATGAACGGAATAGACTTAGAAAAGTCACAACTCTGAACTATCCCCAGTTTCTCATCCATTTCCCTACGGTCACAACTATCCCCATTCCCTCATCCATTTACCTATGGACGACGATGCATCCAGATCCTTGGCAAAAGAAAGCCACCTCACCACGCAGCCCGTCGTCCAAATAAGCGAGCATCCAGAACAACAGCTAGTTTCCATAGAAAGCCATTTGATACTTTTTTTTTTCTTTCTAGATAGAATACGCAGGAGAGCCATTTGATAATATCAGACATTATTTAACATTTACAAGGCATTTCAACCCTATTCACGATTTTGACTCGAAGGCAGCAATGCCCAAACTAGGTATTCCAACGAATCCACCATCCTCAACCCGCCATCCAAACCTAAGCCAGGAAACACGAATCAAATAGGACCAAACATTTTGAAGCCGTAGGGTTGTATGTACGTACGCATCTCGCATCGGAACGCAAGGATCATTTCTGACCGAAACCACGGCGGACGGAAGTACCCGCACGGGCGACGTCAGATCCGCACGCATATTAGGTGGATCTCAGGGGAACAACAGATCGAAGCAGAGCCAGATCGGCTTGGGGGGGAAGGGGCGAGTGGAGGAGGAAAGAGGGGTGATCTTACAACTGGGAGACGGCGGGGGAGCGGGCCGCCATGGTGGCGGCAGGGGAAGGGGGGGAGAGGAGGACGCGCCTCCCCTCGCGTCGCAGCGCCGCCATCGCCATCGCCGCCGGTGGCCTTGTTCCTCGCACCCCACACACCTCACAGGTATACAAAGATTACATTCGCGCTGGTGACACACTCAAAAAGACGACATGTATGCATGCTAATATGCTACTTGATGAGTCACCACTGGGCAGTCAAAAAGGCAACTCCTCGAGCCCCCGCCATCGACCATAACTTGCGCTCTTCCCCTGCCTTGACCATAGTTTCAGTGACACTAGGGCTCTCTCCGTCAAATAGATTTCCATAACCCTCGTGTTATACAATTTTTTCCCAATAGAACAAAATACAAACTGACAGATTTTTCCTTTTCTTGCAATTTGACTCGCCATGAGGTTACCGAGTCGCATAAACATATAGCTAGTTACATGGAAAGAATATTCGCTTCTCGCATTCACTGACGCATCTCAGTTTTCAGATGACAGGAAAAGTAAATGCACTCATTTTATTGATCACATCCACGTAACAAAATACGATTTAAGATCCTATAATACAAATTTCATACGGGAGAACAGGACCCCATAAACACATGAAGAAAATCAACAACATAATTCTGCTGAAGTAGTGGTCAGGTTATTCCAAACTTGCTGCAATTTAACACTTACCTACTAGAATACGGACTCTTGGAACATTGTTGCAGATAAAGATTACTAGCTGAAAAATTTGCTAATATAGGTCTGTATCCCCTCCCCCAGAATTTCTGTCATCATTACCCGCATCAGCCAGCTCTACACGGATACCCGTCCTAAAATTTTGCCGAGTCAGACACATATGTTGGAGTACAGGGTTAAAATTTGAGCTGAAATTGTTATGACACTCAGATGTTTAACCATGAGCAAAATACTGAACATCAGATCAGCATATATTGAACGTCAGCTGATATGCTAAGTCTAATAAGCAGATTGAGGAACTAAGGAAAACGGACCTTCCCATCCATGCCGGTAATGGCAGATGATGCCTCCTCAGTGGACGTGAAAGTCACAAAACCAAACTCTCTTGACCTTCCAGTTTCACGATCCATAATCACCCTAGCTGAAAAATTAACAACACAACTAATTGCACGATAGGACTGATTCTCGGTGAACCTTATAGAAGGATTGATACAATAAAGAAGCATGCCTTCGATGACTTGGCCATAGTTAGAAAACGCCTCCCTCAGGCTCTGCTCATCCGTGCCGTACGAGATGCCTGTAAGAGGTGGCGAAAAAATCATTAAGAGCAATACAGCAAGATAAGGGCTTCTCAAATCAGTCAAATCGTTCTGCAGTCGCAAGAGAAATGAATCAAGAGTGTGGAGAGAAGAAATCGTAACCTCCTACGAATAGCTTGGAGGAGGACATGCATCGAACCGCCTGGCACAGCGACGAGCTGCCCCCCGCGGATCGCTTGACAAGATTCCCAACCTTCTGCAAGAACGCCATCTCCGGAAATATCCTGCCAAATCGGACAAAAATTGGGCGCCAGGACTAAGCAAGAGAGGTAGAAGGGACGGAAGAATAAAGCAGATACGGATCTATCCCGTCGCCAATCCCGCTTCACAATTCGAATATGAGGCGCAGATAGTTGGTGGAGAGGGGGCACGAGAACAACGGGAGGATGGATAGTCTGAGGGGGTTAGGGATTGAGGTGTCACTTACCAGGGGAAACGGCGGCGGAGTCCCGGGAGACCACGCGGATGGGGATTCCGGCGGCGACGGAGGGAAAAGGGCAATGAGGTATGGGATAGGGAAATAAAGGTGGTGTTCATGGAAATGAGGTATGGGATAGGGAAATAAGGATTGGGTTGAGTTGAATCCCATGTTCGGTAATCGGGTTAGGGAAACGAGGAAGGTTTGGGATAGGGAAATGAGAACACATATCCCTCTCGTCCTAACCCAACGGGGGAGGTGGGTGGCGCGTGGTCACTCACCTCCCGGAAACTCTCTATGAACAGTAGCACCTTCCTTTAAGGCGGTAGGCGTGATGCCTTTCTGATTCTTTTTTCCCCAATGTATTCTCCCAATCAGAAGCATCCATTTCCGATTTCCTCTTCCAGTTCTTCTATTTTGCCTCCACCTGCAATACTCCCCATGGATTTCAATCCAAATCATCCATCGCCAATCCCCACCATTCCATCACCACCAAACCCCACCATTCCATCTGATGAACTTGAGTTTGATTTCCAAAGCCTCAACCTATCCCATAAGGAAGAGATCCAAATCGATCTAGGAGATCAAGATCAGGAACAATCCACCACCTCCTTCAATCTTCTGTTCAAGGTTGGCCCTCCAGAAGGCACGGCCTCAAGAAACTTTTCTATCTTTGTGTTTGAAAGAGCAATGAGAGCAGCATGGGGGAATAGATTTTACAAGGCTGAGCAGCTAGCGGATAATGTGTTTGTGGCACAGTTCAGATCAGAAGAGGACATGTGGTGGGTTTGGCAGAGACAGCCATGGCTTGTTGAAAGGGAGACTATGCTAGTGGAATACATTGATCCAAAAGGAAGCAGACCTAAGGAGTCACTAACCTTCAGGTATCTCCCTGTTAATGTTCATCTCTATGGCATTCCAAAGTCTTTGCGCTCCATTGATCTAGTTAATAAGATCATAGAAAAACTGGGCGTTAAAGATCCGTCTGTTACTTTTTCTGAAAGTTCAATGTTCAGAGTTGCTGAGTATGTGCTTGCTCGTGTTGTTCTGGATGCAACTAAGCCTTTACTTGACAGTATTACTATCAGTATTTCTAAGGAAAAGAAAATCAAGGTTTACAATTACTATGAAAAGCTAGTCAAGATTTGCAACTTTTGTGGACATTTATTCCATAATGTGTCTAGCTGCAATAAGAGGCATGAGATTATCATGAATTTGGGCCCTACTGAAGCAGTTAAAGTACTAGAACAAATATATGGGAAGTGGAGATCTTTAGAGCATGAAATCCCAAAGGAAGCCAGAGAAGAAAAAGAAATCAGGTCTCAAAATGCTTTCATTCAGTCCTTCAGAGATTATTTCCAGAAATCCTCTGGTTCCTTAGTTAACTCAGCAATTAAAGGACAAGCTAATGAAGGGCATGAGATTTTTTCAAGGGACAGTAGCAACAAGCAGATGGTGCTCTCATCAGTGCATCAACAGGGTGAATTTAATGCTACAGGGACACAACATGCTGGAGGTGGCTGGAGATTTCCAGAAGGGCCTGTTCAAATGTTGACTGGAAGACAAGAGAAGGAAATTCAGACGGGGAATAATATTTTTAATTCTCAGGCAGCACATGCTCAAATGGGTCATACTTCTCCTGGTCATGGATGGTTCTCGCAGGGACATCAGAGCAATGCTCAGCTACAGTCATGGTAGAACCAAAACCCTTTTTCTACTACTAGCAACCAGTGGCAGCAACAATCAGGTCCTTTCTTTTTCCAGGGGTCACACCATCAAACCTTGCAGGTCCTTAACAATAAGACAGCAGAAACTGAGTTGCAGAGCTCTGATCTACAAAATCCTCAATCCTTCAATAATCAAGAATGTCGCACACAAGCACATCAAGGTGATAAATTTCCCCGCCCATCGATCTCTTCATCCTCCTTGATCAGACCTCCCATTGTTAGGCAAGATTCACCCTTGATCCTGCAACAAAGCAAATTTTTTGTGGAAAACAAGAACATTCACCAATCCCCCAAGAATTCGTCTCAAAGTCAAACTTGCAACCAGAGACATAAAAGACATGGATCTCCACTAACCTTTTCTCCTTCTAAGAAACATGTTATTTCATACACTTACCCTTCTACGAGATCTCCTTCCCCTGCTCCGTCTTCACCTATGATTCTCTCACTCTCACATTCTTTTAATCCTGTAGAGAATTCTGGGGAAGCTCCTTTGAAACCAAGAAGGCGTAATGGAAATCATAGCAGCAGGTGGGATCAGGAATCCAGTAGCGGTGATGATGTTCAACATCAATATAGCCTTCCTGCAGAGAAGCAAGCTGCTCATGGTGTCTTATCAACTCAAGTAATGGTGATTGATGGCAACCAAGATCCAGGTGGTAAACATCAGTTTGTCAGAGCAAACAATGAAGATCACTCTGAACTAGTCCAAGATCAAGGTGAAACTGGAACTGTTCATGAAGATGCTCAAAATTCTGCGATGCCTGTGGATGGTAGCAATGATTCTTCTCTTCCTGATGGGGCAATGGCGCCAGCCCTTAAGGCGCCACGGGCGCCATGAATCTCCTATCTTGGAACTGTCGAGGGGCTGGTGGCTCCCTTCGCAGTTCTAAAATGTGCCACCTCAAAAGACTGATAGACTCTACTTATGCTAAGGTAATTTTTATTTCTGAAGTTAAAACAAGTAAGTTTCATCCAAATGATCTAATTAATTTCTTTTCTTTGCATGGTAGTTATGTGGTGCCAGCTGAAGGAATTTCTAGTGGTTTGTGGCTTTTGTGGCAAGATGAAGTAGAAGTAGCAGTAGTTAGTTCCAGTCAGAATTATATTTTAGCTAAGGTCACAACCAGTAGTAATAGGTTTAAGTTTAGACTAGTCTGTCTGTATGGTGACCCTTACCATGTCAAAACTGATGATATTTGGGCAGAAGTGGCTTCTTTTGTGAATGTTGATGACAGCCCTCTCTTTTGTATGGGAGATCTCAATGAACTCCTTAATGCTAATGAAAAGTACAGTTCGGTCTCCCCTAATTTCAATCGTATTTCTTCTTTTCGCAATATTATAAATAATTGTGGCCTTATCGATTTGGGTTATAATGGTCCTGCTTACACTTGGACTAACAGAAGATTTTCTTCTAAACCTACCTTTCAAAGACTTGATCGTTGTTTAGCTAATACTGGTTGGTGCAGTCTGTTTCCTAATACAAACATTTATCATCTCCCTCTTATATATGGTGATCATGCTCCTATTCTTGCTATTCCTTGTTCTAATGTTGTGAAAAAGAAACGGAGCTTCAAATTCGAAAACTGGTGGCTTTTTGAGAAAGACTTTCAAGAGGTAAGCAAATCTGCCTGGTTTAACTATGATTATCTTCCTTTTCAGAAAAGATCTAGACAATTAGGTTATCATCTGGTTGCTTGGTCTAAAAAGAAAAAGTCTTTGAGCAATCAGATCAAGACCATTGAAAACCAAATTTCTAGTCTTCAAGCGCTTCCCCTTGACAATCGCAATCATGCTCTGGAAGATAATCTTATTCACAAACATGCTCGTCTTCAATCCATGCTTACTGAATATTATAGGCAGCGATACAAAAAGACTTGGATCTCTCAAGGTGATAGAAACACTTCCTTTTTCCATAGCAGTGTGATCAAAAGAAGAAGGAAGAATAGAATTAGCTCCATTACTAATGATCAAGGTCAAACTGTTAGCATTAATGAAGATATTGCATCATGTTTTATCAATTACTTTGCAGATCTCTTTTCTTCTTCAGCAAGCCAAATCACTCGTGAGCAGAATAGAGTGCCAAGTGAAAACATTGAAAATGAAAGGCTCACTGAGGCTCCATCTAAAGAACAGATTTTAAAGATTCTAAAATCAATGAGGGGGAATGCAGCTCCAGGCCCAGATGGTTTCAACGTGACATTTTATAGGGCTACTTGGGATTGGATTGGGGATGATGTTTACAATTTGGTAAGATCTTTTTATGTTTCTAAGTCTATGCCTCTTAATATTAAAAAGACCAATATTGTCCTTGTTCCCAAAAAGACTACTTGTTTCTCTCCTCTTGACTACAGACCAATCAGTCTTTGTAATGTAGTCTATAAAATTATTGCGAAATCCTTAGCCCTGAAAATTCAGCCTTATTTGCCTGTTATCATCAATAATTCTCAGTACGCTTTTGTCAAGAATCGTCGAATTTATGAAAACATTATTATTGCTCATGAGATTGTTCACTCTTTCCAAACAAAAAAGTGGGATCAACACGCATTTATGCTTAAACTTGACTTGGCAAAAGCTTTTGATCGTCTGGAATGGAATTTTATTAGATTTGCCATGCGTCGAATTGGCTTTAAGGAGGATTTCATAGAGCTTGTTGCTGCATGTATTGAGTGGCCTGTTTTTTCTGTCATCATAAATGGCCAATCCTATGGTAGGATTCAAAGTTCAAGAGGGATTCGACAAGGTTGCCCCCTTTCTCTATACCTTTTTACTATTGCAATAAATGAATTAACTTGCAGGTTACAGGATGCAATCTGTGACGGGAGAATCATGGGAGTAAAGTTGGCGCCTCAAGCTCCTCCTATTCATTCTTTACTCTTTGCAGATGACGTTATCATTTGTGGTCAAGCATCTGTCACTGAAGCTAATATTATCAAAAGCATTCTTGAAAACTTTTGCAGGGACTCAGGACAAACTCCAAACTGGAATAAATCTTCAATTCTCTTTAGTGTGAACACTCCTATTAACTTGCAGGATGAAATCAAAACCCTATTCAATGTGTCGTCTATGGATCATAGCACTATTCATTGGGGACATCCTCTTATTACTTCTCATGTGCCTAGATCTAAAGTTTATGCTTTTATCAAAAATAAATTTAAAGCCAAATTCAACAATTGGAAGGCTGATATGATTTCTCATGCAGGTCGACAAACGCTTATCAAATCAATTTTCTCATCTATTCCAGTTTATTACATGTCCCATGTTCTTTTACCTGATTCTCTAACAAAGGAGTTAACCTCCATCATTAGACATTTTTGGTGGAAAGAAAATAGTCCAGACGAAGGCAAGAAGCCTCTTTGTCTCTCAGCATGGAAAAAATTTTGTATTCCAAAAAATGCTGGGGGATTAGGATTTAGGGACTTAACTATTTTGAACAAGGCTCTTATTACAGGTCTTGCTTGGCGGATGTTGAATAATCCAAATGAACTTTGGGTTCAAGTGCTAAAAGGTAAGTATTTCCCGAACACTTCGTATTGGAGAGCTATGGACCTAAAATCTAAATCTTGGACATGGGATTCTATTATGAAAGTCAGACATATTCTATCAAATTCAGTGCAGTGGCATTTATTAGATGGGGATATTTCCATTTGGAACCAACCATGGTGCCCAGGCTGGCAAAGAATTCATGAATATATCAAAGAAGAAGCTTTGAATTCTAGACTCCCAGTCAAAGTCTCGGACTTGTGGCTTGATAATCCAAAGAGATGGAATCACGCTTTACTATCCTTTGTGTTCTGTCCAGAATTTGTGGAGCAAATTTTGCAGGTTCCAATTTCTCAAGTCGGAGGTGATGACGTTCTTATCTGGAAGCCCAGTAAAAAGGGAAACTGGACAAAGCGCGTATGAGGTTTTACATAATGAAGCTATCCAGACTACGGTAAGTAATCTGAATTTTTCTGATCAGACTAAATCCATTATAAATGATAACTGGAAAAACAACAAAATACTCCCTAGAGTTCAAACCTTTGTATGGAGACTTTTAACTAATAACATTGCTAATGCTAAAAAAGTTCATAAGCGTATGAAAAATGTTTCTCCCAACTGTGCCCTTTGCAATATGCCTGAAAATAATGAGCATATCATTTTTCATTGTACTTTTGCAAGGGCTGTTTGGTTTGCCTCTCCCTTGGGAATAAAGACTAATGCCATTGGAGGCTCTGTCTCTTATATTTTGCATTTTATCTTGAACAGCCTCTCTGATCAGGAAAATAAAGATCTAGTCTGCTACATCTTATGGCACATCTGGAAGGCTAGAAATGCTCTCAGATTCCAGAAAAAAGATTGCTCTATCCACTCAGTGATCTCTCATGCTATTGCAGATCAAAAGGCTCAATATGAAGCTTTTATGATAGAGCATCTCTCTAATAACAATCCTTTTTCAGATGTGAGAGCAATTCGTACTTTACAAAGTTCCTTGGCTTCCAGTTATTCTTGCAGGTCTGATGCCTCCTTTATCCCCGGGAAGGAAGCGGGTCTAGGCATTGTTATCTCCTTTAATGGAGATCATCCTTGGACCCTTCATATACAAGCAAGAACATCTGTAGCAAAATCTCCTCTTCATGCCCAGACTTTAAGTCTCTTTCTTGGCCTCCTTGTTGTTCAATCTCTGCAGGTTCAGGAATGTGACTTTCTTTCGGACAATGAGGAACTTGTTATCTGCTTGCAAGAGCAGCAGAAATCCATATCAGAATGGAATCTTGCTCCTCTAGTCAAAGAAATGAGGGAGATTGCAAATGATTTCAAGTGCAGCTTTTCTCATATTCCTAGGAATGGAAATCACATTGCAGACTCTTTAGCCAGGAATGCCATCTCTTCTTTAAGGGGATCAATGCACTTTAGTTGCTCAAACTTTTATCATAATAGAATTTGTCCTTTAAAGAAAAAGTTGTATCAATGGCCTTCGTGGGCTGAACCTTGTAAAATTTGTTGCATACTCCCTCCGTCCCTAAATAGTTGTCACTGAACATCATGTTTGACCCTTCGTCTTATTCAAAAAAATTATTTAAATATAAAAACAAATATGTCATGATTAAAATATATTCAATGATAAAATAAACTGTAAAAAAATAAATAAGATTTGCGTAAAAAATTTGAATAAGACGAGCGGTCAAAAAAAGTCAAACGACATCTATTTTGGGACAGAGGGAGTATGAATAAATTTTTGCCCCTTCGGGGCGTCCTGCCTTAAAAAAAAAACGGGGGAGGTGGGTTGAGGCAGGAAATCAGGAATGGACATCACTTGCCCATGGTAGGAGAGAGGGGCCCGTGGTAGCCGCCGCTTCGTGCTCGCCGGCCATCCGCCGTTGCGATTGGCCCTCGCCACGCCTCAGCGACTCCGCTCATCCGTGCCGCCCCTATTCATGCTCACCATTGCCACTTCTTCTTTCTGCTTCGGAACGCACACTGAGCTGCTCCGCCAACAACCCATTCACGCTCGCCGTCGCCATAGCCACCTGTTTTCAGCTTCGGATCAGGCTTCGTAGCTTGTTGATTCCTTTTTCCCAAAAGTTTGAGGCACAAAGTAAGAAATCCCGTCGAATCGGATTCAATTTCAACACCTCCAACATCAGGCGGCGCATCTCGTCGCCCGTTCTCGTTTCTTGCTTGCAGCCGTCAACCACCAACGCGCAGGGAGTGCTCACGACCAACTACGGCAGGGCCCCTCCTCTCTTCCTGGGCTCTCAGCTTCGCATGGACTGTGGATTGTGGTGCGCAAGGAGCCAAGAACGGGAGAACAAGCTGACATTTTTCGTGTTCTGCTATGAAGGGCAATTTCGTCTAGAAATATGTTTATCCCTATCCTCAACCTGATTCACGCAAACAATGGAAGAGGAAAAGAAAATGATTTCCCATCCCTAACCTGATGCTTCATATCCAGGCCTATTTCCATATCCCCAACCCAAAGTGTAGCCAAACACCACCTAGAATGGGCAGGTCAGCGACGAGATTTAAGGGTATTTTCGTCAACTTCAAAATGCAGCATTCTTTTGGGGTAATTTTTTGAACCGAGAGTGGCGAAGTTGGTTCGCGAACAAGGTTCTCAGTAACTTTGGTTGGGCCGTTTTGCTTCGTAATCTCTTTATGGTGTGATCGGATGATGTTTGTCTTAGTTTGGTTGGACTGGGCTGTGATCGATTCACGCTGCAATCGGGTCCCGAGCTTCCGAAGCCTGATACTGCCACATAGCAGTGCGAACGAATACCGTCGTACCCTATCGATCTCCTTCACTCCTCTCTTATCTTCGACTCGCACCGGACGGCAGCGACGCGACACCCTCTTCTTCTCGCCTCGGGCCCCTTTCCTAGCCGGTAAGAAACCTTCACCTCCCTCTTCGTTGCCTGTCCCTCCCTGTTAGACCTTCTTCTCCAACATCTAAACCTATCAAATTCCAGGTTGGAGGATTTGATCCCGCGTGCAAACAAACAAAGCGCGGCATCGAGGATCCCGCTACTGATCGCACCGTGATTCATTCGCGTTACCGTTGCCGTGCCCAAACAGCTCCTATGTTTCTACCGGTAAAACCTACCCCCACCGAGATGTCCGGTTTTCTAAAAACTAGAAAAACCGATCGAAACTGGATCAAAATTCAAATGATGAAATTTGAATAAAAAATCAAAAATTTTGGTAAACCAGACAACAATTCCGGAAAACCGAAGACGAAATCGAAAACCGGCTCAAAAAAGAAAAATAGAAAAAAATGAAAATTTGAAAAATTGAAACAAAAATATGTAAAAAAAATAGATGCAATTAAGAACGAAATGGTGCAACAACACAAAAGCTGCATCGTTTGCTCGGTAAAAAAGATTCAAAAAGTTTTTTTCTTTTTTTCTTCCTTTCTCAACCTAGAAAGCTTGCTCGATTTTTTTGACAAAACAAACAATCGAATCTACATGTTCTGGTTCCACCATTGGGCTACAAATTCTTGATCTAGTTTTTTAACATATTTTTTGTTTCAAAATTTTTCAAAATTTAAATTTTTTAAAAAAGTTGAATATGAAAACCGATCTCACAGGTAAGCCCGGTCCGGGTTACCGCGATGAGGAGAACATGTTCACGATCAAGATGGGGCTTCTGGCATGTGAAAAGAAGAAGAACAAAAAACAAGTTGGCCTTCGAAAGAAAAAAATTATTATATTGTTAGATTTCTAATGGACAGCCGATTAAGTTCGTCGCTTCTTTGTGGCAATATACGGAAATTCTTACCCGTAAAAATAAAACACAAAAATTCTGCGGCGAAGGGCTGGCTCAGCCTTTGGCAGTGGGCAATACGCAAAAGGTGTACCTTCATGCAGAATGTTTGGACGATCACGGATAGCATGTCTTTGACGACGCAGCTTAAGCATGAGAGCCTCAAACATTTACCTATCGGTTGTCCTCAAACTTAAATTTAAGAACTATTAAGCAAATAATAAATGTTATACTTGTACTTCACAACTACTCCTACCATTAAATAATTGCAGCTTTGGATTTAGCATATGAATTAAAAAGGGTGATACTACGTGCACAAAAACATGGAGGTTGAAGAAGAGAGACAGAAAATAGAGATGCATTGCGAATGCGCAATTGTGATGGCAAAAAGTTGAATGCTAGAATTGCAATTCTATTGAAATGGAAAGGATAAAGCAAAACTAATCTATATTTATATCAAATCTCAATTTGACCTATTTTAAAGGAGATGATTGGAACCAACCTCTGGCAAAAAGAATTGAACAAACTCAAAAGAGAGAAAGTCAACTAGTAGGTTGCGTGGGTACCATATGGGAAAAAAAATGTACTAACTAACAAATATAGTATCTTTTTAGAAAGGAATAAAACTTTATTCCAGCCTCTGCATCGGTAGATGCATGTAGCTATTCAAAATTACAACTAGAGAACAAGGTAAATGCTCCATCACTAGCACAAAGGGCTAATGGAAAAAAGGAGCAAACAGAATACAGAAAAAAAAACTAAATTACAACTAAGCAATGATGAATCCCTTTCCTCCCGTCGGCGTCACAAAAAAGAGGTCGAGGTAGAAGAAGATGCCATGGATGGGATTTCTCTCATGACCAGCACAACTCCGCACCGTAGTTGCATCTTTTATCGGACGCCACAAATTACAACCATCTTTCCATAGAACAAGCCTCCATATCGGCACCATCTCATCGTCTTCCTCCAGGGCGAATCACATAGTGAGTTTAAACGGTCTTGACATATCTCAACACTGTCTCACCCAAGGTGTCAACGATTTTGCACCAGATATGACAGGGACTTGTCTCCTCGTCTCGCTCAACCTGCCATTGGCCGCACAAATCCTCCACCTGAAGAAAGAGAGCACCAAAGGGCACAAAACGCTGATGCGTGTCCCTCGATTGAGTGTCATCTCTACTCCACCCGTGTCTCTAGTTGCCAAATTTCAGGTCATGTCCAAATCGGTCGTTTTGCTGCCGCCATCTGCATCGGAGAGCCCAAACATCAACGAGTATTGCTCTTTAGCCCTAGAGATCTGCGTGCAGATCAGGACAGTATACACAACACCATGTCAATGTAGCCACCAATGATTGCATAGCTCGTCACAGCACCGGGTCGACAAAACCAAGGAACAAAACGGCCATCCACAGGACTCTGATCGATCTACCTTGTAGACACCATATACGATCAAGTCGCTGGCAAATATACATGCCACCAGACCAGCCCCAACAAGTTTGTCTAATTATTGCTGCATGTCCTTCATACTTGAAACGCGCAATCTGTGAATAAAAGAGCGCAAACAAAAGCACTGCTTGATGATGGCTCTTCAGTTTTACAAATGCGGGCATGCACTTGAAAGCCATATCAGGCAATCCAATTCACCTTCGTCGTTGCATGGTCACATAAGACAATCCAATTCACCGTTGTCTGGCAAGGTACTCTTGGTCACCGTGACAATTGCACGTGATCAAGGCTAACAAATATAGTATATATAAACAGAAAGACACAAAAACTGTGCATAAGATTAAGAAGGACTCGCTGCAAATGCCTCAAAACGCATTATTAAAAATCTGCCTGAGCTATATATATGCTGTTCACCGTTGGTGGCCTCCTTGCGGAGGGCCTTCCAAATTCCAAATTGAACTTTTGGCCGCTGGCAAACAAAGCTACTATTTGAGAGAACACACAAATATAGGTTGCCAAAATGCCCGGAGGATTCATCGCCGGTAGGGGCAGCTGTGCGCATATGACTATGGTGGTGGCGTAACTTTCACTGTCGTGATGACATGCCTTCGGCTACGATACCGGAGTCTCATGTGCATGCTCTCATATGCCGATTTGCTTCTCCTGGTTATCTTGTTTAGCAAGGATTCAGTAAAAGCTATTTTGTTCTCTGAATGGAATGCTTAGCAAATTCTGGTTTATAGACAGTTAACGTACTTATTAAAAAAACACTAGTCAATCTACTTTTGTTTCCAGGTTGTTTTAGAATGTATGAAATTTTCAGAATCTCATAGGACAAAATCCTGTAGCAAAAATTATATGGAAATGTGGAAAATTAATGGGCTTTCAAATTCATATAAACTATTTTGTCTCCAGACTCATGCATATGTTTTTCTATATAAAAAAAAGGATCTAACCTCAGTGGACATTTTTTATTTGTTATTATAAAAATCGATAAGGAATTATCCAATCATGGCATCACATTTTCTTTCCAGTTCCGATATTTTACCATGCACTTAATTGAACAGGGACATGAATAGTTGAAGCTAAGTCAACGGCCGCTTAAAGATAAACAAATGATGCATAGGTGTCTGGCACATGTTTTAAGTATATAATTTGCATAACGTGTTGCAGAGAAGTGAAGCATTTCAACATTATTCTTACGAACAGTAAGGCTAGTAGACCGGAAAAAACTGCAATAATTGTGATCGTTGTTGTTTGACCAATAATTAATTGCTCTCAAATAAAGACTCATAATAAAATAGTAGTAGACAACTATAGACCGTTGTGATAGCACTAGCATTGACTCTCTCGAATACTGTTCTCGGACGTGTTAAAAAAATAATTGTGATCATGCTGCGCGAATGCCATTGCATCCGTGTGAGAATTAGAAGAGTTGTGATCATTCTGTTGGAATTATCAATAATCCGGCCACTACATCGACACTTATTTCTGGTAAAATCAGGTGGTGTGACTCAAATGGAAGTTCTTCCCGGAAGTGCTTAGCGGGAAGAAGAACGCAAAGCGTGACGCCTACTGCAAATACAACAACCAACCTTTTTATCTTAGCAGCTTGTTCATGGACGTTATGGCTTATGAGAAATGACCTGGTCTTCAACGACAAGGTCATCTCCACTCCTATCTCCGCCGCTTACAAAGCTTTGTATATGATGCAGCGATGGAGTATACTCACTAAGGAAGAAGGTCGATCGAAGATGAAGGATGTGGAAGCAAAGCTTAAGAAGATAATCAAGAATCTGCAGCTGAAGAATTCCAGCAATCCCACTCCAACTGGAATAGGCTAGTGATGTGTTTCGTTGTTCTGATGACAAGCTTCAGAATTTTGATGTACCCCTGTGTGTTAACTTTCTGTGTGAGGAGTAGAGTTAAGTAGACTGCAGTGATAGAGCTATGTCTAGAGGAGCATAATGTTTCTTGCCCTCTCTTTTTGCGATGTAACCGTTCACTTCCGTGTAAACTGGTAACCCCAGTGGACAAAATTTGCTTTCAATAAAGCAGGGCTAAGGCCTTTCGTCTAAAAAAAAAATACAACAACCAAGCACTGACGGCGTTCACATTGTCGCTGTTCATCGCCGGCGCGCTCTCTTCGGTGGTGGCCAGTCGCGTGACAAAGAGGGTGGGTCGCCAGGCCATCATGCTAATCGGCGGCTCTCTGTTCCTCGGCGGTTCTATCGCCAGGCAATCATGCTGTGAACATTTCCATGCTCATCATCGGCCCGATGCTGCTTGGCATCGGTGTTGGGTTCACGTTACAGGTACGGCATATTAACCATGTAATTCCCAACAATATCGAATTCGTTCAAGCTCCAAATAAAAACTGGTATATATTCTTGACAGGCTGCTCCGGTGTACCTGGCCGAGACGGCACCGGCAATGTGGCGCGGCGCGTTCACCTCGGCCTACAACGCCTTCGCCGTCTTCGGCATACTAGCCGTGACCGTCACTAACTACTTCACCAACCGCATCCCCGGCTGGGGCTGTCGCGTCTCCCTCGGCCTCGCCGGCGTTCCCGGCGTCATCATTGTCGTGGGAGCCCTCTTCGTGCCTGACACTCCTAGCAGTCTCGTGCTGCGAGGCCACCCTGACCTGCCGCGAATCCGTGGACCGCATTCCGACATCCACGCTGAGTTCAAGGACATCGTCCTTGCTGCGGACGAGGCGCGCAAAAACGACGACGTCGGCGCGTTCCGAAGGCTGTACGGCAGTGCCTTGTGGTCGGGCTGGGGATACCTGTGTTCTTCGAGCTCACCGGCATCATCATCATCGCCGTACTCATGCCGGTGCTGTTCCGAACGGTTGGTTTCAACAGTGAGAAGGCGATGCTTGGCACCGTGATAAACAGCGTGACCAACTTAACCGCGACTCTGCTATCCTCTACCGTCAGTCCGTCATGGACCGCACCGGACTAAGGTTTCTGTTTATTGTCGGCGGAACGGGCATGATCCTTAACCATTTTGCTATTGAACCAAAAAAAATGTTAAGGTGGCCATTACATGGATCATGGGCGCCGACCTCGGCAAGCACCACTCCGTGACGATGCCACAGAACTATGCAATAGGCGTGCTGGTTCTGATTTGTCTATGCAAGTTTTGCTCCGGCTTGTCATGGGCGCCACTCAGGTGGGTGTTGCCAAGCGAGATCTACCCTCTGGAGGTCAGGTCGGCCGGGTCGTCCATGAGCATCTCCGTAGCGCTCTGCCTCTCCTTCCTGCAGCTGCAGGTGTTCATCGCCATGCTCTGCGCCATGAAGTTCGCCGTCTTATTCCGGTTGGCTCTTCATCATGGTTATTTTCGTGGTCCTATTCCTGCCCGAGGCGAAAGGGGTGCCGCTGGAGACCATGCGCTCCGTGTG
This sequence comes from Eragrostis nindensis, assembly GCA_012490785.1. Taxonomy (NCBI): domain Eukaryota; kingdom Viridiplantae; phylum Streptophyta; class Magnoliopsida; order Poales; family Poaceae; genus Eragrostis; species Eragrostis nindensis. Next base: position 55,134 of record JAAXCT010000561.1, read on the forward strand.
GGCACAGCAGTGGTACTGGAAGAGGTTCACCAAGCATGGCGACAACCAAGCCAACCTGTTTTAAATTGTTCTTTCTTTCGAGAGAAATCTTTAGAAGTATTCATTACACGTTTTTAAGAATGTAAGCATAGATGATTTCTGCGGGTGTGATTTATGTATGCGTACATTATTCTGGCTACTTCCAACAGGTACAATTTAGCAAAGCTGCAAAGTTATCTACGTCGTCATTCGTAAGTATCTTATAATCCACAGTGAAGGGTATCTTATAATCCACAGTGAGATTGACTGTATCTCACTGAAACATCGATGTTGAATAACCGCAATATGCATATAGTCCTAAGCATACAGTTGTGATGTTTCCATTCAGCACCAGTGAAATACCGTCCGGTTGTAACGTCATGTACAACTGGAGCACACAACTATTTGAGCGGGACAAATCAGATCAATGCATTTCTACATGTTAAAATCATTAAGATGTACCTGAGCTTCCAAAGATTTCTGTGCCAGCTTTAAGGTAAAAGTAACATCAGATTGCATCCGATGATTCTATGTCCCATATATACACGTATTCTGGGCCAATTGTGGGTGATGCTACTCCAGAATAATTCTCTGTTAATCCATTCCAAGCAAGAAATAACAAGGATCCATGTACCCAAAATCACCAAAGGTTAGAACAACTGGTTTTCCAGCTGGTGTAGTACATTATTCATTAAGGGTTTTGTCCATGACCTATCTTTCGATGCCTGCCAGCCTTTGGTCTAGGGCCCCAATATTTCTCAGGATTAGGAACAAATCTTGGACTCTTCCGCGGTCCTGAAACCTGGGGTACTTGCGAAAAGTTTGCCTGGTAGTTGTGTACGAAAAATGTTAAACACAATTGAATGACGAATACATATACAACCAATTCTGCCAGCAGAATCAATATGCAGTAACAAAACCTCGATGACAGATATAACCATGTTACACGAGATATTGTTCTTCCATCTGAATAGTTATGAATAAACAAGTAACGGATGCGAGCAGTCTATAGTTCAGCAACATGTCACAAAATGATATCAACCCAGAGTGACCATGATGCTTACCAAGGAAACAAAACAACCTATTGCATGATTCAGAACTAGAAAAAGGTAAAAGAACTAAACATTCAAGTATCATGGACCTAGATTAGGCAGCCCTGAACCCAAGCAGTGCGACCATGCCGGTGCCCGGCGGCCTTACCACTAGGGCGGGGTTAAATGAACAGATTTCTGCATTTTATTTCTTTCAGAATGCTGTCATATGGAGGGCTGGACGGAACAGCTTCAATGGGGAATTTATGATAAGACAGTTCCATCCAAATTTAACATGCAGAAAAACTGTGCGAACACTTCTTGCTTGTTTGTTGGAAGGAGTCAGACATGGCTCCTTGTTCCTAAGAAGCTCCTAGATTCTAGAGAGAAACCAAATAAAACAAAATAAAGACGGTATACCTTAAACCACTCATATATTAATGACTTTTGGTGAGCAACTCAATTAGATACATGAGGTACATAATGTTTCTACATATGCAATGGAATTTCAGGGTAGTTGAGTACTTGAGCACATGGAGATAGGTAATTCCTCTCAAGGGCTTTAGATAGTTTCGTAAAATACAGACAATTTTCCATGCAAGCCTGAAGGATCTGATATCAACATGCCATGTACTCGTGTTACTATGCCCAAAGCATGAAGACAGATGGCATACAGAAAAAGAGTTTCAGATGGCAGAAGTCAGATGGCATACGAGGAAAGGATTAACTCAAACTCCATGTTGACATGTTGTGCAATATGACAACTTCAAATAGAAATAAAAGCTCAAGCCTCGTGAGTTTTGAATAATACCTATTTCATAGTTCCATGCACAAATTTTTCAAAGATGTATACAAAACAGTGATTTATGATCTATACCTGCAATTTAGGCTCCTGGGAAAGTATTATGTTCCCTGGATGATTTCCAGTCCGATGCTTAACTGGGTGAAGCTTGACCTGCAGTATAAAGTTATCAAAAATGAGTTAAAAATGGATGATTAGCCTCAAAAAGAGCAAACAAACTGTGGCATACCCAGCAGCGCATAATGTCCCAAATTACAGACATCGGGGCATCTGTTTTAAGAGCTAAGGGGTCCACGTGACTTCCTGATACTTGATAACCTGCATTTCTGATGTCAGAATGTAGCATGTCCATGGTTGGATTAGTGCACTTCAGTGTTGCACATAAATTGTGAAGATTCACAAATAAAGGTGCTTCAGGCAATTCCTGCATGCAAACAATGCACGATTATTGCTTGAGGATGGTTTACTGAACTGCGGGGATATATTTGTGAAAATGGTTCCATGTATCTAAATATTGCAGTCAAATTCAAGACTCTTCACATATGACTGCAAATGATTCCATGTAACACCTGCTATAGAAAGGTAACAATACTCCTGGACAGCATACTTTTTAGCATTTGTTCAACGATAATGGAAAATAAAGTTCAAAGACCAACCAAAAATTGTAGCCTGTTGTTGGAGGATGCCGACTATTGATAAAATATTATTTCCAACAAGAAGCGGAGAGAGAAACTTTAGAAAATATAACCAATAACCTGAAAAGAACTCTACACCCGCAAAACCTGATTGGTTCATAGACATAACAGTACCGCAACAAGCGTCACCATGCTTAGAATCGGCGGTGCAATAGATGGATCAGTTCAGAGGTTTCAATCGGATAGAATGTATCCGAGTTTGTTAGCATCTTGAAGTTAGAGCAAGTACAAACTCGAAAGAAGCGAAAACAATCATCTGGAGTAAACACCACTTTGGCGCGTTTGCTCCTCAACTCACAGGCGAGAAACTTTCCCTCCCAGCTCTAACTCAGTGGCTGAATTCCAGCAGCAATGAACTCGCCAAGCTCGACCGTGGGGTACCTATAGTACAGAATCTCCAACATGGACGACTTCAGTGTGTGGTCCTCTCTAACTTGAAGACATGGGTTGAGCCTTGCCACCGACTCAGCTGACATGGACTTGATCGTGGTGTTGCCAATCTTTCCTTGCAGAGTGGCCCAATGATTTGAGCTGGCGTTGCGCCCCTGGATGCCCCCGTGCTGGAATGAGACATCATGCACGACGGGGTGCTCTTTTGCTCCGGTAGAGTGCCAAAGTCTGCATTTTTACATCAGAATTGGCGCTGGTAGTCTTTCACAAACTCTTACGATCCTTGAGGTCGGCGAGCGCATTGAATCGATTAGCGGCCCAAAATTAAGGTTGACGTACTCCATAAAGCGCAATCATGAGATGATGTTGAAGTAGTACTCCATACCAGTATGCCATTGTGTTGTCAATGTGGAGGGACGTCAGCCATAGTTTTGTTAAGGGTATAGTAGTAGTATAGGACTCTAATTGTAGAGTCCTTATCCTAGTCTAGTCTTGAGTCATGTAACCCATATATATTGCCCCCTATGAGGGCTATTATCAATACAAGTCATATACTACTCCCCACTTACCCCCCCCCCCCTTTCTCAAATGCAAGGCGTATGCAATAGAGTTGCATTTGAAAGAGACCACTAAAAACTAAGATAAATTACATACAAAATCTAACTCTTTTAAGTCGTCGTGGAGTGGAGTCTGTTAATTCGTCGAAGCCAGCCGAAGAAGTGCAAACAAAGCACATGTGTAGAGCCGTGATGGTGATATCAAAAGAATGCTCTTGATCCATAGTCGCAAATAAAACGACGTAGAAAATGAAGATGGCAAACAAAATGCCCTAGATAAAAACAAATAGCCAAGCTGATAGATAAATCGACAAGAGCTACAAAAAGACCTAGATGGCTGTATGACACCAAGAACGACACTAATGTAATTAACCAAACAAGAATAAATTTGGTTAATTCAAAACCAAACAAAAAATGTGACTGGTTGACGAAGAATTTGTGGACTCCACGGCATAGATGAACACAAGAGAGCAATAGACTTGGATGTAAACGCAGTGGAACTATAAAATTCTAATAAAACGAGAAAAAGAAAATGTTGTCGTGTACCACACCTTAAAAGAAGAGCGCCAGCAAAGAAACCTGGCGGTGAATAGAATAGGTGCAATGGCCCTTTTTTTTTAAACTGAAAAGCTAGTGCCTGGAACGCTCAAGCAAAGCAGCTGCAGAACTGGGATTGAATCGATCCCCCCATCAAGAGCACAGAAGTTGGATGGATTGTAGCGGCTACAGAGCTCGACGAGATCAAGGGTCCATCCACGTGAAGATCCTCCGCGGATGTCGGCAGGCGATGATGCCGAACGTCGACGGCAACGGCAGGACATCGAGAGGCAGCACAACGCGTAGCTGTGCTACTGCAGATGGCAGGTAGTGGAATGATGTGATGCATTAACGCGATGGCGAGTAATGTGATCATATGATCTACTACCGCGATGGTAGGTAGTGGAATGAATCGTGACAGGGGTCGGAGTGGGTTCCCCCCAACAGAAATTGACATATCTACGGATCTACTCAAGATGAACGGTCAATGCTACTCGTGTTACCTGTCCATGCAGATGCAAACTACACAGTAGCATGGCCGCAGTCCATGCAACAAGTAGCTACAGAAATGAAAATTTTAAGAAAACAGGTGCATACTATAGAAACCCACGGATCTGCCAAAATATAATTCACCATTGAAAGCAGGTGTACGTTAGCACATATTAAACATGTCGATCATTTGCACAATCTCTGACCTAGTCATAAATTCAGAAAAAAAAACACAAATCAACAAATTACCACTTCCAAAACCAAGTCAAGATTGAATTGCAACAATGAAAGTAGCACGAACTTGTATGCACTTCGCTATCCATTAGATATCAACATTAGTTTCCTTTGAGAAATGTATCAAAATCAAGTATACACTGTAGTGGGCAAAAATGAAATGACAAAAAAATCTGCTAGACGAATAAACAAATGGCAGCATTCATCCGTTAATCATTGACATACATGGGGTTCTTTTAAGAAAATGATGACGGCTAGCAATGATGCATCCTAGACTGGTAGGATGACAGCTAGGGAGACGTGATGTGGACCACGGGACAATGAACGATGGCCATGGGAGTAAGGAAAGGACGTGCAGGCAAGATGAGCCAGATGAGTTGTGACCACGGCAACAGGGAAGAGCAGCTGGCTCCATTTTCCAGTTTCTGAGCGGCTGCTGCCACATGAAACAATGGTGTTGGACATGCTTGGGAGAGGTCTGCTCTACTCCGGGGTGGAGTTAGAAACTGGAGCCCTCCAAAACACCCTTAGTTTGGATTTGGATTGCTAGTTTCGAAGATTTGCTCTGTTAGGACAGGCACTACCGGTTCTATGTAAGGAAGGCAAGTAAGAATAAATGTCCTATCTATATCTCTTCTTTTCTAGGTATTGGCAAAGCACCGGCCGCCATTCACCATAGCTTAAGGGAGGCGATGGATTACACCTCTCCCCTATGTCATCTATGACCAGCCCCAAGCCACGACACAACAAGCAAGAAGGATCAGTGTCATTGAGCATTATATTTAGTACAAGAATAGGGCATTACCTCTGATACAGATGTTAGTATAGCAGAAATTTTTGCATATGCTGGATATGCATCACTCATAACATGGATATTAGATAATATGGAAGCAGCCCATTCCTTGTCATGTATTGGATCACTCCAGATAGGTCCTCCCATGACAAATTTATGGCCACATTCAGAACAGTCCTCAAGTGCAGCAGGGGAAAAATTTGGCAGAACAATGTTTCTCTTATCCTGGACAAATCAAACAAAAACAAGAATAATTAAGGAAACATTGTTCTACTGTTCAAATCATAATCATAAACACTAGCTAGGCAAATCAAACAAAAACAAGAACAATCACATTTAACTCGATTCTTCCAATATTTTGTAGGTGATTCACGAAACAAATCCAAAAAAAAGAATAAGAAAGACTACCTTTGAGTTGATTCTTCCTATATTTTGTAGGTGAAATGCATCGCATCCAATGCACTGGTAGACATGTGACAATTTCAGTGGTGACCTTTTGACGGTGCTAGCCGAGCTGCACAGAAAAGAGGCACATTGGTAAGACCAGTTGTGAGACACCAAAACGAAGGCATGGAAATCCTGTTTAGCCAAGGAAAAGATTGACATAGAATATGAGCAGCAAGAGACAACGTGAAGATTCGCACAAAAACCCTAATGTAGAAATCCATGTGCACTGATATTATAGGAACTATATAGCGCTTGTAGCGGATCGCATGTGACTGCAAGAAAAACAAGGAAAATGAAAAGATTGTACATCATATCGAACATACAGGGGAACACGAGAGAACAAAATTAAGTGGTACCTCTATGCAGGCAAGAAGAATCCTCAGGGCCATCTCATGGCAGTGTTTACCTTTTAATGGGTAAGAACCATACCTGCATGTACATATTACTGACACTGTGAGTACTAGTTTCTTGTGAGTCCTGTACCTGGAAATTCAAATCAAAGTCAGACATTGAAAATCTCACTTGGAAAAACAAACTTCTGCATTTCCTCCAGCAAGCACTGCCATGTCAGTTGCTGAGCACATCAAGATACCCCCATCCGCTACACATTGAACTGCGGAATCAAGGAATGCAGCTGGTGATCCATAAGGATCAAGATCAACCTGTTTCAGAATATATATGATGTTACTACAGATCATATTGATGTACGTTTTCCTGATACTCCAAAAAAACTGAACCATGTGCAGGTGTCAATAAAACATGACTTGAACAATTTAATCTGTAGGTTAGTAGATGCCACAATGGCAAGCTTGCAGTCAAAATTTCTAAATTTCACCAGTAAGACATCTCTAGATTGGTGACATGCAAATATGTCACCGAAACAACTTTCATCATACAATAGTCCTAGTGTTATTATAAAACACAATGGCAAAATTTTGATGATGGAGCCTTATAAACGATGAAGCTATTCTGGAAATTAAGTGCTGCGCTAACAAGTCAATACAAATTGAAAGTAGGTAAAATTTGATACAATTGACAGAAACTGGCTATTGGTAGCCTATCTGCATACAAGGGTATCTTGACAGTATTTACCAGCCATACATCCACAGTATCACAATTAGCATATGTAGTGTCCTTGACACGTTTGTACGTGTAATTGGCCAATTGTACAGATCACTAGCCATCATTCATGAAATTTACTGTAGAAGCCTTACTTAGCCGATCTTCTATTATGGTCCGGTAACTCAGATTTTCAGGCAAAAACAAAAAAGAAAAAAAAAAGGAGAGGAAAGTCGAGCTGGGCTGCCAGAGTTGGACAACGACGAACGGATGACGCCTGAGCATGGCGCTTCAAGATGAGCTTATACGCCTGAGCAGCGCCTGGCACGCCACTTGACGGATGGCGTGGTGCACGGCTGGGAATGCCACCTGGAGTGGAGCAGCAACTGGCGTGGTGTGATGCCAAGAACAAAGCGGCTCGACACAAGACACGAGGCAAGAAGCGGCAGCGGGATAAGAGAGGAGTGGCATGTAGCAAAACCCCACGACCAATCCATATGTACTGGTGCCAATTTTTCTTCCAAGCCTGCCAGAACTTTCAAGCTCCCGCTCCTTCACCCCCACCCCTAGGCACTAAAACAAGGCTAGGGCTGAATGCCGCGTGCAATTGTGTAAATATATCGTGTCGTGCAGGCCGTTTTGGCCCGTCCTGCACCGTTTAGACAGGTCAACCGTGTAGGGCACTGATCAGGCCTGAGACAAGAGTGAGGTTCCACATAACGTTTACATGTCGTTTAATTCTGTATAGGAAAACACTGGTTTATTGTCTAGCAATCAGAGCAGTATTGGAGTGTCAGCATAGCAACTTTCTTCTAATTTCAGCATGTGAGCCTTTCTGCATAAGAGTAACATGTTTTATACAGTGATTTTTATATTATTACTCTAATATGTCAAATATAAAGCAATGTTACAATAAGATGAATATATTGAAAATACAATGATTAATTTTTTGTTATCATAAATATAATTACGACTACATAATTTAGATACATTCCAATTGATTATATGACAATTAATTATTTGGTTGTCGGCACTCGGCACCCATTGATGAATGCGTACTACCTTCCACAATCGTGATACAGAAATAAGTTGCAACTACTACTGAATGCGTGCACCAACGATCCCCGTTGGTTATTCCCTGATACAAACACATAATATCTTGCCTGGGTGTGGTCTTCCTTAACGGACGGTGAAGAAAACCAACAACCTTGCCCTTGTTTTGATTTTGGCCAAATGCCCAAATCCTATAAAGGCACACCACATACCTAACAAGCAAGCCATATTCCAAACAAGAACACCTATGGGGCAAATAAGAGATCAACCTCTGGCGAAATTTAATGAATCCCACTAATGCTACCGTCCTCTGAAACTCAAGTTTTAAGTTTCTTCCAATATTTGTGAAACTTCAAGTGTTAAATGCAAGGAAAAGCTGACATTACACATAGAAAGTTGCTAATCTAGTTGAAAAGCTCATGCACCATTCAGGACAACAGATTGAATCCCCTTTCAAAACTTAGGCCTATGGCAATGCAGGCAATGACCATATAACGCCATAGGATGTGCAAAATGTCATGCAAGTAAAAAAGATGAGCCCGCATTTGATGTTCATCAGCAATGAAATTTCTACATCACCAATTACATGTAAGGACACAAGAATGCAAAAAGAGGCAGTACCACATCAAATTCTTTTGGGTGGGTGAGCATGTAAACACGAGCATCAGCAAGATGTGGTACCACCTTCGAAGATGCAAGACTGCTATTGTGGTGTATATTTTTCTTGCAGGCTTCTATAGCTACTGCAATGAATCAATGAAGCGTTTATAATCAGACAAATTTGCTTTTTCTAATCAGATTATTATGAAAAAAAAATGCAATGGTTGATACTAAAACATATAGCTGCACCTTCATTATTGCCAGTAGCTATAACTTCCCCAATCCCATCAACCTCAAGGGCATACCTAATTGCTCTTAATCCTGATGCAGCCAAAGCCTGAAAAAGTCATTGAGAAGATCTGAATGTAAGGATCAGCACTGTGTATGACAGCAGCACTTAAATTATTTACAGAAAGACAAAATTAGGTTATCAGCAGATGCAATATTCACAAGGGGGGGGGGGGGGGGGGGTGTTCTTTCAAGGAAGGTAGGGGCCCTCAACATATCTCCAGTTCACAGCAAACCAGAAATTCTGTCAAAATACTATGTCTGTATATTCACAGAGAAATATACTGTCTGCAAAATTACAGTAGCCAACACATCAGCAATAAAGTACATTAACCACAATTGCAAAGGTGTGAAGGGGCATATCAGTAATTCCAAGAAAAAACATAGGCCCACCTCAAGAACTCTCGGCTCTTTATACTTAGCATGTTCACTCAACGGGGGGTCTTTTGGTCCACCTATCACATTTTACAGTATTTAGTATCTCGTTCAGAAACTGTTTGAAGTATAATGGTGCTACAACAGTAGATTGGTACACTCCATGCCTTATTTGAAATCCATACCTTTCGTCGATCGGGTGGCATGCTCTTCAATTCTTTTGGAAATAAATGATCTCAGTACAGCAATAGAAATATCTCTGTTGTTAACCTAGAAGGCAATAGACTCTTTTAAACTGAGTAGCAGAAACCTCATTTTGAAGTCATATTCGTATGAAAATTGAAACATATCCAAGACAGCCAACTTTTGGCAGAAACTAATACATGAATAATGTTTGGGGAGAGGAAATGCACACAGAAAGCTACTCAAGGTGTCTAATTTTAACTATGCAGAGCACAAAATTAGCAAATTGTCAGAACACTTAGGCTCCTCTCAGGACACTTCGGCTCCTACATCACAGCAAAATTCCATATCTGAATGACGGGGCCACATCACAGACAACAATATAAAGTTCAAAAAACATCAAGTTTATTTGAATGTTGTAATATAACAAAATTACTTTCCTGTATAGCTGAGATCGTCAAATAAACAACCGAAAAAATCTACAGCGCAGAGAAAACACAAGCAAAGGATACATACCTGGGCCTTGTTGTAAAACACCGAATTGGACTCGTCCGCGAAGATCTCCGCCCGCCCTTCCCTGATGGTAGCGGGGCGGCTGGCGGTGTCGGTGGCAGAGGCCTCCGATGGGGACGGCGAAGCGGATGAGAAGGCAACCCAGAGGCGAAGGACTGGAGACGCCGGAAGCTCCACGCGCCGGTTGAGGAGGCGCGACCGCGAGAAGCCGAACGACGAGGGCATCGATTTGGATTTGGAACGGCGCACGGCGAGCCGCCGCGACCAGTCGGATTGATTTGAGGATTTCTGACACTTTTTTTCCATCTTGATTCTTGAGATGACCTATTTCTCTGCTGTTCAAGTCGGTTGTAACAGCTCCATGGGAATTGTTTATTCTGGGCCGTCAGATCAAAGGCAACCGTCGAGATCCGTCGGAGTATTAGAGCTGATTCTGTACTTTTTCCAAGTCAAAGTTTCGAACCTGTTTGTGAGTAGGAGTAGCTCTTAGGTGCTGTTTGGATATATGGAAATGAGACTTGGGTAAGGGAAATGAGAGTTGGGATAAATCTAATCCAATGTTTGGATTTAAGGTTAGGGAAATGAAGGGGTTAGGGAAAGGGAAATGAGGCCCTCATTTCCCAAAGTTTGTAACCCAATGAGAGGGGTGGGTTTGGGTGGGTTAGAGGGGGAAGGCAGTGCAAAAAATTACGATTTTACCCTCAACATTCATAAATATATAGTAATCCTCACTTTCAGCTAGGGGCATTTTTGTCCAAAAAAATCATATCCCATTCCCTAACCCATGGCTGCCAAACATAGGAAAGGGTTTAGACTTCGTATCCCTAACCCCAACCCATCCTCTCATTTCCATTTCCATTTTCCTATACCTAACCTAAGGGCATCCAAACAGCACCTTAAATTTGTGCCATCACGAACCCTAGTTATGCGCTTCCAACACGAAGAATCAACCGATTTTTCCTTTTAAAATGTTTAACTTATATATATTTCGAAGATATCTATTAAACGCGTTCACAGATAAATGAGACAAATCGGACTAAATAGATGACAGAACAACCGTAACACATTTTTTTTACAAAATAGTTAGCTTTGCATCATTTTTGATAGCACATCAGATTTTACGATCGTAGACGACCACCGAAGCAATGACATACAACTTATTCTTGTATCCGTGTGTGTATCATGAAATCTAGTCAACATGAATCATCAACATATTCATAACTTGTGGCATGAAGCTTTACAGAGGTATCAAGATGCTATGTCATCTTCACATGTCATTGCCATCCATTAAGCTGCAAAAAATGGTGCTCGACCCGGCTGGGCATAGGACCCATTTGGGACAGATTATTTCATAGGAGCTTTTATTAATGGTCATCTCATACTTTATCATCTATATCTATTCTTATACGAATCAAGTCCAATATGGCTTCATCGTCGAACTCCAAGGCTCACAACACAATCTATAATCCAATGTGCACTTTTAGCTCCATGTGTACCTTTTTTTTTCTTTTTTTTTTGATAAACACTCCATGTGCACTTTGTTGAGCGGCCACGCTATTCAAGGCCAAGCTCCGCCATCGATGGGTCTAGAACAGGCCAAGCCGAGCTGGCCTTTGGTGATTTGCTCTCGAATAATTCACTATAATTCACCGCTCGATGCTACGTTCCTTAGTTACGACCGCCAACCAAAAGCTCCTCCCTCGTATACTCCACACCCTCTCGATAGTCGATCCACTCACTACTGTACCCTGCCAACCAAATCAAGTAACCAACCATGATAGTTGATGTAAAGCTAAATGCAAACTGAGCAGCCCATCTCTGTGCTCAGCATACTTCGCATCATATATAAGGCGTTTTTCTTGTGGTGTTCCTTACCGAATTTTCTACTGCAATGTTTGCAGCATGATTGTAATCCCTATGAGTAACGAAAAGAAGTGATCTTGGTCTCAAAAAATAAAGTAACCAACCACACCACACCCTCTCACCACCATCCCTGCTTGTACTCTTTTTTTTTTTCGAGGAATGATGAGATTTTATTAGATCAAGGTAGGGTTACAATCAGCTGCCACAAGATTGGCAGCGAAGTCTGGAGCCCGTCCAAGCCAAACTGCTGTGGACATCTCATTACAAGAAAAATTTGCTAAAACATGGGCAACCCTATTTTGATCTCTATAACAATGTGTAATCTCAACCTCCCTGAACTCATCAATGAGCAATCGAACCTCCTTCAACAATAGTGCCAGATGCGACCTGTTTTCAGCTCTTGACTTCAGAGCAGAGCTAACGGTGAGGCAATCCGTTTCCAACGTAATAGGCTGGTCGAGCCATTGCAGTGCCAACCTGAGGCCTTCCTTACATGCGAGAAGCTCCGCCTCCTCTGCATCGACACAATCAAAAAGAACTCTCCCCGATGAGAACTTGACAGCACCACAACTGTCTCGTGCAATGATACCTGCAGCCGCCTTCCCTGATACACTGAAAAATGCCGCATCAACATTTACTTTGATTCGTCCTGGTGCTGGTGGTACCCAGTGGCGAAGCTAGCGGAGCGGCGACCCTGGTGCCACAGCATTGGGGACCCTGGTGCCACGGCGAAGCTAGAGCCTGATTAGCACTGAAAATCGGATTTCACCCTGGTGCCATGGCACTCGGGTGGCTCTACCTAGCTTCGCCCCTGGTGGTACCCATACACGATCAGCTTTCTTCATTGTTGGGTGCATCAGACTCTTCCCCTTATCAGTCGGTTGTACTAACTGTTGCCGGATTTGCAACAGTGATTCCCGATAGCTCTGTAAAAAATTCAAGGAACCCTCGATTGCGAGCACTTCACCCTCATGCCTCAATTTATTCCTCACATGCCAGGCTCGCCACATCAGCAAGAGTAAATTCGCCTTCATTTCATCATCACAGCGTGCAATCAGGAGCAGCAGCCAATCCGGTCCACAATCAATTATGTAGTCCTCCGGAGGCAATTTCCATACTGATCTCATAGCTATTCTTAAGCCTTTCGCTAAGGGACAGCGGAACAAAGGCATGGAACTCTGTTTCATCCTCCACACCGCACAAGTGGCACCTCGCAAGAGGCTCCAACTTACGGGAACATTTGTTCTTAGTAGTAGGTAGGCAATGATTGGCCACACGCCATGCAAACAGCCTGACTCTTGGCGGCACATCTGTTTTCCATATTCCATTCCACAAGCTCCTATTACCATCAGGCGAAGTACTACAGGACTGCTGGTTATACACTTCTGGTTCCTCCATGCCCAGTTTATATGCGCTCCGAACAGTGAACATGCCCGTCTTCTCATAATGCCAAGCAATGAAGTCCTCTTGTCCCCTCAGTGGCATCTTGATTTTCCGAATATAGTCCACATCAGGCTGGTGGAAGATGTGGTTTACTAGCTCCATGTTCCATGAGTTTGTACGAGGATCAATCAACTCAGACATCCCTGCTTGTACTCTTGTATGGACAAAGTAAATTCCCCCGAAAATCAAAACAATTAAAATTTTCTTGTGGCTTATAACGATCGTCATCTTAATTTATTACAGGACTAGGTTGAGTTTATTACACGACACGCTCTCAACCATTTACTTGGCGGCGGCGGCGGCGGCGGCAGCCCACTTGAGCTGGAGCTTCTTGTGGAACTCCACCACCTTGTCGGGCTCCGGCAGCACCTCCTTCACAACCTCAGCTTCCCTGAACCGCTCCGCCCACGCCGCTTGCTCTTGGCGGCATCTGTTGAATATTATGGGCTTTTTAAGCCCATAATAGTGCAATAATTCTATTTAGTCTAAGCCCATAATTAATGCAATAATGGTTTAGTCCCACATGGGATTCCTATCATTAATTGACTCTTAGGTGGATTTCCGGTACATCCCCTAGAGAAGTTGAGAGAGGCTAGTGGCGAGCCACGCGCGCGCGCCGCCGCCGCCGCCGAGCCGTGGCGTGGCGGGCGGGCGTGACGTGACGTGACGTGACGTGGCAGGCTAGCTGGCGTCGCGTCCGTCCGTTATGGAAGTTTTTAATATATTGAAACGGCGCGTCTCAGGAATGAACCGATGCCTTTTCGTTACGAAGGAGTCGCGTCCGTTCGTTATGGGACGTCTCTTTGATCGCCGTGTATATATATAATGCCCCTTCCATACGCCTGGAGCCTCTCGCACTCGCTCTCGCCTTCCATACGATTCCTTCCGCTCGTGTTGCCTTCGAAGACTTCCCCGTCCCGGATTTCTGCGCGCACAGAGATCTGGGAGAGCAGGCCTCCGGAACCCCCGATCCGCAAGAGACATCTGCCGGGTGTGCGGGCGATCAGGTTTTTGGGGAGCGACAACGCGACTGCTCGCTTTCGATCGACTTCTTCCCGGAGCGCGGCGGTTCTGCACTGCGTACATCGTCCTGCATCGACTAAGATCGACTACATCGAACATACTCAAGAACAATGGTTCTTGGGAATGGATCTTCCAGCGCCTCCGGCGCAGGATCTTCCGCTGGGTACGTTCCTGACTTTCTTTTCAGTTTGCTCATCATCGCTATCACCTTATTGGGGAATTTCTGGATTAAATTAATTAGAAAAATGCCTAAATTCTTAACAATCAAAAAACCTGATATTAGGCAATTTTCTGTTAGCGGTTTTGCTGCTGCACTGAAACCCAACGCGTTTGATGGCTCTTTCTATAAGAGGTGGCGTGCTCAGATAGTCCTGTGGCTTACAGCAATAAACTGCTATCACGCCGCGAACGGTAAGCCTGAACAGTTCACTCCAGAGGAGGAGGAACGGTTCAATATGGCTGATAATCTGTTCAGAGGCCCCGTCATTAGCGCTCTTGCTGATAAGTATAAGGATTCATACATCACGTGCACCTCTGCGAAAGAACTATGGGATGCTCTGGACGCTAAGTTCGGTGTTTCTGATGCCGGTAGTGAGCTGTATATCATAGAGCAACTTTTTGACTACAAGATGGTTGAGAACCGTTCTGTAGTTGAACAAGCCCATGAGATTTAGGCTATGGCAAAAGAACTCGAACAGTTTCCATGTGTGTTGCCAGACAAGTTTGTGGCTGGCGGTATTATCGCTAAGTTACCACCTACTTGGAGGGATTTTGCTACCCAACTGAAACACAAGAGACAAGAGTTTAGCGTGTCTGAACTTATTGGGACTCTTGATGTTGAGGAAAGGGCGAAAGCAAAAGACACACGTGGAAAGAGCGTAGGAGAACCTTCTAGTGCCAATATGGTGCGAAAGGTCAACTCATCAAAGAAGAAGAAGAAAGAGGCTGAGAAGCCTAAGCAATCAACCACTTTTAAGAAGAAAAAGAACAAAAAAGGTGGCTGCTTTGTTTGCGGGAGCACTGAGCATTGGGCAAGTGCGTGCCCAGACCGCAAAGTTAAGCAGGAGAAGAAATCTGCAAACGTGGTCATTAGCGAGACTGGAGGGACTTCTGGGTACGGTAATTCTACACCCATTGTCCTTTCTGTCTGTCAAACACCTGAGTGGTGGATTGACACTGGGGCTAATGTACATGTGTGTGCTGATATAGGTCACATGCTCGTGTTCTTATCAGGCCGGAGTGACAGGAGACTTGTTGATGGGAAATAGGTCACATGCTCGTGTTCTTGGTGTTGGTACGGTCATTCTGAAGTTTACTTCGGGAAAGACGGTGCTATTGAAGCACGTGCAGCATGTCCCCTCAATCAAAAAGAATCTTGTTAGTGGCTCTCAATTGTGTCGAGATGGTTATAAAATAGTTCTTGAGTCGAATAAATGTATACTTTCTAAGTATGGAACATTTGTTGGAAAAGGTTATGATTGCGGAGGCTTGTTCCGCTTTTCTTTACTTGACAATGGTTGTAATAAGGTTGTGAATAATATCCTTACTTTGAATGAGCCGAATGTTTGGCATTCACGACTTTGTCACATTAATTTTGGTTGTATGACGTGGTTAGCAAAACTGAATTTAATCCCGAAATTTGACATGGTCAAAAGTTCTAAGTGCCATGTCTCGTGCAATCTAAGCAACCTCGCAAGCCTCACAAGGTTGCGGAGGCGAGGAACTTAGAGGCATTAGAACTTGTTCATTCCGATCTATTTGAGATGAATGGCGAATTGACTAGAGGTGATAAAAGATACTTCATGACTCTCATAGATGATTGTACTAGATATTGCTATGTGTATCTGCTAAAATCCAAAGATGAAACTTTGCATTACTTTAAAATCTATAAAGCTGAAGTAGAAAACCAACTAGAGAGGAAGATTAAACGTTTAAGGTCTGACCGTGGTGGAGAATACCTTTCTAATGATTTTTCTGAATTCTGCGTGGAACATGGTATTATTCATAAGAGGACACCGCCTTACTCACCTCAATCCAATGGGATTGCTGAGAGAAAGAACCGAACTCTAACTGATTTGGTTAACGCCATGTTAGAGACAGCGAGTCTTTATAAGGAATGGTGGGGTGAGGCGATTTTGACAGCATGTCATGTCCTGAATAGAGTTCCCACAAAGGATAAAGAAATCACACCATTCGAGGAATGGCATATTTGCGTACTTGGGGTTGTTTGGTCATGGTGAATGTGCCAATCAATAAGAAACGCAAACTTGGAACTAAAACTGTTGATTGTATCTTCCTGGGTTATGCTATGAACAGCGTGGGTTATAGGTTTTTAGTAGTAAAATCTGGAGTACCTGACATGTTGGTCGGTACTATTTTGGAGTCCAGAGATGCTACATTCTTTGAGAGTAAATTTCCTTTTAAAAATTCACCTAGCACATCTAGTCATGAGTCTACATTACTCCATGAGCATTTCATTCCGATAACACAAAATGAGGAACCCCCTGTGCACATTCCTGAGGAGGATGACAATCTAGTCACCCGTAAGTGTAAGAGACAAAGGACTGCAAAGTCTTTTAGAAATGACTTTATTGTGTACCTCGTGGATGACACTCCTAGAACCATTGAAGAGGCACTTTCATCTCCCGATGCTGACCTTTGGAAGGAAGCAATAAGGAGTGAAATGGATTCAATCATGTCTAATGGTACTTAGGAGCTGGTCGAGGGTCTTTACGGATGCAAACCTATAGGATGCAAATGGGTGTTCAAGAAAAAGCTTAGGCCTGATGGTACGATTGAGAGGTACAAGGCAAGGCTTGTGGTGAAGGGAGGATATTCACAAAAGGAGGGTGAAGATTATTTCGACACCTACTCACCTGTTGCTCGTATGACCACGATTCGATATTACTTTCCCTGGCAGCTTCACATGGTCTTCTCGTCCATCAGATGGACGTTAAGACAGCTTTCCTTTATGGAGAGTTAGACGAGGAGATCTATATGGATCAGCCTGAAGGGTTTGTGATAGAAGGTCAAAAGAGCTTAGTGTGTAAATTGTTAAAATCCCTATATTCTTAAACAAGCTCCTAGGCAATGGCACGAGAAGTTCGAAAGGACTTTGACGGCTGGCTTTGTTGTGAACGAAGCCGACAAATGTGTGTATTATCGGTATGGTGGGGGCGAGGGAGTCATCCTGTGTCTATATGTTGATGACATACTGATCTTTGGGACCAACCTTAATGTGATTAAGGAGGTCAAGGATTTTCTGTCCAACAACCTTGAGATGAAGGATTTGGGAGTAGCAGATGTTATTCTTAACATCAAGCTACAAAGAGAAGGCAATGGTGGGATTACTCTCTTGCAATCTCACTACGTGGAGAAGATCTTGAGTCGCTTTGGGTATAGCGATTTTCAATCTGCTCCTACGCCTTAAGGAAGAACCAAAGAATAGCAAGGGATCAATTAAGATATTTCCAAATCATTGGTTCGCTTATGTACCTGGCTAGTGCTACAAGGCCTGATATCTCGTTTGTTGTGAGCAAATTGAGCCGGTTTGTGTCAAAATTGGGAGATGATCACTGGCGAGCTCTTGAGAGAGTAATGCGCTATTTTAAAGGTACTATGAGCTATGGCATTCACTATTCTAGGTACACTAAAGTACTAGAAGGATATTGTGATGCAAACTGGATATCTGATGCTGATGAGATGTATGCCACTAGTGGATATGTGTTTCTACTTGGAGGTGGCGCTGTCTTATGGAAGTCCTGCAAGCAGACCATTTTGACAAGGTCTACTGTGGAGGCAGAACTTACAGCCTTGTATACTGCCGGCATTGAGGCCGAGTGGCTTCGTGATTTCCTTATGGATTTACCGGTGGTTGAAAAACCAATACCGTCTATCTCCATGAACTGCGACAATCAGACAGTGATAGTCAGAGTGAACAGTTCAAAGGATAACATGAAGTCGACAAGGCATGTAAAAAGGCGATTAAAATCTGTCAGAAAATTGAGAAACTCCGGAGTTATTTCGTTGGACTATGTTCATACGTCTAAAAATCTGGCAGATTAATTTACCAAGGGACTATCACGTATATGTGATAAACAGTGCATCGAGTGAGATGGGCCTGAGACCCACTTGATAGGCTGTCATAGTGGTAACCTGTTCTATGCGATCGGAGATCCCGTGAAGTACAATGGTGAAACAATCTAGTGACAGCTTGAGAGGAAAGACCCTTAACTGGTGTATCTCAGATGTACTTCTTTCCTAGAGAACTGTAAGACAGGCTGATTTATTAACCTTAATGTGTTTCTAGTGGCTTATGAGAAGCAAAGATATCGTCCTACAGGATATCTTTAAGGAACACATCTATATGAGTTCGACTGCTAGTCACAGTCTATGAGATGGTGGGGATCTCTAGATACTCATGAATGGGCCAGAAGTGTGACTTATATGCTTCAGACAGAGGGGATGTTTTTGGCAACCTAGTATCGGTAAAGGACTTAGGCAAAACCTCTTTCGCTCAAAACTGACAATTCAAGGCGTAGTCCATTGCTCAGTTGTGAATAAGGCGTAACCTCTGTTCTAGATGGAAGTTCAACTTAACAGTCTCCATCGAAACACCGGTATATCAAACGAGAGGAAGGAAATTTGAGTGTATTCCTCATGAGCTCTAGACTTGGTGGGGATTGTTGAATATTATGGGCTTTTTAAGCCCATAATAGTGCAATAATTCTATTTAGTGTAGGCCCATAATTAATGCAATAATGGTTTAGTCCCACATGGGATTCCTATCGTTAATTGACTCAACTTATTAGGTGAATTTCCGGTACATCCCCTAGAGAAGTTGAGAGAGGCTAGTGGCGAGCCACGCGCGCGCGCTCGCGCCGCCGCCGCAGCCGTGGCGTGGCGTGGCGTGGCGGGCGGGCGTGACGTGACGTGGCTGGCTGTCGTCACGTCTGTTATGAAAGTTTTTAATATATTGAAACGGCGCGTCTCAGGAATGAACCGATGCCTTTTCGTTACGAAGGAGTTGCGTCCGTTCGTTATGGGACGTCTCTTTGATCGCCGTGTATATATATAATGCCCCTTCCATACGCCTGGAGCCTCTCGCACTCGCTCTCGCCTTCCATACGATTTCTTCCGCTCGTGTTGCCTTCGAAGACTTCCCTGTCTCGGATTTCTGCGCGCACAGAGATCTGGGAGAGCAGGCCTCCGGAACCCCCGATCCGCAAGAGACATCTGCCGTGTGCGGGCGATCAGGTTTTTGGGGAGCGACAACGCGACTGCTCGCTTTCGATCGACTTCTTCCCAGAGCGCGGCGGTTCTGCACTGCGTACATCGTCCTGCATCGACTAATATCGACTACATCGAACATACTCAAGAACAATGGTTCTTGGGAATGGATCTTCCAGCGCCTCCGGCGCAGGATCTTCCGCTAGGTACGTTCCTGACTTTCTTTTCAGTTTGCTCATCATCGCTATCACCTTATTGGGGAATTTCTGGATTAAATTAATTAGAAAAATGCCTAAATTCTTAACAGCATCAATGATCTCCACGCCAAACAGCTTGCGCAGCGCCCCAAACCAGGGCAAGAAGCATCCGAGCGCGAGATCGACGTACCCGACTGAGTCACCTCCGAAGAAGGCCTTGCCAGGAGAAGGCCTCCTCCAGGTGCTGGATCGCGGCATGTGCCTCCTTGAGTTTCTCAGCCCTCACCTCCTCCGTCGGCGCCTTCATGACGGCCACCCATGCTGGGTACAGCTGATGAAAACCGGAATCGATCGATGACGAAGAGTTTTCGAACAACACGCATGCATGGACGAAAATTAAGCTTGATGAGAGTTACACATATATACCTTGTCGTCGATGTAAGCAGCCCAGAAGCGGGAGACGGCGCGCTCGTTGGGGTCCCTGGGGAGGATTGGCGTGCCGCCGCCGCCCCAGACCTCTCGTCGACGTACTGCACGACGACGAGCGACTCGCAGATGGGCTTGCCGTTGTGGATGAGCACTGGCACCTTCTTGTGCACCGGGTTGGAGCTGCGGAGGAGCTCGCTCTTGTTGGAGACGTCCTGCTCGATGTACTCGTAGCTCACGCCCTTGATGTTCAGCGCCACCCGTGCACGGAACGCGAAAGGGCTCACATTCATGCCAAGCAGCCTGATGAGGCCCTCTACTCCGACACCCGCCATGAAATTGGTGCTTGCTTATTACCTCTCACTCTCTGCTTTTCTGGGCAAAATGTGTCACACCCTTTATATAGCAAGAAATTAATTTAGACAAATACTCCAAGTTGCGATTAGCATCTGCGTAAATTAAAGGGGTTCCTTTTTCGAGTGAATATTTTGTTGATGACACTGACGTGGACACCCGACCTTCCAGAGATGGAGTCAATTGAAAACGTGATTTATTGTCATCTAAGCGTGACTGCCGTCTGCCGGGCACCACATGTGCTGGTTGCTTCGTTGACCTCGGGATTGTCACGTCATGGAGCAAAGAAACGCATCTACGGGCACTACTACAGAAACATATATCACAGACGGGGCTCAAAGACCATCTCAGACGGGGAAGAAAAACGTCTGTGACTCCGCGTCTGAGATGACCATGGTCTCAGACGGTTGAAATCCCCGTCTGCACTATATTGTCTCAGACGGGTAGAAAACACCGTCTGAGACTAAACCATGTTTCAGACGGGGAACATAACCGTCTGAAGAAACCCATAGTTCCCCGTCTGAATAAACCTGTTCTCAGACGAAGATTGCCCCCGTCTGAACATACTTATTGTTCCCCGTCTGAAATAAATGTCGTCTCAGACGAAAATTGCCCGTCTGAAGCTAATAATGGTTCCCCGTCTGACCTAACCGTCGTCTCAGACGGTGTACTCGCCCGTCTCAGTTAACTTATCGGAAGCCGTCTGATGTGTTGTTGTTTCAGACGGCGCTTGGTTGCAATAAGCCCGTCCGAGATTAGCTGCTCTAGGTAACAAAAAAAATGCGGATGCTAGCTGCATGACTCCTGAAACAGGGTCAAATTTCAGGAATTGGGAGCCGACGAAATCACATCTGACAGCACAAGTTCAATTACACATACATGTTCACAGAGAAACAATTATTTACCATCTACATCGTTCACAGAACTTGTCCATCACAAGACAGTAGCAACATTACTAAACTGAATTGATAGGATATGGAACTCGCCTGCCTCATTGATTATTTCGTTCATTATGAATGCAGCAAACCTTTCACGCATTGCGTGTAGTTCTTCCTCAGGAATATTACACGTTGGCACTTTAATATCCTACAGAAATATGGGAGATCACAGAATGTCCAAGCAACAGCTAATAGAGTAACAAAAGATAAATGGTAGTAAGATACTTAGATTACTACTGACCTGAGGCTTTCGTTTTTCAACTTCCTTAGTCATCAGGATCATGTGATAAAGACAATAGAAGCCACACATTTCCCCAGATGGTTGTTGGTGGCACTGCAAGAGAATATATATGTAAGCATATTTATATGTAATCCTGAGAATGATTGAATGATGAATTGTGTGAGACATACCGGGATTTTGAAATCATGGATCAGTTTGGTGTTTGAGCCTTTCGTGTACACCCCCGTATAGTTCTTAACATGCATGGAAAATGATCTACATGAAGCATCCTTCAGTTAGCAAACTGCTTTCATTTAAAAAAATAAATATAGGGAATGTCAAATATAACTTACTCATCAATTACTCGTTGCAACGTTGAGTAGTCACGTTCTGGTCCTTGTAAGGAGGAGTTGAAGTACAACACCTTATGCCACTTTATGATTATCAACACCAAAACCCAATGGCCACGATTATTGAAGGGAAACATTATAAACTTTTTCCTATGAAGGTAGTTAAATGCCTTTAGCAAGTAGGTCACCACAAAATCTCTCCTTGCAGTAATGTTGATGACTGAAATGCATTCACAATCCAGAAATGCAACAGACAAGTTGTTCTTGAAGCATTCTTGTACCATGTGCCTACAAAATTTAAACATGTTAGACACATGACCATATTGCATGGCAACACATTATCAGAAATGGGAAATGCTGAGAGACGCAGGAACTTACAACGTCAAGGCTCGAACAAGTTGCATGTCCATGCCAGTGAAGTGATAGAGATCAAACAGGTCATTGAAACCAAAATAAATATGGGAGTCTTGTTCTGTCCTGAAGTGCTTTTGTCTAAAGAAGCATGCTATCATGTCTTTGCCATCTCTAATGGCCTGCATATAAACTTTGTGTAGCGCGATACACGAAGGACCTGTGGTGGCAAGCTCTTTTTCAGTCATGAATGGCTTGCCAGGCTTGTACTTTGGATTGGGCTTTGTCCAATTTGATGCAACATCAACTTTGATCTCCTTCGGCTTGTCAACAAGCTAGCCCTTGGTGTCCTGGTTCAGCGTTGAAGCATTCTTCGTCTGGACTTTTGATGCAACATCAGTTTTGATCTCCTTCGGCTTGTCAACAAGCTGGCCCTTGGTGTCCTGGTTCAGCGTTGAAGCATTCTTCGTCTGGACTTTGCCTGCCCCGGAGGACTTGGCAGATGCTTTCTCATCCGGATGCTTGTCAAGCTGGGACTTCTTTTTGCTCTCAACTTTGGCTACACCGGAGGATTTGCCAGGTAATTTCTTCTCCGGCTTGTTCCCAACCTGCCCTTTCTTGCCCACCATTTTGTCTCCGGTCTTGGGCTTGTCCCTCTCAGATTTGTTGGTCTGCCCGGCCCTCTTGGAAATCTCAGCCTGCGGTGGGCTATTTTGTTTGCCCGGCTCAACGTTCAGCAGCTGGCCTGTAGATCCATCGGGATGAGCATCTAAAGGAGGCGGTCGGACAATGATGTGTGACTTCCTCCACTGGATCCTACTAAGCAGAGCTTCCCCTAATGTTCTCATCTCATCGTTGGGACATATAGGAAGGGGATCTGTCTCGTGCCCAGCATGTACAAAATCCACTTGTACAACTGCATACTCTGGGCCTACTAACGCCGTATGACAAACAGTTTGGCCTGGATGTACAAGTCCCCTTGCAACCTCCCGTTGATAACCTCCATGAAAGTTCACTAGGGCACAAGGTGTGGCCTCGTTGAGGGAATCTATGGTATCTGGACCGTCGGCAGCTGTGGCCTGTTCATTTGCCACATGGTCCATGTTGACTTCAGTGTCAGCATGAAGGGCAGCCCCACCATTTTGTGAGGCACAACTACTCTTCCGAGCGGTTGCAGGGCTTGCGGTCGGAGATTTTGGCACAATCTGAAGCCCACGAGCCTCAAGCATCTCTTTGAGATCATGAAAGAATTCTTGTTTCAGTTCTTCCTTCAGGTCTGCCTTCAGCTTCTCCACATCAACTTCTGGTGCCCTCTTCCTCCTCTTCCTGTACATGTGACCGTCTTCCGAAAATCCATGCTTCCACCCAACGTAGCTATCAACCCCCCGCACACGCCCAGGGTGTTCGTCGTTCTGCAAGACAAATGTAAGGATGCCGTTTTCCCTGACACCTGCACAAGACCCTTGACCATCTGTGTCCTGGAGCAATTGGTTGGCAGTTTCTGCGACTTGTTTCGTCTCATCACTTAAGAAGGTGATCTCACCATTTTCGGACATGTTGGCCCTCGCTCGCAACCAATTCCTGAGCCGGGGGTCTTTATATCGGTCCCATGGATTTGGAATACCTTTACTTCTCAGCTTCTCATCCTGTGTCTTCCATTTTTCTTCTTGCCCTGCATAGCCCGCTGTGCCCAGGTGGTGGTCGTGGATGTTCTTTGCGCGCAGATTTTTCATTTTCGCACTCAGCTCTAAAAACTCAGGAGAAGTCTTCTGCATCTTGAACCTTTCCCAAACATCTTTTCCTATGTATTTGAACTCACTGAAAGGCTCCAGCTCCGTTAACACATAGTGTTTGATCAAGAAGGACTTGTGGGTTCTCAAAGCATGGGCAATAATCTTATTGGCTTGCTTCATTGCCAATGGCTTCATTTCGTCAGAGAACTCCAAATACGGCTGTACATAGGAATTAAACAGGTCTTCCTTTTCATCATCCCTGAGGCTCTTGAATGATGGAATTAGAAGGTCCACCTTCTCACGAGCAATAAGGCCTCCCAGGGTTCTGAGTCTCTGCCTGGCCTCCTTATCTGTAGGAACCCAGTAGCATTAATTCTTGCCACCACAACCTTGTCTTCCGGCCACGTTGTGGGTGTTCGTCTTTTCCGTTCACGCCTCTTGGGTGGTGTGTTCATCACAATTTCATCATCAGCATCATCCTCAGCACTGCCATCATACTCATAACTGCCAGTGTTCTTCTCACTGCCGCCTGAACGGTGATCACTGCCTTGATGGTCTGAACCAGAATCCTCATTTGACATCTAGCAATAAGAATGGTGAATGAGAAATGCCAGAAGAATGGAAAGATACTATATAAATTAACATTAGAAGCAGCATAGCATCAGCACCAATAAAAGCAGCATAGCAACAGCACCAGCAGAAGCAGCATAGCAACAGAACCAGCAGAAGCAGCATAGCAACAGCACAAGCAACATAGGAATGGCACCAGCAGAAGCAGCATAGCAACGGCACCAGTAACATAGCAATACAAATTAACAGCAACATAGCAACAGCACCAGCAGAAGCAGCATAGCAACAGCAGAAGCATCATAGCAACAGTACAGCAGCATAGAACTATGCACCAATGGAATAAGTACATAAGCAATAGTAGCAAAGACTAGAACATAACGCACAGCATCCATAAGGGAGAAGAAGCAGGAAGAAGATAGCATGCCTTGGCAGACCAGCTGACGGTCGGGGACAAGGACGACGACGAGGACGGCGTACGAGTCGGGGTCGCGCCGTAGGTGCAAGCCGCCCGCGGAGTAGAACGACGGCGACGGGGTCCGCGTGAAGGCCGAGGGGAGCACAAGGGCACCGACGACGAGGACGGCGTCGGGGACCCGATGACGACGGCGAGGAAAGGGGCCGAGTGGAGAGGCCGAAGAGGACGACGCGCGGTGTCGAGAAACGCGGCGGCGGTGAGTCTCCAGTGGGACGACACGGCGAGCGGCTAGGGTTTGGCAAATGAACGAGCGGCGGCGCGCGATTAGGGTAACGAGCGGCGGCGCGCGATTAGGGTTGGGGAAATTTGTACCGAACGGGGAGCGCAATGACCGTTACGTGGGCCGGCCCGCTTCCGCCGACAGCTCTCTCAGACGGGGTTTCGAATACACCGTCTGAGACGGGGTACTCGATCGTTTTTCCACCACGCGGTATAAAACTGGATCGAGAGGCTTATCCAAGTAATTTCTCATTTCCTCTTCGTCGCTTGCAAGGGCGCCGCGCCGCCGCCCGTGGCCACTCCTCTGAGTCGCTCGCACCGGCGTGTGCACCCCAGGCAGGAGCAATGGCGGTATGTGTACCCAATTAATTTCCCTTCTAAGCTTAGTTCCCCTAAACCGATCCCCTAGTCTTGTCGCATTGTGTAAGTAGTTCTATATCGAGTAATGAGGCCTACGATTCCGGGCCTCCTCGATATAGAAATTTGATGTATTTTTAGATCCGTAGCAAGCCATCATGTACGTACGTACTATTTTGTAGCACCCACTAGGCTAGGGAAATGGTCCCCCATATCTTTTTTTGTTAGTGCCCCACTCTCAATTACTTTTTGCCAAATTTAGAGACATGTGCTCCAACTAGTTAGTAATAAATTAACTGCACTAGTTAGTAATAAATTAACTGTTGTCGTCATTCGTGAAGGGTTGCCCGATCTGTCTAGACAAGTCTTGTCATGGGGAAGAGGTTGCTCAGTTCGACAGATTTGTCGACAGATTTGTCATCTCAGCAGATGCCTGGACTAGGGACAGGGCTGTAAGTAATTTTTTTTCCAAATTTCTAAGTTTTGTATCATGCATATTTAATCTGAATTAATTGTTCAAGAGGATGAGGTATGTTACCTGTTTCACAGATTGTCCCCTGCAAAGTAAGGGTTGCCTTTAATAATGTGGTTGGGGACAGCTTTGAGATGGTCACAGAAGAAAGTCTTCGCTACAATGTATCAGTTGTTAAGCATGGTTCGAGGACTATTCTAAAGGGGGAGTGGTCTGTATTTGTTGATCATCATGCCCTCAAATCTGGTGATGACTCAGTTTTAATGACGTTCATGGCAAGATTTGGATCATTTGGATGTCTTCCTTTTGACCGTGATGGAGACAACAGGTTTACAACCCTTACCGAAGGTTAGGTTCTGTTATGTCATTTTCAATGCAAACTCCTTTTTCTTCATGTTTTAACTTTAACAAACTAACCATAATGATATGCAGCTGAACAAACTTATCAGATCTTCTCTGGCGCCTTCTTTACTCGGAGAATGTCAGAGATCACAGAAGATGAGTTGACGAGGCTGCTGCCTAAGCTGAGATGCGCCAAGATGTTCACAATGACGCCTCTTGTGCACAGGCTTAGTGCCACAGATGTTGACACATTTGTGCTGGTAAGTAATCATATGGCAGAATCATTATAACTTGACATTTTAGTGCTTTTATTAAATTGTAGGAACCTTATTCTTTACTTTCAGAAACTGAGGAGGAGCCTCACTGAGAAGCTGAATCTGCAAGCAGATGAAGGGATCATTTACTTTAAAGTGCTTCATGAGTCACGTAGCCACGATGTCAGCTACAAGATCATGACTGATGGCCGTGCTTCGTGCCAATGGAGGGAGGTTGTCGAGGGACACCGGCTTTGTGTAGGCCAGCTTGTAGTGTTTGCAGCAGCCCTGGAAAATGATGATCCCACAGTGTTTCTTTGGGAAGTCTGAATGTAGTTTCATTTTGTTTTGCTAAGGACCAAGTGTTAGCTTAACCACCATGGACTTGCTGACAAGTGGTGGTTCTACCGTAGTTTGGCGGACCAGCTGTATATATTTATGTGCTATCAACTGTTATGTTGTGACCCATGAAGCCAATTATTGTATATATTTATGTGGTATCTGTATCTTCTGTATGTTGCATTTAAATTGTGATCTGTTATGTTGTGAACCATGAAACCAATTTTGATAAGAAACTGCTCCTCTTAATATATCACAGACGGGGATTAGTAACATACCGTCTTACATATTTGCAATACTCAGACGGCGTTTCAAAATTGAGCGTCTGAGAAACTTTCCAGTACTTCAGACGGGGATATATTGAAAGACCGTCTGACGTAGCTAGTTCATTAGAAGACCAACCCTGTTTCACTGTTTGGTCACCTTCAGACAAACGGCATCTAGCGGCTGGGGTACGCCGCCGCGACCGCGCGCCCTCCCCCCCCCACGCGCCGTGCCGCTTCTGGCTCCGCGCCGCGCACACAGTCCGATCCGACGCCGCGGCAGCTTTCCCATCTTGCTGCGCGCGCCCGCCGCGCGATTCCTTCTGTCGCAGCAGGTATGTCATGCAACATCCAACATCGATCCCTTTACTCCATGAAATATGTAGGTTTCTTTCCATGTTGAACTAATGATTCACTGCATTGCAGATGGATCGTAAATGGATGTACCCTGCCAACCGTGCATGTAGCGAATTCGTCTCTGGTGTGGACGAGTTCATCGCTGCTGCAGAAAGGTATAAGCGGGACTACAAGTTGACCTCTTTGTGTTGTCCATGTTTTGATTGCAATAACAAGAGAAGATACAGTGAGTCTAGACATCTCCATTCACACTTGATCATTCGTGGTTTCAAGAAGAATTATGAAATCTGGAACCAACATGGCGAGGAAGGAGAGAATCCGGGTGAAATGGATGAAGCTCGCTTGGATGGCAGGGTTAATGAAGGTCAACAAGATGATAGAAGCCAAGACGTCCCACATGTCAGTGTGGATGAAGGAGAACTTCAGACCGAAGGCAATGACGAAGCCATTTGCAGTGATGACTTGGTCGATGTTGCTCATGATTTGGATCAGATGATGATGGATGGCATCGAAGTTGACGACCAATATGGTGAAGGCGAATTTGCCAAGTTCAAGGAATTGGTTACAAACTCGAAGACCCCATTGTATCCAAATTGTGAGAAGGAGGAGTACACAAAGTTATATTCAGTGCTCAAGCTTTTGCAGTTGAAGGCAAAATATCGTTGGTCTGATGTTAGTTTCAGTGCCTTTTTGGAGCAGGTAGGCGATATGCTACCTACGGGCAACGTGTTGCCGAAATCAACGTACGAGGCCAAGAAGATCATTTGTCCATTGGGGTTGGACATAGAAAAAATACATGCTTGTGTCAATGATTGTGTCCTCTTTCGTGGCGACAATGCAGCGATGACTCAATGTCCAGAGTGTGGAACCTCTCGCTACAAGCGCAGAAATGATGGGGGGGACAGTAAAAGGAAAGGTCCTCCTAGGAAGGTGATGTGGTACTTTCCTATAGTTCCTCGCTTGAAGCGTTTGTTTGCGAGCAAAAAGGATGCCCAATTGATGCGTTGGCACAGTGAGGGGCGTAAAGATTCTGAATACTATCGTCACCCAGCGGATGCAGCTCAATGGAGGAACATAAACACCAGATATGGGTTGTTTGCATCGGAGTTGAGGAATATTAGGTTTGCTTTGAGCACAGATGGAATGAACCCATTTTCAAATATGAGCACATCACACAGCACATGGCCTGTTGTCCTCACCATCTACAACCTTCCACCCTGGCTTTGTCACAAGAGAAAGTACATGATGTTGAGCACTCTTATATCCGGTCCAAAGGAGGCCGGCATCGACATCGATTTGTATCTCAGACCATTGGTGGATGATTTGAAAATGCTTTGGAATTCTGGAGTTGAGGTTTGGGATCAGTATAAGCGTGAGTACTTCACCCTCAGAGCCATGTTGTTCTGCACCATCCAAGATCTGCCTGCACAACGTAACTTGACGGGACAACGTAAAGGAGAGAATGATTGCCCACAATGTCTAGATGACACGTCGAGTAGGTGGTTGAATAACTCAAGGAAAAGGGTATATATGCGTCACCACCGGTTTCTTCCAAAGTCTCATGCATGGAGGAAGATGAAGGAGCAATTTGATGGCACACACGAGAAAGCGGGACCTCCACGGCATTTCAGTGGGGAGCACATTTATAATCAGGTGAAGGATATGCCTGTTGTCCTCGGCAAGCGAAAGCGCACTTCTGCATCTGATGAGATACCCATGTGGAGAAAAAATCCATATTCTGGGAGCTCCCTTATTGGAAGTACTTGGATGTCCGTCATACCATCGATCTCATGCATCTCATAAAGAACGTCTGTGAGGCAATCCTTGGTACATTTCTGAACATTAAAGGAAAATCAAAGGATCATGAAAATGCACGAGCAGACCTGGAGGAGATGTCACTAAGGCCTGAGCTTTGTCCCGAGGAATCTGATACGAGACTACCCACAAGTTGTGTCACTCTGTCTAGGAATGAGAAAAAGGAATTGTGTGAGTTTCTTAAGAGTGTCAAAGTTCCCACTGGTTTCTCATCCAACATTGGGAACAAAGTGTCGATGACTGAATTGAAATTGGTTGGCACAAAGACTCATGATTATCATATATTGATGACAATGCTTCTTGCAGTTGGAATTAGGAATATCTTGCCTGATGATGTTCGAGAGGCTGTTATGAGCTTATGCTTCTTCTTTAATGCAATCTCTCAGAAGATCATTGATCATGCATCATTGGACCAGCTTGAGAAGAATGTAATGAAGACTCTATGTCTCCTCGAGGTGTACTTCCCACCATCTTTCTTTGATATCATGGTACATCTGATTTGTCACCTTGTCAAGGAAGTTAGGTACCTCGGCCCTGTTTTCCTACACTGGATGTATCCCTATGAAAGGTACCTAGCAATTTTGAAGTCGTACGTAAGAAACCGAGCTTCGCCAGAGGGCTGCATTGTTCAGGGTTATTCTACTGAGGAGGTGGTTGAGTGGTGTGTTAGTTATATTGATCCAAACAACTCCATTGGTGTGCCAAAGTCCCGGTACGAGGGCAGGTTGTCAGGGAAGGGCACTCTTGGGAAGAAGTCAATAATTCCAGAATTGGACGAATATAACAAGGCTCATTTTCATGTTTTGCAACAAAGTGACGTAGTAAGCCCATATATAAAAAAGCACCAGCAGATGCTAAGAAAAGAGAACCCAGAGCGCGGCGAAGCATGGATAGCGAATACACATATGGCCAGGTTTAACATTTGGTTCAGAGATGAAATAAAGAAGTCAAGGTCCAAGACAAGCAAATTGCTTCAAAACCTTGCCAAGGGTCCACTGCACACAATCATAACTTACCAAGCATATGAAGTAAATGGATACACATTCTACACCAGATTTCAGGACGAAAAAGCGCGAACCAGAACAGCGGTGTGCGTATAGATGCTTATGACAACAATATGCACAAGGCCGCGTACTACGGACAAATAGAGGAGATATGGGAGCTAAGGTATGTGGGCTTTAAGGTGGCTCTGTTCAAGTGTCGGTGGGTGGAGGGAAAAAGAGGCGTTCTCAAGGACAAATATGGTTTCACCACTGTTCATCTGGAAACATCTGGATACAAGCAAGAGCCATTTGTTCTTGCAACACAGGTGTTCCAAGTGTTCTATGTGCTGGACATGGCAAAAAGGGCACGACGTGTGGTTCTCCCAGGAAAAAGACGAATTTTGGGAGTTGAAAATGTGGTGGATGAGGATGAGTACAATCAGTTTGATGAAGTTCCTCCCTTTGCTACCTCCTCGGTTGTTCCTGACCTATATCCAACTAACAAAACTCCTTATGTTCGAAGAGACCATAAAGAAGGGATACTTCGACAAAGGCTCCGTCCAAAAAAGAAAGCACAGCATCAATGAACTGCCGCATTAAGTAATGTGGTTTCTAATATTTAGCAGCCATTTCTTGTAATGTGGTTTCTAACTATTGTGGCTGTGTTGGCGCTGCTTAATACGAATATTTTACCGCCAACACCATTCAATAAAAGCCATCATACAAGGATAAAATGAACATTCTTTTATATTAATGGCTCTCCACAAGTTTTGTTGGAGTATTTGAATACAGGGAGCAATATGGACGAAATTCACAAGAAACAGGGGCTAAAGCCCACCGGCCGGCCCAATCATAGGCCGGCCGGCCTGCTCAGGCTCCCACTGAGGTCCAGCTCCTCCTCAGAGGCCTTCTACAGCTTTCCCACGTGGAATTCAAGGCCCAGCCCAATATCAAATAACCGACATTCTAGAACATGGGCTTTTGGGCCTAAACTTGAAGGCCACTCCACTTCTGCCGACCCCATGAAGAAACCGACCATCTTACCGCCATCAAGAGCAGATCAGAGCCATCCAGGAGGAAGTCGGTGGCCAACCGACAGAATCAGTGGCCGGCCGGCCCCCCTACCAGGCCGGCCGGCCGACCTTTGTTCCACCGACGTCCCAGCTTCGGCCAGATGATCCCCACCGACTCCAGCAAGCTATAAATAACACCCTCCGGCTCCAGAAGCAGGACGCACCTCATTTGATACTTCATTTTAGTCTTTTGGTAGTAGGATAGTGTTGCTAGGAGAGAGTGAGTGAGAGGGAAGGAGAGCTAGAGGCCCCCGGCATGTCGGGACTCTACTTCTTCGTCGCCTCCGGTATGCTCCTCGCCTGGGAGTAGTCGTCTTAGTCTTCCAGGCCGGGCAACATGTAAGAAGATTATTGGTCGGGCAATAAAGTAAGGTATTCTGCTTTATTTATTTGTGGGTTTCAGGTATGCTTTAAATATTTATTTATTTATTGCATAGACTAGCTTATTTGGAATTCCTCGCTAGTTGTGACGATAGCTGTAAACGTGGTGTTTAGACCTAGAGTTATCCCTGATTTGCTCTTAACCCCACGGAGGATGGTAGCCGCGAGTACGTGTGACAGGCGTACCGGTCTCTGTAATCCACCACGTCCGGGTTATTGTTTTTAGTAGGTAGGTCAATAGCACGTAGTTCCCCTTGACAGTTGAACCTAATTTTCGGGTTGCTGTTCTGGCATGCGTGTGCCCCGAAACGAATAATAGAGTAAGGACCTTACCAAATTGCCCAGCTACATAGTTTCTTATCATTAGATTGCCTGGCCAGAAGACCCTTTTATTTACTGCTGCAAACTCCGCTCCTGTGTGCCACCTTTACGGATCAATACCTCTAGTGTTTAGGCTTTAGTACACTATACGTTCCCTGTGGATTCGATACCCTAGGAATACTCCTTGTGGTGAAAGCTACATCGGTATCCGTACGCTTGCGGATTAATTTCTGTTAGGCCTTAGGACTGCCAACAAGCTTTCTGGCGCCGTTGCCGGGGAACGGTTAGCTGTGCTAGGACTCGAACCTAGAGGCGCCCGTTAAAGGTTTTTTTTTATTTTCTTTTGTTTTCTTTTGTTTTTCTTTTTCTTTTATTATCATATCATATCATGGACACTCCGTCGATCTTCGACGCCGCTGCTCCGAAAGGAGCACTATTGGAGCCTGCACCAGCATCCAAGCCAATCACAGCTGTCAGTTATGAGATTCGTCCAGAGCTGATTGCCTTGGTGAAGGGATCTGAGTTCCGCGGGGAAGATCATGAAAATCCATATACACATATGCGTTACTTCGAGAGGCTCTGTTCCACAGTTGTTACATCAGGAGTCCCGAGAGACAGTTTCAGATGGTTGCTGTTTCCGTTCTCCATCACTAGCAATGCAGAGCTCTGGTATGCCAAACATGTAAGTGAAGCTCAGGGAGATTGGGCTACTCTCCGGAAGCTCTTCTGTCTCAAGTACTTCCCTCTCCATAAGGTTATTGCTCTTCGCAAGAAGATCATTACCTTTGAGCAGGGCAGAAATGAGCCATTAGGAGCTGCCTGGGACCGTTTCCTGACCTACACTCTAGAAGGACCAGATCTGGGAATTCCATCACCGATACTCCTTCAACATTTTGCTGCGGGACTCACTCCGAACAGCCGTAACTTCTTGGATATAGCTTCAGGAGGGTCGTTCTTGTACAAGACAATTGAAGAAGGGTTCGATGTGTTGGATAAAATTCTCAGTAATTTGGGCTCCTATGATGCAGTTGCCCCTGAAAAACATGAAGAAGAGGCACAAACCATAGTTGAGACACCTTCAGTTAGCTCACCAGAACAAAAGAAGTGTGCATGTATGGTACAACCCCAAGCAGAACCACCTCAACCACAGCCAGCTCTGAAGGCAGAACAAGAACCGTTCTACGTCTGCCCCTCGAATCCTACGCTATTCAAGGATAGCCAAATTCTCTCCGAAGGACGGAATCAAGTTGAGTCCACTCTTCCTCTCCTGCCATATGAGGAAGAGGTAGACTTAACGAGATTCGGAAATACAAGAACTTATCCGGTGGAGAAGAATTGCTATGTTGAAAAGGTTGAGCTAGATGAGCTAGATTGGGAAGACAAGGTAGATCAAGACACACGTCTGCAGAAACTGTCTGCCGTCTTCAGCGAGGATTGGCTCCAAGAAACAGAATGCTTAGAGAAGGCCATCAAGCTCGATGAAAAGCCTGAGAGCATTCTAGTAAAGTATGAGCATAAACCACCAATTGAGGCTAGCTATGACTTAAGAGCAGGAGTAAACATTCTGTCAAAGCAGCAGTCCCAGCAATTGGCGGTAGACATATCGAGCCTTATACCATCAGGGAAAAGGCTGATATTCCGGAACAAGTGCTATCAAGCTGAGGGGATCTTGCGAGAATTGGAACTAGAAATCAATGGGCAACCCCTGCTCATGAATTTCTACATCTTTGACATTCCCGACAAGAACTTCTTCCTTATTGGAACACCAATTGCAGCACTCACAAAGATGAGAAGCGGCCAAGAAGAGTTGGAAGTTCCAATGGGAAGACAAAGCTTCTCCATCGACATTCGAAGAACACTCAATGCCAAGGCAGAGGAGAAATCTGAGAAGATGGATGAATACGCGGCCATAGAAGAAGCAGCGGCCGTTGAATTCCTAGAAGCTTCGCAGTTTGATGCGGAGGAAGATGCACAATACTTCAACGAAGATGAAGACCCTTCCCCCTATGTTCCACTCAATAAGCATGAAGAACCAGCTCCAACACCTGTCGAGCTCAAACAGCTGCCACCTGGCCTCAAGTACAGTTTCCTCTTCAAAGATCAGACCACGCCTGTCATCATCAGTGATAAGCTGTCAGAGGAAGAAGAGAAGAAACTAGTAGCCGTGCTAGAAAAATACAGATCAGTAATAGGCTACTCACTAGCAGATCTCAAGGAATCAGCCCAGAATTCTGCACACACCGAATCCCGATGGAACCCGATCACAAGCCTGTGCGTGAGCACCAACGACGCTTGAACAATGCCATGAGAGATGTAGTTAAGAAAGAAATTTTGAAGCTACTCAAGGCAGGTATAATTTACCCAGTTCAGGACAGTCAATGGGTTAGCCCCGTCCAGGTAGTACCTAAAAAGGGAGGGATGACAGTTGTGAAGAATGAAAAGAATGAGCTGATCCCTCAGCGCACAGTGACAGGATGGAGGATGTGCATCGATTACAGGAAGCTTAATAAAGCAACCAGGAAAGATCACTACCCACTCCCGTTCATTGATGAGATGCTCGAACGGTTGGCAAAGCACTCGTTCTTCTGCTTCCTTGACGGTTATTCAGGGTACCATCAAATACCTATCCACCCTGAGGACCAAGACAAGACTACCTTCACATGTCCTTACGGCACATTCGCCTACCGACGAATGTCGTTCGGGTTGTGTAACGCACCTGCCTCCTTCCAAAGATGCATGATGGCAATCTTCTCAGACTTAGTGGAGAAAATAATGGAAGTATTCATGGATGATTTCTCGGTCTACGGTGAAACATTCGACAGATGTCTCCAGAATCTTGAGAAGGTACTTCAGAAATGCAAGGATGCAGATTTGGTTTTGAATTGGGAAAAATGTCACTTCATGGTGACAGAGGGAATTGTTCTTGGGCACAAGGTCTCTGCTCGAGGGATTGAAGTCGACAAAGCCAAGATTGAGGTAATTGAGTCGCTTCCACCTCCGAGAAACATAAAAGGGATCCGCAGCTTCCTAGGACACGCCGGTTTTTATAGAAGGTTCATCAAGGACTTCTCCAAAAAGGCGAGACCTCTCACCAGTCTCTTGGCTAAGGACGCACCGTTCATCTTCGACAACAAGTGCATGGAGGCATTCAATGAACTGAAGACAGCTTTGATATCAGCCCCCATTATCCAGCCACCCGATTGGTCACTCCCGTTCGAAATCATGTGCGACGCAAGCGACTACGCCGTAGGAGCAGTGTTGGGACAGACCAAGGATAAGAAGCATCATGCCATCGCCTATGCTAGCAAAACTCTCACTGGACCTCAACTCAATTATGCAACCACTGAGAAGGAATTGTTGGCTGTGGTGTATGCTATTGACAAGTTCAGATCGTATTTGGTTGGAGCTAAGGTGATAATTTATTCAGATCACGCAGCCCTCAAATATCTCCTGACAAAGAAAGATGCTAAGCCACGTCTTATCCGTTGGATACTCCTCCTTCAAGAATTTGATTTGGAGATCAGAGACAGAAAAGGAGTAGAGAATACTGTGGCAGATCATCTCTCGCGATTGCAGACGGAAGATCCTACTGGACTACCCATTAATGATTGCTTGAGAGATGACATGTTACTAAAAGTAACAAGCACCGACCCCTGGTATGCAAACATTGTCAACTACATTGTAGCAGGATATATACCGCCAGGGGAGGATAAAAAGAAGATCATCAGGGACAGCAAGTATTATTTATGGGATGACCCATATTTGTATAAAGTCTGCACCGATGGTCTCCTGAGAAGATGTGTACCCACATGTGAGGCTATGCAAATTATTGACAGATGTCATTCATCAGCCTTTGGAGGTCACTATGGAGTATTTCGTACAAGTGCCAAAGTTTGGCAGAGTGGTTTTTACTAGCCAAACATGTACGAAGATACAAAGGAGTATGTTAGAAGATGTTCTCGCTGCCAGAGGGTAGGAGGGATCAACGCTCGTGACGCCATGCCCCTAACAAATAATCTTCAAATCGATGTTTTCGATTGTTGGGGCATAGACTTCATGGGACCTTTTCCAAACTCTGAGGGATATGAATATATTCTAGTGGCAGTCGACTATGTCTCTAAATGGGTGGAGGCTCTTCCATGTCGAAACGCTGACTCCACCCACTCCAAGAAAATGCTCCAAGAAGTCATCTTCCCACGGTTTGGTACACCTAGAGTACTAATCAGTGATGGGGGCTCGCACTTTATCGACAGGACATTCAGAAAAATGCTCTCATCACTCGGCATTGCGCATAGGGTAGCAACCCCATATCACCCACAGACGAGCGGTCAAGCGGAGACATCTAATAAACAAATCAAAAATATTCTCCTGAAGACCGTCAACCAAATGGGCAAGAATTGGAAGTCGAAGCTGCATGAAGCATTATGGGCATACAGGACAGCTTACAAGACTCCAATCGGCATGACTCCATATCAACTAGTATACGGAAAGACATGCCACCTACCCGTCGAGCTAGAGTTCAAGGCTTACTGGGCAATCAAGAAATGGAACATGGACCTGGACCAAGCCCAAGTCAAGCGACAGATTCAGATCTCAGAGCTCGAAGAATTGAGGGAGAAAGCGTACCACAGTTCGAAACTCTACAAAGAGCGAACGAAGCGGTGGCACGACAAGCGCATTCGGGAGAAGCACTTCACACCAGGTGATAAGGTACTTATGTACAACTCCCACGTTAAATTATTTGGTCATGGTAAGCTTAGAAGTAAGTGGGATGGCCCCTATACGGTGGTGGAAACATCTAACCATGGGGCCGTCACTCTCCAAGGTAATGACGGAGAGCACTTTAAGGTAAATGGCCAGCGCTTAAAAATCTTTCCAGAACCCTCCATGCCGGAACTCGAGGAAGTAGATGTCATCGAGTTCACGTGAAAATCACCATCTACGGTCGAGCCCCGACCTTAACCGAGCCATGTTTTCCCCTTTTTCTTATTTTCTTTTTCTTTATATTCAAATAAAAATAAAAATTTTGGTTTTCGGGGGAAACGCTGGCCGGCCGGCCAGGACCCCAGGCCGGCCGGCCCATCACATTTTCAAAAATTTTCGAAACTTTTTGTGGCGGCGCCCCCGATCAAACCAAACAGAATACCAAACCCTACCCTGCGATTCGGAGCCTATCTCGCCTGGAGTGGATTTTTCACCTTCTTAAACACATTGAAAATTCATTTTTCCTCCACTCCTCCATCTCAAAAGTTTCGGCCATGGCTGAGAAGGTACCCTACCAGAGCTTCTCCATCATGTCTCCCACCAATTCCAATGCCCCCAATTCAAGAGCCTCCAACACCGCCGCTCGGAAGCAGCGATCCTCCTATCTCGACCAATTTTCGGTCAACAACGGCGAGGGATCCAGCGCGGCGAGGTACCTCGACTTCGTGGACACCTGGGGGGCCGAGCTGGAGGCCGACCTGCTCGCAGCCGGGGCTAACCCCGGCCGGCCGGTCTGCCCACCTGGCCGGCCGGCCAGCCCGAGGCGCGGCAGGAGCCCATCCAGGGCGAGCGCGAGCCCCAACTCAGGGAGATTCCTTTCCCCCTCTGGTGGCATCGGGAAGAAGCAGTACCGTGGCGGCATCACGCATCCCGTGGTCGGCGAGCTGTCCCCCAAGACGGGGAAATCTCCAGCGTTTCCGACTCCCACTCCAAGGGTGGAAATCGCGCCGGCGTACCCCGTGGTGGAGCAATCCGATGAGGATCCTGACGAGCCCACGGACGCCAGCCAGTCCAAGGATGAG
The DNA here is from genome assembly GCA_012490785.1 of Eragrostis nindensis. Classification (NCBI taxonomy): domain Eukaryota; kingdom Viridiplantae; phylum Streptophyta; class Magnoliopsida; order Poales; family Poaceae; genus Eragrostis; species Eragrostis nindensis. The sequence goes on from JAAXCT010000561.1 coordinate 93,332, forward strand.
TCTTCCCATAGGACATCTAACGGTGCCTATGAGAACGCTCCCCCCTTCACCTATCTGGGTGCTAAGGGCAAGAAGTGGAGCGAGAAGGTGATGTACTACAAGGCGCCCAAGGGGCTCATCTTGAAGGCTGAGTCGAATGACTCATCACCGTCGCAGAAGCTGCGTCGCCGTTCGCCGCCGCCGATCACCGGTCCTCCCGGCCAGATGGAGTTCAGCGATGGCGCCCATGACCCCATCAAGGAGCTGCAGATCGCGCTCCAAAGGATGGAGGCGCGCCTTGCTAAGGTGGAGGACTACCAGGGTGAGGTGCACATGGATCTGGAGGACAACAAGGACAAGATCAATCTTGTCCGGAAGGGGAGCATGGCCAAGATGAAGAGGCTCTACAAGCTCACAGGATTCAGCGAGCACTTCGAGGCCCCCTCACCATAGGAGCATTAGGATTAGAGAGCGGCGCTTATTAGTTTGCTTTTGTTTAATTTCCCTTCAAATTCGTTTAGGTTTGCTTTGAATTAAATAGGTTTGCTTAATTTACTTCCTTATGTAAAAGCGCCCAATGCTCCTCTGAATAAAATAAAAATTTGCCTCTTAGTGTTTAATGAAATGAGTGTTTATTTAATTGATTGTTGGTTTATGTGGGTAACCACATAAACCAACCTCTGTACACTCACAATTTTCCCGAGCGCGCAGGATAAAAATGTTGTACAGGTGATTGTGCACTGCCACGACGAAACAGGGGCGGAACGGGGCACAGGTCCCGCCGGCCGGCCTGGCTCAGATTCCGAACAGGTTCAAATTCTTCTGGCTTGTTTCATTCTATCCCCTCTACCTGTTTCACCTGTTCGCTAATAAAATAAAAAGATTTTACGAAGATAAAACCAAATAAAAACAAAATTCTTTTAACATCATCAGTTTTATGATAATGTTATTTCACAATTTTTTCTTGCTCACAATATTTTATTAAGGACGCTCTTGTCTATTTTGTTGCGAGGTTTGATATATGCTTAAATCTTAACTCCTATCTTTCCATGATTTTCTCGGAAATCTTACTTTGCCTGTCGATCTGACTGTCACAAATTCTCTGAAAATACCTATTAGAGCCAAACAAAGATAGATTTTATAACTCCTCAAAAGCTAATCTTTTTGTGGTGAGTTCAATTAAGGTTTAATTCTCTAAAGTTGCATGCACTCCTCAAATGTCAGTCTTACATCATTTACATATGGAAGTGACTCATCCACCTGATGGCAGACATTGAAAGAAAATTCTGCCTTATTGCTCTCTGCCCCGCACTAAGAGGCTCCTTCTTGCCTTATGTATCCTGGGAACCTCTCTGCTTAAAAAAAGAAAAAAAGAGAGAGAGAGAGAGAGAGAGAAAAGTTCCCATTAAAAAAAAAAGCAAGAAGGATTGCTATATTCATTCTGGGCAGAGTGCATAAGACACAATCTTTCCGCCAAAGTACGAGTCATATCCAAACGAATCATTTTGCCATTGACTGAACTATGAGGATGTGCATTGCTCTTTCTAGAATTTCCCTTAATTTTACAATATCTGCAAAAGATTATGCTCTCCTTACCAAACCCCAGATATAAGCCATATCAGAAAATAAGGAAAGCATCTTTTGAGTGAAGACAGGTTTTTCCACAACTCTGAGTGACTCAGACTTTGAGAATTTTTGTGACACGATGAGAAGAAAGGGAAAGTTTAAAATCCGAGGGATCTTTGGGTTTGAAAAGGGTCTTTGATTTTCGCTGTTCAACCTTTCAACTTCTCAAGACAATGAGCTTTAGCCACTTCCACATAGTGAGCCTGAAGAAATTGTTGAGATAATTCTATCATATCACCTTGATGATGTCTTTTTCTTTGGTTCAATCTTTGTTGCTCGGGACGAGCAAAGATCTAAGTCTAGGGGGGTTGTTGGCGCTGCTTAATACGAATATTTTACCGCCAACACCATTCAATAAAAGCCATCATACAAGGATAAAATGAACATTCTTTTATATTAATGGCCCTCCACAAGTTTTGTTTGAGTATTTGAATGCAGGGAGCAATATGGACGAAATTCACAAGAAACAGGGGCTGAAGCCCACCGGCCGGCCCAATCATAGGCCGGCCGGCCTGCTCAGGCTCCCACTGAGGTCCAGCTCCTCCTCTGAGGCCTTCTACAGCTTTCCCACGTGGAATTCAAGGCCCAGCCCAATATCAAATAACCGACATTCTAGAACATGGGCTTTTGGGCCTAAACTTGAAGGCCACTCCACTTCTGCCAACCCCATGAAGAAACCGACCATCTTACCGCCATCAAGAGCATATCAGAGCCATCCAGGAGGAAGTCGGTGGCCAACCGACAGAATCAGTGGCCGGCCGGCCCCCCTACCAGGCCGGCCGGCCGACCTTTGTTCCACCGACGTCCCAGCTTCGGCCAGATGATCCCCACCGACTCCAGCAAGCTATAAATAACACCCTCCGGCTCCAGAAGCAGGACGCACCTCATTTGATACTTCATTTTAGTCTTTTGGTAGTAGGATAGTGTTGCTAGGAGAGAGTGAGTGAGAGGGAAGGAGAGCTAGAGGCCCCCGGCATGTCGGGACTCTACTTCTTCGTCGCCTCCGGTATGCTCCTCGCCTGGGAGTAGTCGTCTTAGTCTTCCAGGCCGGGCAACATGTAAGAAGATTATTGGTCGGGCAATAAAGTAAGGTATTCTGCTTTATTTATTTGTGGGTTTCAGGTATGCTTTAAATATTTATTTATTTATTGCATAGACTAGCTTATTTGGAATTCCTCGCTAGTTGTGACGATAGGTGTAAACGTGGTGTTTAGACCTAGAGTTATCCCTGATTTGCTCTTAACCCCACGGAGGATGGTAGCCGTGAGTACGTGTGACAGGCGTACCGGTCTCTGTAATCCACCACGTCCGGGTTATTGTTTTTAGTAGGGAGGTCAATAGCACGTAGTTCCCCTTGACAGTTGAACCTAATTCTCGGGTTGCTGTTCTGGCATGCGTGTGCCCCGAAACGAATAATAGAGTAAGGACCTTACCAAATTGCCCAGCTACATAGCTTCTTATCATTAGATTGCCTGGCCAGAAGACCCTTTTATTTACTGCTGCAAACTCCGCTCTTGTGTGCCACCTTTACGGATCAATACCTCTAGTGTTTAGGCTTTAGTACACTATGCGTTCCCTGTGGATTCGATACCCTAGGTACACTATCCGTACGCTTGCGGATTAATTTCTGTTAGGACTTAGGACTGCCAACAGGCTGCAAGACTACTTTTATTTAGCAGCATCAAGTGGTTTGTAGCTATTGTGTCTGGAAAACATATGTACTATTATCTAGTTTGTGTGAATCTTAATGTGTGCTTTGTCGAAATCTGGTGTTTTAAACATTATTGTGTCCTGCAAGACACATTTGCAGCTAGTTTCTGTGAAATGAATCTCATTTATTGGTATGTTGTGAAAGGAATACCCCTGTTAAAATTCAGACCTATACTTCTGAATGAAAATAGTCATACTGCTGCGAACGATCTCTCAGACGGTGATTACTAGTTCCCCGTCTCAAAAGTGAATAGATCTGAGACGGTACTTAGTAATCCCCGTTTGAGAATATTGTTTCAAATAATCCCCCTAGTCTTTTTTGTCTTTTTACCAGTATTCCTTCAGACGGGGAATTAGTAATCCCCGTCAGACGGGGAATTGGTAATCCCCGTCAGACGGGGAATTACTAATCCCCGTCTGAGAACATGGTTTCAACCAATCCCTCTTACTAATTCCCCGTCCTTGCAAGAATCGCTAATGGAGGTGCTAATGGATGGAGGCGCTAATGGAGAAGCCTCCCGAAGCCGCTCCTGTTCGTCGTCAACGGGCTTCGCTTATAAACCCTATCCGTACCTCCTCTCCTCTCCGCTCCGCCGCTATCCGTACCTCCTCTCCTCTCCGCTCCATCCGTCCGAGCCGACGGCAAGAGGACGGGGTACATCCGTTTCACCCAGGCAGCACTCCTCTCCTCTCCTCTCCATCCGTCCCAGCCGACGGCAAGAGGAGGGTGTAGATGCGTTTCACTCCGCCAGACGACAGACCTCCGAAGTAGATCCGTTCGGCAGATCTACCGGCGTCGTGGTGAGTACTAGCTAGTTGCCTGTTTCCATATTTTGTCAGTACGAGGTGTATCTTCGTTGGATCTGTCGCTTGTGTTCTCGAAGTGTTTCGATTAGGTTTGCATGTCGTGTTAATTTCGATGTGTTAATTACAGTGTTTGTCCGTCCAGGCCACACTGGCAGGTTTCGTCCACCGGCTGCTGCTCTCGACCCGAAGCCAGGCAGTACTTCTTGCGGTCAAGACGGCCCCCGCCTCCATCCACGGCAAGTATATATGTTTCTGGTCCACATATTGTTGATAGCACGGTCAAAACTCCGAATTACTTTATCCTTGTTAAACTGAAAACAGAATGGGGTTGCTCATTTGTTGTAGCAAATAAATCGTGTATTGAGTCGTTGACAGCAGTTTGGCTGGTACGGTCTAATTGAAAAACTGGGCACAGATGGATCGTCCGCGTGCAAATTGGGACAATGAGTCTACGAAAATGTTGCTTGACCTTTGCATTATTGAGAAGAGATCGTATAATTTCAACTCTAGAGGCCCAACCATGCGGGGATGGGCCAATATTCACGAAGGCCTGAAGTCCAAGATAGGTCCCAGATATGATGATAGGCAAATTAGATGCAAGCTTCAGACCCTGAAAAAGGCATACAACACCTGGGTGCACCTTCAACAGAAGCAGACTGGTCTCGGTCGTGACCCAAACACTGGCGCCATTTCAGCTGATGTATCCTTCTGGAACCAACGCCGGGTATGTTCTGTCACCATGTCCTTCAGTCATATTATTTGTTATACATAGCAGTACATCAACTATTTTTATTTGTCTTGACTGCAGGTGGGCAATTCCCGTCAGGTGGATCTTGGGAAACCTCCCCTCTTCCTGGAGGAACTCAGCAAACTGTTTGGGAGGACACCCAGAGACCGGGGCAGTTTGATTTGCGCAGGTGGTGTGGCGCAGAGTTCGCTGAATGATGGCAGCGCTCACATTCCACAATGGAATGCTGGCAGCGCTCACTTTCCACAAGGGAGCGCAGGTTTTGCGGCGCCGTGGTCGCCGTGGTCTCAGAATGATAGCAGCGCTCACATTCCACAAGGGAGCGCAGGTTTTGTGGCGCAGTGGTCTCAGAATGATGGCAGCGCTCACATTGCACAAGGGAATGCTGGCAGCGCTCACATTCCACAAGGATGCACAGGTTTGTGGCGCAGTGGTCTCAGAATGATGGCAGCGCTCACGTTCGACAAGGGATGCTGGCAGCGCTCACATTCCACAAGGGACTGCTGTAAGCGCTCACATTCCACAAGGGTGCGCGGGTGGTGTGGCGCAGTGGTCTCAGAATGCTGGCAGCGCTAACATTCCACAAGGGACTTCTGGCAGCGCTCACATTCCACAAGGGTGTGCAGGTGGTGTGGCGCAGTGGTCTCAGAATGCTGGCAGCGCTCACATTCCACAAGGGGCGCAGTGGCCGCTGAATGCAGCTGGCAGCGCTCACTGTCACCAAGGGGCTGCAGCATCTATGCAAAGGTTTTCGTCCCGAGAATTGGAGGCCGATAGTGCACCGAGGAATAGGAGTAGTACTGGCTCTTTGGAAAACTGTGTCCAGCAGTTGACCACTAGCGTATGCAAGCGATTGCAGCGTCGATGGAAGCCTGCGCAAGAGGAGATGAATCACGTGTTGGAGGTGTTGAAGAACGATGGCATCGAGGAGGGATCTGAGCTTTACTGCCAAGCTACGATCATATGCAAGGAACCAATGTATCGTGTGGCGTTCCTCCGGATCACTAAACCAGAGGCTCGCTTGAAGTGGATCATTACATGTGGGCGCACATGTAGTCCGCGCACATGTAGTCCGGGTAGTTGTGGTTCTGATGTGTTCTACTTATGCTCTGTATTGGTCGTGTACTCTTGTCAAACTTAAGCATGTTGTTTTAATTCCGCGTGTCAGTTATGTATCCTGTGCCCTGAACAATGTGTAATATGTCATGAATGTGTTATGGTATAATTCCGAATAAATATTACTGCTTACCTGCGGTAAATATATAGTTTGTGGTTCCTTTGTGCTTAAATAAATTCAGTGCTAAGTTGTTGACTGGCTGGTTGCAGCCCAAGGCCCAACACAGTGGACAAAGGAGCAGGACACGTGCATCCAGGTGGATAATATTGCCGAAAGGTATGCAGCCACCTTGCATTGTCTTGCTGACTTTTGTTTGTAAATAGTTATACATGCCCTGGACAGCTTGTAAGCTCTTGACTGATGCTAATAATATATGTAGGATGTCCAACCCCGAGGAAGCAGACAACAGCGACACTTCGAGTGATGCTAGCTCCATCATCTACGGCCTTATGGCCTTGGGAGCCGCTAGTGCACTATTGGGAGCATCAATGAACAATGGACCATTGTGGGCTCCCCCACTCCCGTTGCCACATGTCACCGGACGTCAATGGGTTCAACAAGTTTTGCAAGAACCCGCGAGGAGCATGAGGAACTTTCGTATGTCTCCTGAGGCCTTCCAATATCTGCATCAGTTGCTAGTTGTTAATCATGGCCTGCGATCTACACAAGAGGTTGACTCGATAGAAGCTTTAGGAATGTTCGTCTGGGCTTGTGCTACCGGTCAGCAAACAAGTCAGATCATGGACACATTTTCGCGTTCTATGAGCACAGTAAGTACAAAGATGGCTGAGGTCGCAGAGGCCATGTACTCCTTCTCCAACAGAGTAATTGGTCCCAAGGACCCAACCTACACAACAATTGGTCCAGATATCGCCAAGTATTCACCCTACTTTGATGGATGCATAGGTGCTTTAGATGGAACTCACATTAAGATTATCACTGATAGGTGTCCGTTTGGACATGATGAATAGGATTGGTCTCACAACCTATAATGTTTTAGCAATAGTGGACTTCACAATGCGGTTCTTATTTGTTGGAACCGGGAGTGCGGGGTCATGCAATGACTTGGATGTCCTAAGGGATTGTTCGATGCAGCGAAGTTACCCACATCCACCAGCAGGTTAGTATTTTTGTTGATGGATTGGAAGGCACAAAATTACAATTCCTATGTGTCACTAATGTGTATGTTACTAATAATGTTTTGTAGGAAGGTTCTATCTCTGTGACACTGGTTATGAATTGAGACAAGGATATTTGACGCCATATCAGTATAAAAGCAAGCTATCACATATTAGAAAGCTGCAGGCGAATTTTAACAAGCACCATTCAATCCTTCGCATGTTTGTTGAAAGGACAATTGGGGTGCTGAAGAAAAGGTGGCACATATTAAAGGAAGTTCCGTTATGTGCGAGAGATATTCAAAACAAGATCATCATTGCATGCTTTGGTATGCACAACTATTTGCAGTCCTTTGCTCCACCAGAACCACAGATGTTTGCCAATCCTCAAGTTGTGAATTTTGTGGCACAATACTCTGGTTCTAATATGGAGGGTGTGCGAAATTGGATTGCTCAAGGACTAGGCGAAAGACTTTAGTGTTGTGGTATGGCACCTTCGTCAACATACCAACAATTTGCTTACTCACTTCTTACCAATACTTTTGTTGTTTCACTAATCATTAGTGCGTACATGCAGGTTCTTAATGATTATTATTAATGAGGCCTGGGTGTTTCATGCATGTGTTGTTGAGGATGGCTTCACCAAGTATATATGTGCATGTTGCAGCATACGTAGCCTTATATATGTGCATGTTGCAGCATACGTAGCCTATTTAGTATGTTCACTTTAGTGTTGTGGTATATAACCACTGATGGCTAGCTGTATTTGTTGTGCCATATGTTGTATTGTAACGAACTGATATTTGTGTGGACATAAATTTGTGTGGACATGTGGTTATATTTGTATGGACATGTGTTGTCATTTGGCACGATCTGTCGTCTGTATTTGTTGCGTTAAAGGATTTGAAGTGCCATTAAGACTGTTTGTAACTGGCGCCATTTGACCCGCAATGCAGTTTATAAGCATGTTGAGCAACTGGATGTGTTGCCGCCAAATTGAGATGGATTGTACATGTTTCTAGAAATATTCAGACGGGTAACACTTAAACTCCGTCTGAGATAACACTTTTTCAGACGGTAAATTACAATTCCCCGTCTGTACATTTCTGTTCTGCTAGATATGTTCATGAAATGTTTCAGACGGGTAACAATTAATCCCCGTCTGAGTTAACTCTGTTTCAGACGGTAATTTCCTATTCCCCGTCTGAGATATTCCTGCTCTGCTCCTGTGCTACTTAATGTGCCTTGCATGTTTTGTTGTAATTTCTTTATAAATGAAGAACGTACTAGCTAGTTTTCTTCAATGTCATGTAAATGGAGTTAAAAATTTTGTTATGTTAATTGAATTTAACATATGCTCTGTGACAAAATGGATCTTTTCCATCAAAATTTGGGAATATGAGATAAAAATTATATTATTCCATGACACTAATATATGTCTAATTAATAGTCATTTGATGCGATCCGGAGATTAAAAACTGAATGAAAGTAAATTAACTAACTAAACTATATTAGCTTTGATTTCCATCGGCTTGGCAAGTTCTGCAGAGATGAAAGCGTCGATTGCAGCGTAGAAGAGTTGGTCATGTGTCAAGTCCTCCCGGTCCCAGTCTTCATGAACCTTTTTATTCAACTTGTGATCCATGTTTCCTCTCAATAGCACTTCAACTAAAGTCTTTAGCGCTGGCCTTTTCCCCTTACTCCCAAAGCCCATCCTTATGCCAATCTTCTGTAAATCGACCCAGTTCCGCACATAGAGGCCATGGTCATTCGCCAACCTCTCGACGTCTTCAGAGATGTCTGCCCCGAGGAATTTGCAGTGAGGGCACCCCAGGAATTCAGCCAGAATCACGTCGTAGATGTTGTACTCGGTGCGGTATATCTGGAACACCAGACAGCGGGTACCGACGCAAAGCTGTAAAAGGGCCGTCTTGTACCGCCTACGGAAGAGTCTTTCATAGACGAGCCATTCGGTGTCGAGGCCGACGAGAAGGTGTTCGCGATGGTCCCCGCGAACCTCTTTGATCCAGTCGTACACAGCTTCCCACGACTTCGTCACCGTGGTCTTGATCACCGTGCCGTTGAATAGTATGTCGTGTTCCGTCGTCACCATGGCCGCCGCGTAGTCGACGGCGGCCGTCGTCTTTGCCATGGTCGTGCCCACCGCGTCGTCGACAGTCGCCGCCTCCATGGCACCAGCCGCATCGTCGACGGGCGTCGTCGCCTTGGTCACCGCGTCGTCGAGGTTCCTCCTCTTCGCCATGGCCGCCGCGTCATCGACGGTCGCCGCCGCCATTCCCTCCGCCGCGTCCACGGTCGTCATCGCCATGGTCGCCGCGTCATGGATGTTCTTCCTCTTCGCCATGGTTGCCCCCGTCGAGGTCCTTCGAAGGAGAATTCGTCGTCGAGGGCAGGTCGATCGTCGCGGCGAGAGAGGTAGCGCGCGCGGCGGAAGCGAACGGCCGGGGCGGGAAGTTTTCGATCGATCGATAGAGTGGGTTGTCGTACGTACGTCGTCGTCGCAATTTATATACAGTGAGGGTGAATGCCATCAGTCGCGTCGCGAATCGACTCGCGCCCCGGCGGAATTGAGGCTTCGCGGCCGGCCGGAATCGACGTCTCGTCTGCGCCGAAGAAATATATATATTAAAACAGAGCATTTACCTCTACGCGGTTGCCATTATTTATTCTGGCTTCTCGCGAAACATTGCGTCGCGCGCGAAATGAATCGGTGCGTCTCCGTCCACACGCCACGCACGGCCGTTCGTACCCGGCCGCCGGCATGCAAATTAATTCCCCGGCCGGCCGGTTTGCAAGCAGCCAAATTACGATGGGGGATACACACAGACGGGGGAATGCCGCCACAAAATCACCGTCTGACAAAATCACTCAGACGGGTAAACCACACAACCGTCTTAATTGATGCACACTCTGAGACGGGTAAATCTCCCTCCACAGAAACACCGTCTGAAAAATTTACGTCAGACGGTGAACATGTAGCCCCGTCTGAAATGATGTATTAGTGGACGGCCACAAAATATCTCAGACGGCTGAAACTAACACCCGTCTGACTTAGTTCTGTCTCAGACGGTGTTATTACTGCCGTCTGAAACGTCACGTCTGTGATATTCGTTTCTGTAGTAGTGGGGTTAACTGCCTGGATCACGAGCATCCAACTGCTCGTATTTTAAGTCGTGCGGGAAACGTCGACCCAGCACCTCAAATGATAAGTTCCCGATGAGGTAACGTTGGTTCGCTGCTTGTGTGGTCCATGGTTCTCTGCTTGTTTCTGTTCATAAGGTCTTTGCTTTTCTTTATACAATCAGAAATCCAGTAGCTTAGTTTCTTAAATCACTTACGCGTTGATTCGCTTGGCTTTCGAAACAATGTATATCTGATGTGCTAGTACAAATGAGTAAGCATTTTCTATTTATTTTATGGCATCGCAGACAAAACGTGCAAAATACAATCTGAATTTGTACTAGCAGAGTGCAGACCCTAACCAAATTTTTCTTTAGTCGTACGTTTGAGCCAATTCTTGCTAATGGGTCTTTGTTTTGTCCATTCCTATTTTCTTTCAACGTTTCCCTTCGAATCTGAATTTTTGATAGTTTGAAGCTCGTGGTGCTACATGGCTTGATGCACTATCTCGTTCCTTAAGCCATGTGCTTGCTGCTTCAAATCCCGAATTGTGTCCTTCAGAACTCTCCCCACCCCCCAAAACCCCCCTCCCCAACTCTTTTCTCTTGATGTCATTGATCATTTCTTCGATTCCGATATCCCTTTTTTCCTCATACATATTTTATTAAGGTTCACTTTTTTTTTGAGATTTTTTTATTAAGGTTCACTATAGATGGTCCAAAACTACAGCATGAAACTAATTACACATATTAATAAGGTTTTGTCTAACCTGATCACAAAAGGCTGGTCCAATATACGGGACCCTTATATGGCTTTCGGGTGCTCATTAACATATAACATAGTTTTATGAGTTTGTAGGCCCATAAACCGTAGTTCTACCTAACATAGTTTAATGAGTTTGTTGAATTTTAGTTGGACAGTTTCAATCCTTACTATAAAATCAACGTTCGGATAATTTATTTTTTAACTTTTGTATGCACTAACAGTCACAAAATATTTGATTCAATCTCATATGACAACTGATTTAACAGTTCATGTTTAAAATGTTGGTTATCACAGACGTTGAAACAATTTATCAGATGTTGAAACATTTTATTAAATTGTTGAAACATTATATTTAAATTATTGATTTCAAAATATAGGAATCATTTTTATTTTTTAAAAATGATTAACTTTTCATATGTAACATGTTGAAATATAGTTGATCAAAAATATTGAAAAATATATTTATATATCTGAATTTTAAAAATTTAAAATATATTCAGATTTAATATTATTTTATTCTATTAATTATAGATAGCATCATAGTTCAGATGGATTTGCATTTAGACTAACGGTTAGTGAGAAAATGTGTTTGAATTCAAAATTTGACACACATATATATTTGCTTGCCCAACTATGGAATGACACTAGAAAGTGCGCCAATAAATATCCAAGCTGATTGAGCCCCCAACTATCTAAAGGATATTTTATATTGAGCTTCATGTTTAACCTAGGTTGGGCCCCCAAAACAACCTAAGTTGAGCCCCCAAAACATTAAGTTTGTGTACCTTAGAAAAAAATGTCTATTTATTTGGAGGCTCCATTCTGCCGGTCTCCACCCAAGGAGCGCCTTTTGTGTATTTTCATTCTGACCAATTCATTTACTTCTTTTCTGGGTTTGCTTGCTTTGGCCCATGACCACTGTTATTCATTATTAGGTTGAAGATCATGGGCCAAATTCTTTCTGAACCTCCCCGCTTTGAGTTGTTTTACATTTTTTTCTTCTTTATGCGGTGGGTCATGAATTGATGATTTCCATATTTTTAAGGGTCCGTGTTTGCCTTTTTGGTTTTTCTCTTTTTTTTCCTTTTGTGTTGTAACATATTTTAATATTTTTAAAATGATTTTCTAAATTCAATATTTTTTAGACGAACTTGAAATTTCTTAGGATAAAACTTACCGTTATTGCAGCTTAATTTTATTGTTTGTTTCATATCTTTATGTTAACTGGTACTAGAGTGTTCGACCGCACTATAATAACTGTTGAGCATCTGAAAACATTAAGTTTTATGTGCACAACGCAATTAAACAACCAAAAGTTGCAGCCGCTCACCTGAAAGTCCAAGCAAAATCTTGAGCAACAATACAAGCTTACAACCGAATTGGGGCATGAGGGTGGAGTGACTCACCGAACTCACCAGCCCACGGGAAGAAAGTTCATGCTTATTTCGAATAACTCACCGCCGGATGCTCCCGTATGCCCCTATTATGAGCCAACCAAAAGCTCCTCTCATACACGCATTATCGCGAGTCAATTCCTAACTCCACCCTCTCCTCTCACTGCTGCACCCTGCACCGGCCAAGCCAATCAAGTAACCAACCACACTACCTCTCTCACCACCAGCCCTGCTTGTACTCTTGCGTGCACAAATTAGATCCCATCAAACCCAATCTGCAGTTTGTACCAAATACTTCTGCTCTTAAAGTAGTACGCCAACCATCATCGATTGTTTGAAGTCACTGCTGGCTCTGCACATTGCAATCGGCAGTGAGTGAACCATAATGGCTTCCTCCCAGACACCCAACCCTTGCTCAGAGAACGCCCCTGCCATGCAGCCAAGCCCATCGTTCTCCGACTCCGAGCATGGATTTCCAGGCGCGTCAATGTGGTCGGCAGGCAGCAGCCGTTCTGTCATACAATTTGTGTCGAACGTCGTCGTTGGTGGCGACGGAGACACGCTGTCGGCGTCGCTGAGCGCCTGCCCGTCCACGAGGTCGTCCTGCGGGACCTCGTCGGATATAGAGATCGAGGTGCTCTTCCAGGGGGACGACCGCTACTACGACGATGACTTCACTTCGCCAGCGTCTCTGTCTCGGTCGCTTCGTGGATGCAGCGACGGCGAGCAGGATTTGGAAGCCGGGAGGTCGAGGCTGCTGCGCTCGTCGTCGTTGACGACGGCGGAGTTCGTCGAGCGAGACAGCAGGGGCGAGCTGAGGTGGAGTGCATTGGAGGGGCTTCGGATGTCGTCCACGTCGCAGAGGAGTGCCGCAGGTTAGTGTTTTTTTCCCCCTTAGCCTTGAACTATTTAAAGTAAAAAAGAAACATGTTTTGCTAATTGCACTTTTGCTCATGCTTTGTTGCATTATTAATTGTAATTTGACCCTTATGTTTTAGACTTCGCGTGGATCTTTCTTCTTCTTAAACTGGAGAATCAATTATCCCCTATCCCGTTAAGATGACAAAATGAGGTAAGTCAGTTGTTAAAAAGACAATTATGCACATGCACCAATGCTGTTTCTTTATAACTTGCACTGTTGCCCTGTTTTGACATCAGGCATCTATTTGAAACCTGTGTTGACACTATTTTAGTAGAATTCACAGCCAATGGATTGCATAAAAATCCACATCTCCATGAATTATTAGTAAATCAATTCTTAGTAGAAAGGGATGAACATCTGTCGCAAAAAAAAAAGAAAGGGATGAACATCAATTTAAATTCTCCAAAGAACTGAAGAAATATGAACCTTCCTCGGCGTATATGCGCAATTAAATTATTTGGATATGTGAAACTAGAACAATTAAATTATTTAAAGGCATGGGTATTAGTATTCGAAACCGCTACCAACTGGAGCCACTGAGGGAGGTGTCTTCAACGTGGACCGAGTCGGCTAAAAACGCAGCACATACAGCAGTGCGGCACCTTCTGCAATCTCCATTCTCCAACTCCGCGGCCATCAACAACTTCCTTCGTCCGCTTCCTCCTCCGCCCCCACTCTCTCCTGCCTGCCTGACCACCCCCAAACCAACACTAGGAAGAGCTGGAGTTGATTCTGCAGGTGCCCTTGTCTATCACTTATGCTTTGTGTTGTGGTCTTGAATTACTGATCGTGCTAAGAATTTGGAGGACTTAAGAGTTTTTTCTATAGGTTGAATGCAGGATAAATTTATTGGATTTCCCCTGTTTTCTTGTTGTCCGCTTGATGTCCGAGGGCTTGCACAGAACCTGTTCGCTGTTCTGCTTCAAAGGAACCTGCAAAGTGCTTTGTGTACATTCTCTGATGCTTTCCGGGGTTTTCTGTTTCAAGAATGGGATAAGAACTGAATTATGTAATATCTCTAGGATGGTCACAATTTGTCTGTCATTTCTAAACACACTAATTTTGGAGCGACAGCTTCTTGTATAGAGCTTAAAAAGTCAAGGTTTATTGGTTCAATAATTCTATTCAATAATATATTTAGGATCATGCCGTTCACAATCATCGCTTGAACTAGTACACTTTTAGATATCCATAGCATCATTTTATAAATTCAAATGAGGTAATTTCTCATATTTATCTTTCGCCATAATCTTTGTTTGTTTAAAATATGTATTAGGACAATTCTTTAACATCTGTATTTTTCTACCATCAACTCTAAAGATGATGTAGAAAGAAAAATTCTAAAGAAAATCATGTACGGAAATAGTGCATTACTTGATCGAGAATAAATTCTTAAAACCGAGCACTATGATATAGTGACATTGGTTTTCTCTACATAGGTCGTTGGAGATTACGAAAAGAATATTCAATAGTTTTATGTTATCATCAGGGAAAATTGAAAGCTCATTGCTTATTGTTGACTCATTTATTGACATCTCTGTAGGTGAGAGTGACAACAATTCAACTAGAGATCCTATGCCGGTCAATGGAAACGTCAACCCTAGTAGATCCATCAATCGTTCTCCTAGTCATGGGATCAGAATAGCATTGGACAGGTATCCTTCCCGAACTACAATACCCAACAAGATGCAGTACACAGATCATCCAAAATGTTTCAACAAGTTTATATACATACGTTTTGCAGCTGCGAGAGAAACTTAGCTAGCAGAATCACAGAAAAGGATATTAAGCAGGTATAAGTCAAAAGGATTGTAATACGAGATATATTTGCAATTTCTGTGAATTTAACACAAGAATTGAAGGAACTGAGCATAGCTCAGTTGGTCTTCTTCGATGTAAATTTGGGTTCTAACTTTTTCTTAATGCCACCGAGTTCTGCCTTGGTTGGTTCATTTTGTTAAAATGTGAATACACGCTTATTTTCCTAGGCAATAATGTTCAGCGCCTCTTTGAACAAGCTCACCTTAACCCAAGATGAGGCCACGGAATACACAAACTTGATCCTAGAAGAGCTCCAGACTGGCCAAGGACTCATGCAGGTGACTCACTAGTAACTAGAGCCAAACACTTCTTCGGAGAAAAGTTCAAGTATAAATGCCACCCCAGCTTTCGAACATCGTTTCTGAGAATCGCAATTAATCTGGAATTTATCAAACTTGCAGATGAGTAACACAAAGAAGGGCCTATCAAGGGATCTCCAACTAACTGTCTGGCCGAAACCAACGCCAACTAGATATAGATGTGGGATACTATCGGCTATCATTGTCTTCTTGCAGACTCACTGGAGACGTATATGGGTGATCTTGTTGTGGCTTGCAGCATGTGCTGCACTCTTCACATGGAAGTTCATGCAGTATCGACAGCGATTGGCATTTGAGGTCATGGGGTACTGTCTATCGAGTGCCAAGGGGGCTGCAGAAACGCTCAAGCTGAACATGGCCATCGTGCTGCTGCCTGTGTGCCGTAATACAGTCACTTGGCTGAGAAGAAGCCATGTTATCAACTCCGTCGTGCCATTTAATGATGCCATTAACTTCCACAAGGTTTGATATTTTACCAGACGCTCTGTACTTGCATATTTTTTCTCACATGATTAGTCTTAATGGTGTAACACTCATCTTATATTAGCTTGTTGCGGGGGGGATCATCATTGGTATAATCCTCCATGGAGGCATCCACCTATCATGTGACTTCCCAAGGATTGCAAGGGCAGATAAAACCTTCTTTGGGCGCACAATTGCTGCTGACTTTGGGTACCACCAACCATCCTACCTGGAGATAGTGGCATCAACAGAGGGAACAACTGGTATAGCCATGGTGGTACTCATGTTGATCGCTTTCCTGCTTGCTAGTAGTCCTTCGAGGAGAAATCCAGAATCACTGCCACCTCTGATCAGACAGTTGCTGGATTCAATGCCTTCTGGTATTCGCATCATGTGTTCATCGCTGTCTATGTGCTACTCATTGTGCATTCCATGTTTCTCTTCCTAGCAAAGGATGTCACAGAGAAAACGGTAATTTCATTACATAAAGTAAACTCATTATGATCAAGGTATCTTATCTTCTAAAAATGTATGCAGACGTGGATGTATGTTGCGGTTCCTGTAATTATTTACCTAGGAGAGCGTATGTTCAGAATAGTCAGATCTATGGTATTTGATGTCAAGATTCTCAATGTGAGTGATTATTGACCAAGAGCAATTAATTAAAGCTATTATTTCAACATTGATCTTTTGACTTCAACTTAATCAAAATTTTACAGGCAATAGCTTATCCGGGAAAAGTTCTTGCACTCAAGGTGATAAAGCCTCAAGGTTTCCGATATCAGAGTGGAATGTATGTATTTATCCAATGTCCACAGATATCTAAGTTTGAATGGTGAGAATACCATGTTACAGTTGTGGAAAATTAAGTGATGCTTATCAATTTTAGCTGTTATTTTATTGTGTAACTTGTATGACGTACAGCACATTACTTTTATTACTAATTCCGAATTTATTTTGTATATTTGTCTCAGGCATCCGTTTTCTCTACCTCTGCGCCAGATGATAATCACTTGAGTATCCACATAAGATCTCTTGGTGACTGGAGCTACCAAATGTATAACAAGTTCCAACAGGTAAAACGCTTGTCATGATATCTAGAAAGAACAATTCTTCATACAACTATTTCCAACTTTTAGTCATATAGAAACATATGCTTTCAATTTTGTAGGCACTGCTTTCCAGCAACTCCGACCTGCCAAAAATATCCATTGATGGCCCGTATGGTGCAGCATCACAGGATCACTTGAAATATGAAGTTATCTTGTTAATTGGGCTTGGAATAGGAGCAACACCTTTTATAAGTGTTCTCAAAGATATCGCCAATAACCTCAATAAGGTAATAGCGGCTCCTTGCTTAGAGTACAGTGTTCTTCTCACTGACTTTTGTTACCTTATTTATTGCATATCATCTAGGGAGATGGTCCATATCGTCATGCTGAACGACTGAAGAAGGCCTACTTCTACTGGGTAACAAGAGAGCAAGGTTCCTTGAGTGGTTCAGGGATATCATGAAAGAAGTTTCAGCTCTAGATAGCAAACAGGTTATAATTTTATAACCACTTTGAATTACTCATTCTTCTGAACCGGCATATGGCAATGGCATGAATATGTGCATGGCATTGTAGGGTGTCATAGAGATGTACAACTACCTCACTAGTGTTTACCAAGAAGGAGATAAGCGATCAGTGCTAATAAGCGCAATTCAGGCCCTCCATTTTGCACGGCACGGCATCGATATCATCTCGAAAACTCCTGTAAGCTTTTCTCCATTCTGAAGAACATAGATGTAATTTAACATGGATTCATCATCACGGGCAATTTCTTTGATTTTTAAGACACATGTATATGCAAGTTGAACATGTTCCTTGAATTTGCAGGTTCGTACACACTTTTCTAGACCAAACTGGCCCAGAGTATTCCATGGCCTCTC
Source organism: Eragrostis nindensis (assembly GCA_012490785.1). Classification (NCBI taxonomy): domain Eukaryota; kingdom Viridiplantae; phylum Streptophyta; class Magnoliopsida; order Poales; family Poaceae; genus Eragrostis; species Eragrostis nindensis. The sequence continues at coordinate 111,195 of JAAXCT010000561.1, forward strand.
AAGAAGACATATTGGAGAGAGGATAGGTAAGAGCTTGTCTTGTTATGTCTAGAAACTTTTAGCTCGTCCCTGCCCCAAAGGAAATGAATTTTTTTTGCAATATCCATGTCGAAAATGAGTTTGCAATAGCTTACTATATAAGCAATAGCTGTACCTATAAATTTGAACTAATCTGACAACGAAACAACTGCCCAAAACTGCACAACTGACATGTCAAAAACATCTAAGGATATCCGGAAACACCACCATAAAATTTCTTAATACTGTGTAAGGCTAATTTGGCGCTCAAGTTTACAATTTCAAGAACTGATTAGCTTATGCATTATTCTTAATTTTAAGTTCAATGTTGCAACAGGGGTTTTCTACTGTGGCCCGGATGATTTGGGAAGACAGTTGGAAAGACTCTGCCACAAAATGAACACCAGAACGTTCACTAGATTTTGTTTTCCACAAGGAGCATTTCTAACAACAGAAAACGCGATTCAATAGAATTAGAATTATGTAGAAGATTATCTCGGTAATTTGAACAGAGCTACTAACCCATTCACAATTGATTGTCCTTTTCATTTTGGTGGGTCCATTGATTTTAACTGTGTTGAATGCAAAGTAATTTGATATTTTTATTTTGAAACATATGGTTGGTCCTGGGTTCTAGCTGTTTGCCCGTCTTCTACCATGTAACTGCAAGAGTATGTTAAGCGGACTTGGTACCGGTAATATTCAACGCAAATGTAGTTCTGACGATGAGTGACTAGTGATGAAGGCAAGGTAAGATACTCTGTTTATTTTTTTTTATTTTTTACAAGCTTTGTCATCAGTATGTAATGTTGGAGTATAAGTGAATTGTTCACTTTTACCCATAACTTAGGTTTTTTGGTGAATTGGTTGGTGCATAGTAGTTCAATATGGTATCCAGACCTCTAAGGAAGTTCAAATCTTGGCTGCTTACTTCAACATTCCACACCTAACCTGCAAGTGGAGGGAGGGATGTTTGAGTATAATTGAACTGCACATCTTTCCCATCATCTTAGAGTTCTGAGTGAATTGATTGATGCATGCAACTCAACATCAATGTCACATATTTTTTTCTCAAGGTCTATTGGCAAATATGGATTTCATGTTTGGCAAGTGAGGATTACATCCCAAAGTTCCGTGGCCCCTTTCCAGGGCATTTATATCAGTCCAATACTAAAGGAAAACTAACTCTCAAGAACTGATAATTTGTAGCTGATAATTATTACATACTCCCTCCGTATTTTAATATATGATGTTGTCAACTTTTTTCGTTACTTTGACCATACATCTTATATATGACACTGTTAATTTTTTAATATATTTGTGTAAATAGCTAAGTGTACTAGAAACACAGCGCGGCGTTGCCGCGCTTTTCTTGGTGCTGTTACATGTTTGAAGGCCCCTGGAAGTTTGTTTCGATCAAAGTATTGAAAATAAAAATTATACCCGTTCATAAGATCCATCACTTCCTGAATAATTGTTGCATTAGAAGAGAAATGGAAGGTCACAATATTGTAAAGGCACAGAAGCTGCTGATGGCACGACCATATTTATAATTAACACCCAAACCATCCAATGGATAGGAGATACTTCGTCCCCATGACGTAAATTGATCTCCCTTCGCTCGTCTGACTTTTTTTCTTGGCTCTCTGTTGTTCCTCAAGCCTGAAAGTGTCCACAAACTCAGGAAGAAGACAGAAATTGGAAAGGAGGAAGAGCTCAAAATGCAATGTCCATAAGGAATGAGAGGAACTTATTACAATCCGTAAGTCATTTGATCCTTATATGGGACTGCAGTCATTAAAAAAGAGGCATGTTACGGATGATAATCAGATTAACTTTTTAAATCACTAAGTAAGAATATTAATAAGGCGGAGACATGCACAGCTAAATCCTTAACCGTATTTAAAGACAGTTCTCTAAGTGGTAAATTTCTTTAAGATTTAGATTAGTGTCTTACGTGAAACTGATTACATTATCTTCTGAAATTCCGTGTTTGTAATTTTTAAATATCGTTATATGGAAGAGGAAATTCAAGAAAAAATATCATCATAGATGATGCAATGGATATTTACTTTTGTACATTATAATCTGCATACACTATGCTTGGCGTGTGTGGAGCTTGCCATCAGCATCACAAAAGAGCAAGTAACAATGCTTGTGCTTCTTGGCTACAAGCTTTGAAATGTCACCTCCCATGTTGGACCAAACCTTTTATAAAAGAAGTATGTTACGTTCATAAATATTGCTATTCATCTAAATCATTGTCCAGCTTTCCAGTGCGTTTTCTGCCTCAAAAGTTCTCTGATCACGCATCAAACAGAAGAACCTTATGTTTCATATATATTTTTTCTTCATTCTTATCATCGCAATTTTGATCACTATTACTAATGTAAGTGATGCATGCTAAAAGTGGAATGTTTTTGCCTTAAACCACTATATTTCCTCGTTGCTATAAAATTCACCGGTTAAAAGATACTTGATTGTGTATAAGTTTGTGTAAAGTATTCAGTACCAAGCTCCTCTCAAGCATTTCATTGAGCACTTGGCGTGTAGGAGTGGTTGGAAAGTGATGTGTAGAACTGTAGAACAACGTAGGATCGTACCATCCCCGTGTTTAGTTTGCTTCAAAAGATCTTTTCTCACTTCAAAAGAGACAACATACTGGTCTGGACTCTGGAGCTAGAGCTGCAATGCCCTGAGTACTTGATTTCTTCTCGAGATCTCCAAGCAGGATGAGTAGAAAAAACACCGGTCAGAGATATGCAACGACAAAAGCATTTCCCAATTCTGATGGGGGAAAGGGGCGGTCAGAAATAAAATTTTGGACATGTATGGTTCGGACTGGAGCGGCAAATCACCTGGACATCGATGAATTCGTCGCCTCCTCCACCGCCGCCTTCTCGGCATCAACTTGAAGATAGGTTCGCTCTTGGCAACGGGCGGACTTGGAGTTGCAGAGGTAGCAATATTGGCGCAGGGGTCGGTGGTGGGTGCGACTGCGAGCAAGGGCGTCAACAACAGTGCCTGGGCCGGTCGGAAGCGGCGGCGTCCGGCGACGCACAGATGACGCGGATCGGAAGTGAGAGGAGAGACGGAGCAGGCATCGAAGCTTCTCGTGAAGGTCGGCTAGAGAAACCAGGATCATTGATCGGTGTATCAACGGACGAAATTAACCAGCCAATCAGAGGCCTGAGAACCGCACACCATTTAGAAGTATAGAGATAAGTTAACCTTAAAGTGCTTTTTATGATGAATTCAATGATATTTATTTCACATTCGAAAAGTAATTATTTAAATCTATATTATTGGTCAAAGTTTAACAAAAAATTAACGGTGTCATATAATTAAAAACGAAAGGAATGATTGTTTATCCAATATCACTCTCTGAGAATTTGCTGGACGTGAAACTTCTACTTTTTGACACCACGTTGTAGCGATGGATCAGGGTGTTCAGATATGCTCGGCTCAGCTGGTCATGCTTGCCAAAACCAGCTACGCCCAGTTTTTTCCTTTGATCATAACGATATTTGTATTCATGAAGTAAGAAAATACATGTACAAATATAGATGTATGGGACACAGACGAAAGCTACTACCACAAGAAAACCCATACAAGAAAAGGAAATTACAGCTAAGATCCCAGGGAGCACTTTGTAAAGCTTCGCCAGAGAAGCAGGATGAGCTTCGATGCCAACGCGCCCGCTGGACACCACAGCAACCCTCCGGACTGCCATCGAAAACCGAAAGATCAAAAACAGCAACGAGCACCCTCTCAACGAGCACCACAGCAACGAGCTTTGAGGAAAGCCGTTGATTGATAGCAAGACCAGAAGCAACATCGGCCCCCTAACTAGATGCTTGACGAAGCCCGCCAAGGAGAACGACCAGATCCAACCTTCAGAGGCTCACACAAGCAACTGGACCACCACTACCTTCAAAATAGGAGCCAACCACATTGGACCCCGACTCCACAAGCTCGTCAGCGGCGTTGGAGGAGAACGCTGTCAAAACAAGGGAGAGCTCGAAAGAGCTTATTCCTTATTACTTGAGGAAGACACTGCCGTCACCTCAACGCAATACCTGGTTCCTGAGCCTGGCTCACGGTGGTTGCTAATTTTAACGCGTGAGCACGTTTGGCCATGGAAAGCTAGCTGAACCGATTCTGGTTCTCTAGCAAGGATTTTCAGCCCCCGTCAGGCAAGATGGCCTCAAAAGCTAATTTATTTTTTGCGATTACCAAGTAAGACACAACACACACACACACTTATGAACACAGGTACACAAATCATACCCTTATAAACATCTTCGAAGACTATTTGCGAGGATGCTAATGATAGTCATGGGCGTGTAATCACCACGGTTTGGACCGGAAAGCCACCATACCTCATCCACCATTGTTCGCAACCAGTTCGCAACAAGATCTAGGTTAATTGGACGTCAGGGAGGTGTGGATTTGAAACACGAAAAATTGCAAATATTCTCTAGCCAAAGAATAACATAGGCCAAACATCAATACGCGAAAGAAATTGAGGCTTCACGACAACAAACCGAGCATGAGAATTGCTATATATCATATACGAGAAGCAGGGTGGCTTTCACAAATGATCACTGCTGAGGAAAAAGGGGCACGCCAATTTAACATTCAATAATAGTATGCCAAGCTCTCCATGAAAAACAATGTTCAAGCACATCTTGACAGCACCGTCATGTAACTGGGCTCTAATTATTGCAACTTGGCATCAGGATCCGCTCACAATGAAAAACAAAAGGCAGGTGGCTTTTGCAGGAGCAGCGGGAAAAAAAGAAAAGAGATGTTCAACAAAAGTTTCGCAATCATCCCTCAAGGGCTGAGGCACCAGAAATGATCTCAGTGAGCTCTGTAGTGATAGAAGCTTGACGTGTCCTGCATATACACCAAAAAAGAGTGAGTTGACTCTTCCATGGAACCCACTGGATATCAATATATACTCACTAATCAATCAATAGATGTGTTGAGAGAGAGAAAGAGAGAGAGAGAGAGAGAGAGAGAGAGAGAGAGAGACCTGTTGTACGTGAGCGTCAGACGGTCAAGCATGTCACCAGCGTTTCTGCTTGAGCTGTCCATGGCAGACATACGGGCTCCAAGCTCACTGCATGCATTCTCTAGAGCACCATTGTACAGGACCTGCCAAGGGTAGAAATTCAATAAATAGTTAAGAACAAATGCGAAAGGTCAACCACATATCATGTACATCATATTACATAGTTTCTAAGATGCGTCCATAAACAGCTTGATCCAAAAAGAATGGCAGTAGAAAGTAATCGAAACTTCGCTAAAACAGGTAATTGATGACGCAAGACTTACACAAGAAAACTGGAACTCAGTAAGATTTTGCAAAATCTCTGATTTAGTTTCACCTCCTTCAATTTCATATGAATCCAAGTCACCAACCTTCCCACCAGATTCCGATTCTTTCTCCATGACCTTCCAAAGGTCAATAAGAGCAAATCGTAAATTAGTAAAAATCATTTAACTGGAACTAGGCCACAGGAGCACAAAAAGATGTGCTTTAATATAATAGTACTAACCTCTGGTGACAGTATTGTAGTCATTGTGGGCTTAAATGATATGACTGAGTGGAACTTGTTAAACACAACTCTCAGAGCATCAAATTCAACATTTTTCAAGATATCATCAGCCAGCACAGCGATCTGAAACATGAATGAACAAATCAATAGATGTTGAAGCCAAAAGAGAACAAATTCAGTTAAGGGAGTGTATTTCGACAAAAAAAATCAATATAATTCTTGTAGTATGCATAAATTAATTAGCCCATCATCGGAACATGCATAACAGAAGCACGAACATATATATGTTAAACATTAGTCACAAAAAACACCTTAAAAGGTAAACACCAAGGCAAAGCTGAGTTGTAAGTAGGGCTGGACGTCGAGCGAGCCGAGCTCGGCTTGGCTTGGCTTGGTCTAGCTTGTTTGTCTAACGAGCTAGCTTGGCTTGGCTTGTTATTGAAGCGAGCTGAAAACTTAGCTTGGCTTGGCTCATTAAGATTGCGAGCCAGCTTGTTTGGCTTAACGAGCTGGGCATTGTAGATGATCAGTGTAAAATTATAGATGTTATGTCTAAATTCTTGTTGGTTAAGATGCAAATAATCATAGTTATGCTACAAATAGAAATTAACGTCGCACTTTAGTATTTGGAACATTCACACAATAGTCTTGAGAACTAAGATTATTGAAAATAGGACTTAGAACTAGATCTTTCTCAGCTCATTCGGCTCACGAGCAGCTCACGAGCTGGCTCGAGCTAGCTTGTTAACCAGACGAGCTAGATCTTTAGCTTGGCTTGTTAACATTTGCTTTCGAGCCGAGCCAAGCCGAGCCGAGCTAGGAGCGAGCTGAGCCAGCTTGCAAGCTGCGAGCTTTTCGTCCAGCCCTAGTTGTAAGTTCTCATGCCATCAATTGGGCAAGCATATTTGGACAGGATCTCGTGAAAAACCCAAAAATTAAAATACAACTACGTAATTTTATCAGTCATCACAGCTACATCTAATAAGCGAATCTTAGTACTCCAGTGATAACACAAATTAGTAATGATACTTATAGCTAGAAATGTGCCCGGTAGCATAAGAAAGATAACCAGACCTGTGTGTAGTTGATAGGGTTCTTCTGTAATTCAGATACTGTCATCTCAATATTCTGCTTGGAGTCACGAATGAGTTGGACCTTACCCTTCTCTCCTAAGATGACATACTTGCTTTCTTTCTCTGGACCTGAATACAGAAGGGTCAAACAGCATAAGTACAAGTTTCGGATCGTTGCACCATAGAAATGATTTATAAAGTCATTAAACAAATTACCAGAGGTCAGCTTTTGGAGTGCTTTGCTGACTTTAACTGACGTTGAGTTGATACCACCACAGAGACCCTTGTCAGATGTGATAGCAACAATAACATTTTTCTTCACATCAACACCTAGTGTTTAAATCAAACGAGTAAATTATTGAGTAAATGGTAATTAGATAAATCACATTGGAATAAAATCTAAAGAAATAACATGTGGAGAAAAGCAAGAAAAATTATTATAACGAAAACACGACAAACCACAGTTGACTAACAAGGGATGGATAAGAATCTACATTCTACAGCTAAAATTGGAGCAGACAATAAAACATTCCTCATATACGTACTAGGAGCATCCCCAAGAAGGGCAGTAAATGGTTGCCATAGACCACGGGAGTTTTCGGTCCTTATTTGAACAGCACGAAGCTTTGATGCTGCAACCATCTTCATTGCTTTTGTGATCTTCTGAATGTTCTTCACACTCTTCATGCGGTTTCTTACTGAGGAAAATTTCAATTTTAAAAGGGATCAATAAGTTGTTTTAAATGCACACGTATAACTTTGGAAATAATACTAAGAACGAGGATCCTCACCGATCTGAGTTGAAACAAACCGTGCACCAAGGGGCGCAATCTCCCTAATGAACAAAAAAGAAAGGCATCATTTCACTGTCTGAATAAAACAAAATAGTGGGAACCCCAGGAAAGAGGACACACTTCGGGGAAAAGCAAACAAAATGAAGCAAAACAGTCACGTGCAGCTATGGATCATACAGGTACTACTGAGTAGCTTTTCATTCATGCCTCAGAAATGCGAAACCATCTTCAATATTACAAACATAAAAATGATCAATCATGCAAGGCCTTTGTTTTGAAGGTTCATCATAACATAATTTGATCAAACTGTGCAAGAGGAAAATACCTAAACAAACAGTGCACTACTCAAACAATTCAATGCACAAACATTTAATTTCATATCGGTGAGCAGAAATATGAACCAAACAATAGTGATTAGCGAAACATGGTTCCCAACACAAAAGGACATTGTAATGTCAAAGGTCATACAGAGACTCCAGTATGAACGGAATAGACTTAGAAAAGTCACAACTCTGAACTATCCCCAGTTTCTCATCCATTTCCCTACGGTCACAAATATCCCCATTCCCTCATCCATTTACCTATGGACGACGATGCATCCAGATCCTTGGCAAAAGAAAGCCACCTCACCACGCAGCCCGTCGTCCAAATAAGCGAGCATCCAGAACAACAGCTAGTTCCCATAGAAAGCCATTTGATACTTTTTTTTCTCTCTCTAGATAGAATACGCAGGAGAGCATTTGATAATATCAGACATCATTTAAAATTCACAAGGCATTTCAACCCTATTCACGATTTTGACTCTAAGGCAGCAATGCCCAAACTAGGCATTCCAACGAATCCACCATCCTCAACCCGCCATCGAAACCAACGCCAGGAAACACGAATCAAATAGGACCAAACATTTTGAAGCCGTAGGGTTGTATGTACGTACGCATCTCGCATCCGAACGCAAGGATCATTTCTGACCGAAACCACGGCGGACGGAAGTACCCGCACGGGCGACGTCAGATCCGCACGCATATTAGGTGGATCTCAGGGGAACGACAGATCGAAGCCGAGCCAGATCGGCTTGGGGGGAAGGGGCGAGTGGAGGAGGAAAGAGGGGTGATCTTACAACTGGGAGACGGCGGGGGAGCGGGCCGCCATGGCGGCGGCAGGGGAAGGGGTGGAGAGGAGGACGCGCCTCCCCTCGCGTCGCAGCGCCGCCATCGCCATCGCAGCCGGTGGCCTTGTTCCTCGCGAGCCTCTTCTTTTTCTTTTTTTTTGTCTTCCGGGTGTGCGCGTTGGTGCGTCGCCGCAAGAACTCGGGGAGGAAAGCGGAGATGCCCGAGAGTGGGAGGGGTAGGAATGGAATGCATGAGGCAGTGAGGCGCCCTAGGAAGCGAACGGGCCGCTGCTGGCACTTCTTAATTTGGGCCCTAGCACCAACGGACTGAGGCATCTATGAGGCCCAGCTTCAGAAGCAATTTCTTTTTTTTCGAAAATGAGGCAGCCTTTTCATTCAGAAACAAGTTCCACCTGTCATTTTCAAGGTTTACATCGAAAATGGGAAAATTGGTACAAGATCATGTTTGGGACAGTATTTTTTTTCTCGAAAAAAAAATGTTTGAACAGTATTTTACTCTAGAATTTCAGAAATCTGTTGGTGCCACGGCAAAAGCTGTAGCTCCGCCCATGTTTATATTATTATATATAACGTGGAATCGAACCGTTACACTTTGATACCAGAAAAAGAATCTCTCCACTAAAAATTTTTACCACGCTGTCAATCTTCTGTTCGTCATGCCGCCATTTCATCGGGCTTCTTCTCCCAACCTCAACATTTGGTATCTATGATAGAAGAGATGCGCCAGTCAAGAAGTGCACCCGTAGTGATGAGTTCACTCATCTAAATATTTATTGGCCTAATCTGTCGTAATCGTTGGCAGGTTTGTACTATGTTTTCCAAATCTATCTAAACCAATAAAAAACCAGTCACGAGGAAAATCGGTTTTACCCTGCCAGATGTTACCCACCTGTATATCAACTAATGATTTAAATTTCACCCTCTAATCACAACCGTTGGATCAAAAATATGGGCCCATTAAATGACCGAAATGTCACCAGATTGTCACCGATGACACAATTAACACACATTTCATCCCCCACCTCCTCGCGCTAACCACACTCGAGATAAATCATACCCTCCCCGCACCCACAGCGCCTGTCCCGAGATCTCCTCCCCAAATTCACGACTGCCCTGATCTCTTTCCATATCGATTTGCCAATTTCCAAACCGCACCACAGTTTGAATTGCTAGGCACACGGTGGCGCACTCCAAATCGAAACTGCAGCCACGACGAGGTTTAGGGATGGAGGCGCACTCCACGTCAAGATCGTCAACCTGGGCGTCAAGATCGCTCGGGGCTATTCTCCATCGCAAGGACCGCAAGAGGAAGCACAGGTCTGGTTCTCGAGTGTCCGATCGAGCGTCACCACCACTTCGCCAGGCCTCCTCCTCCTCGCGTTGCGTCCCGCGTCCCCGACCTGCGATCTGTCGTGGTGGACGGCAACGATGGCGAGCGGCTGCGGCTGCGCGGGTAGGGAAGCGACGGCGAGCAGCTATCGTCACCGTTGGCGGCATCTACGCCGGCGCCCAAGTATGCACACCGCTCTCCCCCAACCCCGTCTCTAGATCCACCCTTCCCTCCCCCTGCCACGATCCAATTGGAGACAAAATGAATGGTGTAGGCTGGCGTTGGACGCAGTCGCCGTCAGTCTCGCCAGGGACAGCGCCGGCGTAGACGCGGGCAGAACAGAATGGCCAAGTAAGTGCTTCACTGATGGTGTTGTCAGAGTGAGCGACGAGAGCGGAGGGAGGAGGAGCACCTGAGTCCGGAGCAGGTGGCGGAGCCGCGGAGGCGCTGCCGTGGGAGCTTCTACACCGGCTGGCATATGCATCACCCTGCTCGAGCCCGGTCGGATGGTTCCTTGCTCCTAGCTTCGCTTTTCGTCTGATCACTTCACGTTTTTTTTTCCGCCTGTGTCAGGTGCTGCTCTCCTGCTGATGACGAATGCTGGGCCTGGAGGTACAGATGGCAACAAACAGGGGATGAAATCATGAAAAGATCAAGGTTACATATCAACTGGACAATTTTGTTTTCAATTCAATTTAGTAAAGATAATAATTGCCGACTTTTCTGTTTAAGTAGCTTAAATAGTACGCGTGTGTTGATGCTCTTAGGTGCGGAGATTTTAATACGGCTTGGCAAGCATTGTTCAAACGACTCGCTGGCCTGTCGTTTGTAATGTTGGACACAATACCTTGGCTACTGTGGATTGGCAGCAACAATATTGGGAAAAGCATTTAAAATAGTTTGTACCTTTATCACCTTATTTTACAAAATACTATTTCTGATCTAAGTGCAAACGATTTATTCACAAATGCCCTTTTATACCTTTTTTTTTTTTGAGCAGAATGCCCTTTTATACCTTGCGCAGATGCCTGGATAAAGCTGCCGAGAGTGCCTGCTTCCTTCTTATTCGGCGTATTAATGAGCTGAGTGTACCAGGTCAGCTTCAAGTACTCCTCCCAGACATGCCTACAGTATGCTACGGGTTTCTTTGCACTTGCTTTCAGTAATTATGTTGCCTACATGGGCCATTGGTGATGTTAGTTACCATATAGTTTAGTTTTGGCAGAACATGCATGATTGCTTATTGAAATTATCTCTACAAATCAATGTATCACCTATTTACATTCCAAATGACTTGCTGTTTTTCTTAGTTTAGTTTTAGCAGAACTGACATGGATAATTTGATGTCCATTTACTGTTGAGATGACATTTTTGTTTTTGGTCATGATCGTGCAGGTAAAGTCAGGAATTTCATTTACAATAGCAAGGACATATCTTCACATAAATCAAGATTATCATAACAGTGTATCAGATTTGGTTGCTATGCAAGGTGCCAGCACGTGACAGTTATAGTTTGTATGCATTTCTTTTTAACTGAACATTTTATATATATATTTTCATGGTGCGCTTGTCAATTATGAAAATTCACTTAAAGTACACACATGACTGGTATTAACAGTATTTTTTTTCACTACTACACCTCCCACAGTGTTGATGTAACGGTTGATCCATATCGGACCTGCTTTATCATTTAATAGTAACAAATAGTTCTTTAATGTGAACATTATAGTGTCAGGATCTTGAGACCGTGAAGTGTCCTTTGCTCCCGAGAAACTTATGTAAGTGCTGAACCGCAAATGCATTAGTATAATAAGAACCAATTTATTTTCTGTTATATATTTCTCTTTTGGTTATGAGCTTGTTTCGCTCGTGCATTGTGTATGCACATGTAAATTTTTCTTCTCATATTTAATCGATTATACCTTGACTCATGTGAATCTTTTTTCTTTAAGGATTTGTTTCAACATTGCAAGAAGGAAAATTGATGTTTATAAGAATTATACCATACACTGAGGTGATCATACCTCTGTTTGCAAGAGGAGGAGCAAGGAATTGAGGTCATCCGGTAATGAATACCTACGTTTTCTGTTCAAGTACCCTTTCCCCTGATTTGGCACATGGCGTCAAAAATTTGCATTGAGCAGTCGCATTCTAGCTGAGATGACATTCTCTGAAACGTAAATTCTCTATTCGGTTGCTAATAGTAAGAGCATCGTATTTAGTGATTTTCTTCATCCAATTTGAATAGGCTCAACCAGCAGGTGAGAGTTAATTGGCTTTACATCTGTTTTCTATTCGAGTACCATTTTCCCTGATTTGGCACATGGTGTCGAAAATTTGCATTGATCAATCGCATGTAGCTGAGATGACATTCTCTGAAACGTAAAATACTCTATTTGGTTGCTAATAGTAAGAGCATCATATTTAGTGATTTTCTTCATCCAATTTGAATAGGCTCAACCAGCAGATGAGAGTAACTTGGGTTCTTGAGCTATGTTTAGGAAACGGTTTGGAACGAAATACACTTAAGTGGAAATTCAGGAGTTGCTCTCTGGCCATTCAATGACCAGTCTGGTTGAGTATATTATTTTTCTTGTAAATTCATTACAAGCTTTTTTGAGTGCAGCTGAAACCTGTGAGAATGCGATGTCTTCTTCTTCTTTCTGTGACTTTGGTTACATTCCTACTGTTGAAGGAAGGCATGTGAGGATGCGACTGTCTTCCATGTTGTGATGCTTTGACCTTGGCATGGGTTGTTTTCAATTAGTATATGAGCATGTATCATCTTGAACTACAGTATCATTGTTACATATACAATCAGTCATTTTCTTTTACTTTTCATGCACCTGGCCACTAAATCAAGGTTTCAAATTAGCATGAAACTGGATTTTGCAACTAATTGATGCCCCCCCCCCCCCCCCCCCCCCCCCCCCCCCCGCGCGCCGCGAGGAAGAAGACATTCCCGGCCATGGTACCTTCTAGAATGTTTGGCCATAGTTCATACATGTGCACCACCTTCTTGTGTGAAATTGGAAATTCAATTTAACTTCATGTATAAAATTTCAATTTATGCTATAAAGATCTTGCCACGTGATGTATTTTTTTATCACGTGCGTAGCGCACGTGCAGTGGCGGACCCAGCTTCAAAATTTAGGTGTGGCGGACCTCCAACAGTTACCGCGCCGACGGCAATGCCCACAAGCGGAACCATGTCATGCTTGTGGATGCTACACCAGGCGTCAAGGCAGATAGTCCACGTTGACGCTTGTCATTAGTGCTTAATTAGATGCTTACACTATAGTTTGTACCGCTAATGCTGCCTATATAAGGTAAAAGTCCCTTTGGCATAAGGAGTGTGGAACTTGAATGAGTGGAAAACAAAATGAACAACGATGAAATCGAAGTAGAAGAAAACTTCAACTAGCTACTAATCGGTGAGCAGACAAAACAGTCAATGGGATCATGTAAGAAGTATACTCTATTTCTCCAGACTTGCCTCTATTTCCAGATGAATCATGGTTAAACAATCCATTGTTCTACACTGACTAACCCTACATCCCACCATATTTTGCCAAGACTGGGCTAGTTTACACTGCCAATCTAGGGAATTAATCTATTGTAGTAGCCATTTGTGAGCTTTTTTACTCTACTAAGACATTTGTTCTGGCCTTGTCAACGGCCACTTCAATGAAATATTCTACCCCAAACGTGGCTAGGCATCCAGCGTAAAGCAGCACTCTAGCGCGGATGGGGGATTTTTCACTTTGGGCTCGCGTTCCTCAGCTGATGACCACGGCTGGGCCTTCTTATTTTCGATACATATAAAACTGAAAGCCCACTCACTGGCCTAGAAGGCCCATAACCCTTCAGCTTTCCTTCTTCATCCTCTGGAAAGCAACGAACAGACCAGGAGCTCCATCCATGGCGAAAATTTGACACGGGGATTGACTGGGGTGCAGATTTGAGGAGGGGTAGGGAGGGTTTGGGGCCGGAGTTAGGTATGGCGGCCGCCCTACCTTGCCATATTGGTGGGTCCGCCTCTGCGCACGTGCATTGGTACTAGTATGATGAAATAATCAAGTGAACGGGATTTCCTTTGAATCTGGGTCAACAAGAGAGGCGTACCCTGCTGCTAATTAAACTGCGGATCCCGTTTCTGTTATCCAAGAAAACTCACGTGCCCACACGTACCGTGCCTATGAGCCGCGCACATGGAATCTGGGTGCCGTTCTGGAAAAGTGTACTTGTCCATTCACGGGCTTTTTTCTCCGTTCTGGAAAAGTGTACTTGTCCATTCACGGGCTTTTTTCTTTTTAATCTTGTCCATTCACGGGCTTGGGATGAAAGGAACAGGACGCTGTGCCTTCTCCACCATCGGTCCTACCTACCTTCGTTCCGCGATGGGGGCATGGGGCTCATATGGTACTCTACAAACTGAAGTACATGATACACCGATATTATTTGCGAGCTGAGCTTTCGCTTTCCACCATCACGTCTGTCTGTTAATACATGAATTATCATTCTTATTAACACGTACAAAAATTCTGTGTGACAAATAAGAGGCGAAGCTTTATCTTATTATTATAGCTCAAATCAAAAGACAGAGCAAAACCGTGCAGCGATCGAGGGTGACTTTTCCATATTTCACAGTCACCGACTCACATGATGTAATAAATTAACAGCAGCGATCGAGGGAATTAAGTCCAGTTCTAGGACTTCACGGAGGCATAGGCAGAGGACAGCAGCCTTGGCGCCGGGCGGACCATGAGCGGCACGGCGCGCTGCAGGGTGAGCCCGTAGGCCTCCTCCATGTCGAGCTTGTCGGGGGCCACGCCGTCGGCGAGCTCCCAGTCGAGCGCGTGCACCAGCGCGGCCGTCATGAGCGTGACCATGCGCAGGCCCCAGCTGAGGCCCGCGCAGACGCGGCGGCCGGCGCCGAACGGGATGAGCTCGAAGTCGCCGCCCTTGACGTCGACGCCCGCGTGCGAGCCGCCGGGGAGGAAGCGGGCGGGCCTGAACGCGAGCGGGTCGGGCCACGCGGCCGGGTCGCGGGCGATGGCCCACACGTTGACCAGCAGCGTGGTGCCCTTCGGGATGCGGAACCCGTCCACCTCGCACTCCTCGGCGGCCACGCGCGGCAGGGAGAGCGGCGTGGACGGGTGCAGCCGGAACGTCTCCTTGATGACGGCCGTGAGGTAGGCGAGGCGCGGCAGGTCCGACTCGGCGACGAGGCGGTCGCGGCCGACGACGGCGTCCAGCTCTTGTTGAACCTTCTTGAGGACGTCCGGGTGGCGGAGCAGCTCGGCCAGCGCCCACTCCACCGTGCTGGACGTCGTGTCCGTGCCGGCCGTGAACAGGTTCTGTGTACACGCCATGGGATCGAGGTTGAATTGGCAGTTACAGAGTATGCACACGGGAGGGAGGGACGAATTAAAAAAAAAAACTCACGAGGAGGAGCGCTTTGATGTCGGTCTCGGTGATCCTGCCGTCCTCGCCGTCCGCCAGCGGCTTCTGCTCCCGCATCCTGGCGAGCAGCACGCTGAGCAGGTCCTTCCCTTCCTCCGCCGCCTTCCGCTCCGCGATGATCCCGTTCATCATGTCGTCGTAGCGGCGGTGCAGCCGCTTCATCCTACGCACCACGCCCTGCGGGTCGAGGGGCCGCAGCGCGGGGACGAAGTCCCCGACGTTGAAGACGCCGGCGAGCTGCATCAGCTCCACCACCATGTCCTTGAACTCCCGGGCGGCGCCCTCGGCGCCGCCATCGTCCACGGCGAACACCCGCCGCCCCACGGTGGCCCGCGCCAGCGTGTTGGTCGCGCACACGTTGGCCGCCTGCCCCAGCGCCACCACCTCCTGGCCCGGCCGCCGAGCGGCGAGCTCCCTGACGAACAGCGCCACCTCCCCCTCGCGGACGGCGCGGAGGTCGTCCAGCGCCTTGGCGGAGAAGAGGTGCATCGCGCACAGCTTCCGCAGCGCGCGCCACCGGGCGCCGTAGGGCGCGAACACCAGGTCCTGGTAGTTGTACGCCACGTGCTCCGCGCCGGAGTTGGGGGGGCGGTTGCTGAAGTTGGCGTCGTGCGCGCGCAGGAATTGCGCCGCGGCGCCCGCCGACGCCGCCACCACCACCTCCGCGCTGCCGAACCGGAGGCGGAACAGCGGGCCGTACTCCCGCGCCAGCGCGCTCATGGTCTGGTGCGGCTTGGCACCCAGCTGCGGCAGGTTGCCCAGCACGGGCCAGCCGCGCGGACCCGGCGGCAGGGGCAGCTTCGACGACTTCGAGGCAGGCTGCCGCCCTTCGCCGCCGCGACGGAAGAGGAGGAACCACGCGCCAACGACGGCCACGGCCAAGTAGCCCAGCAGAGCAGGAAGCGGCACGTCCATTGGTGTGTTTGTCTGTTTGGTGCACGGGAGGTACGTGGGGCGAGTGCGTGCTGGGACTCAACTGCAGCTCCCATATATAGCAGCCCTGGCGTGCCGCCGTGCCGCACCTAACAAGCTACCGTTCCAACCTACCCGTGCTGCCGCCGCGGCGACGCTGGGATGATTTTGCAATATAATACTTCTAGTTTGTTGTTGGGGGCCAGAAGAACCCTGCAGCTTGTCATTTCCAATTTGCATGTTGTAGTATGGCACCACCGAAATACTAAGTTGAGTTTGCGTGGATGGAATCTGACGATGTCAAAAACACACAAATCGGTGCTGCTGACTTTGCATTCTGTTTGTCTTGTTCCGGAATTTGGAATGTGGTTTCCCCTAGGTGGTGTTGGAATATCATTTTTCACGAAAATGGTGAAGGAATATCTTGTCACAAAAAACAGAAAAAAATTTGTCTTGTGTTATTATGGTTCATTGTTTGTGATGATAATTAACTTAGTTGTAGTGAATGTGGCACCCACTGCACCCTTCCTTAGCCCTATTAAAGACATCGCAGGAAAAACGAGAAAGGACATCACCAAAATTTAGCATGGCGACGTACGTCCTTCGAAGGCCAAAATAGACATCTGGTGAGCGGATCCATTGTTTCCCGAGTGCAAGGGGTGGAGGCGGAAGCACAACAGGGTAGTTTGGTTGGTGCCCTGACCTGAGCACCGTCGGCCAGGCACACATCTCAGCCTCAGGCGTCCAGAATCGGACGCCTGAGCGACGTGCCTGAGTCAGGCATGTTTTTCAGGGTGCAGACCAAACAAGCCCAACCTGCCTGGGATGCCGCCTAGCTAGACTGGTTATGCAGAAAAGAGAAGGATCCATTGTGCCAAACTTGTTTTGCAGAATAGTCCTTCACCGAAGGACATGTAGCTCTACCAAACATGCCATATATATGTCGTAGCTCAGCAATGGACACATGTCATCTCTTTACAATAACTTTGGAGAGGAACTGTAGCATTGGCAACCGGAAACACCAAAATGAAATTCCCCTTAATTTCAGACGGCTAGCCTAATTGACCTGTTAAGTGTATCCAATGTGCATGCATGCATGTAATTAATGTCTCTATGAAACATCCAACGTAACGTTTTCAATGGAACATGTTGAAAGAAACTCATCTCTGTAGACCTTAACAGGGCTTCTTATATACGAAAACAACTTTCGACATTTGTTTACACCTGATTGTTCATAAAAAGAAAAACAGAGTTAAGCACTATTGTACAAAGCACCTATGATCAGGGATCGAAATCACTCCCAATCTGTTGGGTTTGATTGTGCCAAAAGGTTTCGTCTCCCGAATGCTCCATGCAAAGTGGTTGTACACATGCTCACCTGCCTGACCGCTAGATTAGCACGAGTGCACGTGGATTCGGCTACAGCTACTCTCGACGTGCTCATTAATTGTAATAGAGAAAAAAACTATGCTTTTGGTCTTCGTCTCGGAAGAATATGGTCTAGTTCAATTCACGTGAGTGCCGCTTGAGGCAAACGTGTACAGTATGAACTTCACATGAATGAATCGATCAATAAAAACTTTCCACCGTCTGAAAAAAAAAAAATAAAATAAAAACTTTCCACAAATAGGCCGTCGTATGTATAGGGGATGGGAGGCCGGCCGGTCGGCAAGCATCATGAGACGCATGATGACCCTGCCGTTCCCCTCGCCTGCATGTGCCACTTGTTCCGGCTGGCTATGGTTATCGCGGGCCCGCTTGTGTATAATTAAGTAGTAGCAAACATTACACGGTGAAGTCTCTGCGGCTTGGGCTTTTCCCAGCCGCGCGTCCCAGCTAACCCATCATGGGGTGAAGGGATAGTATGCATGCTGGCCGCACGTTGCAACTACCACCTGATTACCCGCCGTTGGTTTGGTTCTCCTTCCACGGCCGGAACGAGGCAAAAAGAAGAAGGTCAGATCAGAGTGCATTCGAGAGCTGTAGCTGTACTATTCTGCACGGTAGAAACAAGCGCTCCTGTGTTCTTCGGCCGAAATGAACATGGGGCCCATGGAGCCACAATTTCGGGCTCCTCCAAATCTTTTACTGTTCTCTGGTGGTCACCTAAAAATTCCATCACCAAATCCTCCTACCGCCGAAATGGATCTCCAATGAGTGGATCCAACGGTTTCCTGAGCATGCGGAGAGGTGTAGGAAGTGCCCAAAATTTTGATGAATATATTGATCAAAATTTGAACACAACCGAGCGTTAACACCAAATACTGGTCTCGAATTTTTTGTCACTAGCTCGTGGCCCCGAGCAGCCTGAGACGAAAGCACGGCTGAATCCCAGCCTAGTCTGCGTCGGCTGGAGACGGGGAGTCGAGCGAGACAGGACGGCTCAGTCAGGGTGCGCTAGCTGATGATATGGTGCCGTGTGAATAATCTTGTCCTATCAGATTTCATAGGGTGTGGGGTGGGTGTTGGGGGTTCGTTTGATGCGCTTGCCACTAATAGACATGTTTCTAGAAAAAGTGTATCCAATGTGCAGGCGTGCATGCATTGTCTCAATGAAACATCCAATGTTTCCTGGACTCTTTGAAAGAAACTCATATCAACAGACCTTAAAAGGCTTTGCATGAAAAGAACTTCGACATTTCATTTAGACTAATCTGCGTCCCGATGCGTTTGATTTGTTCATAAAAATAGGATTATATAGCAAAATGTGGGTGATGTATTGTACATTGAGGTATCAAAATTTCCTTATCCGTTATGATGGGTTGGGTCGGTTGATTTCCTTATCCGTTAAGGTTTCCCCCTGAATATATGCAAGTGGTGGTTATACACATGCTGGCACGAGTGCACGTGCGGTTCGGCTACAGCTACTCTTGACAAGAACCAACATCTTTATGATGTGCTCAATTCTATATAATAGAAAAAAAAAGAACTATGCGCTTTTTTCTCAGAAGAATATGGTCTCGTTCCAGTTAGACGTACCACACTGCCACTTGCGGCAAATGTGGATGAACTTGAATAAAACTTTGTACAAAGAGGCCGACGTATGTAAAGGGATCGGAGGATGGCCGGCCGGCTTGGCAATTAAGCGCCATGCATGACCCGTTCTCCTCGATCGCTGCATGTGTCACTTTTTTCAGACTATCGTGGAGCCCCGCTTCTGCCTGTGTATACTACAGTACTACTATCTCTGTTCGTAAATAGATGTTACTGTTGACTTTTCGATATCACGTTTGACCGTTCGTCTTATTCAAAAATTTATGTAAATATTAAAATAAATATGCAACGATTAAAATATCTTCAATAATAAAACAAGTTATAAAAAAGAAATAAGATTTGCGTAAAAAATTTGAATAAGACGAGCGATCAAACGTGATGTCGAAAAGTCAATAGTGACATCTATTTATGAACGGAGGGAGTACTTGTGAGTAGTAGTACTAGCCTACTAGGGTCGAGTATGACAGGGTCTATATTTTACGGTTGACGACGTGTGTGCAGCTTGTGCCGCTCCTAGCCGCGCGTCCCAGCTAACCCACGGCCTAAGGCTCTCCGCGCTGCAGTCCTGTATCCATTCCTGGAGGAGGCGATAGCGTAAAAATTCGCTGCACCACTATACGCTATCGGCTCCGGTACCCAAGCGAAACCCGTCCGTTCCGCTATTTCCAGCGGAGGCAGAGGAAGCCCTCTAAACCACTGCGCCGGGCCCACCTCGTCTCCCACCGATGCTGCCGCGCACGGGAAGAAGCCGGCCGCCGCGCACGCGTCACATCCGTCGACCCGGGAGAGGGCGACGCCGTCCTCGTCTTCCTTGTAAATCTGTCCACCGGTGAGCTCGCCGGGTCGGTTCGTTTCTCTGCGCCAAGTCTCCGCGGCCCCGCGCCGCGCTCCTCCCTGCGGAGGCTGAGCCAGCGCGCCGCCAGCACCTCCGCGCCATCGCGTCCGACGAGGAGGCCACTCGCGCCGCGTTCTGCGCCGCGGAAGCCGAGCGTGGTCGCGTCCACAACCCCCGCGTCATAGCGGCCGACGACGAGGCTGCCCGCGCCGCGCTCCTCGCCGCGGAGGCCGAGCAGAGTCGCGTCCGCAACCTCCGCGTCGCCGCGGCGGAGGAGTCCACCAGCGCCGCGCTCCTGGCGAGCGAGCTCGTGACCGTCGAAGGCGCGAGAGCTCTTGGCCGCAATCTCGGCGCCGCGCTCGCCGTCGAAGCTGACGCGCGCCGAATCGTCGTCAATCCCCACCACGCAGGTGCGGGAGGCACCCACCGGCGGCGCGCTCGAAGCGGAACCCCGCCCTGGCCGCCACCTCGCGCGCGGGGGAGGCGGCCCGGCGGCGCGCGGCGGCGGGGCGAGGCCGGGTGGCGGGGAGGCGGGGCCGGGCGGCGCTACGCGCGGGGCGAGGTCGGGCGGCGGCGGGGCGGGAGGAGGAGGCTGGGCGCGGAGGTGGAGGAGGGGCGCGCGTGGGGAGGAGAGAAGCAGGAGAGAGAGGGAGAAAAAGAAAAGAAAAAGGAAAGAGGAGGAGAGATGATTGAATAAAATATTGAGTAGTTGGGATAGAGGAAGGATATAGATGAATGATAGGTGCGGGAGAAATTGGTTTAGAGAAAAGAATCTCGATGACCAGGACAAAATATTCTTTTTAAAGGAAGGATATAGAGGAACACGAGTGCGGAGAGTCTAACCCACGGCCGAATTAAGGGACGCGAGTTGGTCAGCAATCGTACGCACGCCTGATGCCGGCTGTTCCGGATCGATCTGGCCGCACGTTGCAACTACCACCTGAGCTGCCCGCCGTTGGTTCTCCTTCCACCACTGGGAACGAGGCAAAAGGTCAGACCGAAGCGAGGAAAAAAATATATAGTACTATCAGGTTGTTGTCAATCGCGGCATCAACCTTCGGATCCGGAATTAAAGAGGGCAGGGATCGATAGACCACGAAACCAAATATTCTACTAGTACTAGGAAACCGGCTTATGTAGACTGAAGTTACAATAATTAAAGGAGATGTCTCCTTTTCAGATGACTGAGATTTGCTAATATCTCAGTCACTTTTTCCAGCCATTGGATTTTGATCCAATCACCCAAAAAATTCATTCGCTTCTGCAAAAAAATATTCTTTGAAAAAATGAAATTGTTCACTTAATAACTAACTGTTTCAGCAGTAAATTCGTATCTCTGAATTTACCGGCTCAGTCTTCGAAGATGCTCATAGGGGTAGAGTTTGCGTACGTGTGTTCATAGGAGTGAGTGTGCGTGCGTTGTGAGTGTCTGAGTTGTACTGTGTAATCTCAAAAAAAAAAGTTGGTTTGTTCCAGAAGTTCAGTTTTGTTGTTCCAGTAGTTCAGTTTTATTATTCCAAAAATATGACTGAGAGATATACGAAATCTCTGTCACCTGAGAACTAGTAAATCTCATAATTAAAACCGGTCCGAGGCAGAGTCGTAGTTCCACGTGGCGCAGGCTTCAACCGGAGCCGCCCGATCCAGCTACCTCCGTCCGACGGCCCGGTGCGCACGTTCCGACTCATCCCTCATCCAGTGGCGGAGCGTGGCGTGAAGCATAGGAGGGGTCAATTGCTACAGTACTTTTGCTGTGCCCACGAGCTGAGCTTGCTTTGGTGACAAAAGGTCTACTCTGAGCTAGTAATCTGTTGCTTAGGTAGCTGCACTGTGATGATTCAGCCAAAAGTACAAAGAAATGTTGACTTGCTAAATTTGCATTGGGGAAGGGGGGGCCCGAGCCCTCTTTCGCCAACACTGAGCTCCGCCGGTGCCCTCATCTGCAGTCACGGGCCACGTATGGGACGAGCTACCGGTCGCTCCATCATACCATTCGCTTCTTGATTTGCAGACAATGCAAATTCGGAAACGGCCAGCTCTGGTTCGGTCTCCCGATGTGTGAAGCGAGTAGCACGCTGCTTTAGATCTTTTCTTTTCACAACAAGAAGATATATGTCTTTTTTTTTGCAAGGACAAGAAGATGTATGTCCCTCGCCAAAAAACAAGAAGATCTATGTACACTATACAGCCCCAACAACATGCTCGAAACAGGGGACGCGAGGGCGTCACCGTTTCGCCGGCAACGCTGCGACGGGCTACGTCGCGTCTAGAACTAACATGGCATCGATGAGAAGTTTTTTATCACGTGAAGTCACCCATCGCGCATAATTTCATTCCTACTAGCAAAAATTACATCACATCTTCCGCCAAAGTTGAGTACTCAAGCACACGCGCTAGGCGAGTTGACACACGACGAAAGCGTCGGCTCGCTGCATGCTGCGCCGTCTTCCAAGCATTTTGTCTGCCATTTTGGTTGCGCTCCGTGTCCTGCTTTTCTGTTCAGATCATACGCTTCTTGTGAGCACAACAAATGGCAGGAATTTTCAAACCAAATGAGGTAATCCTAACTAAAGTTGCAAATCATTTTTACTGTAATAATAACTATATGTCCAAGTGTAATTGATATAAAACTTTCATAACGTTTGGAGCATGTTTGCCTAGGTAAATAATTGGTTGTGTCCCTTAAGAAATTAATAAGTACAACAATCAGCTAAATACCCACATGGGTTCACTCAATTTTTTCGGCCAATCAAATTAAGACACGCCATTTTTCAATTTTCAGTGGAATTGAGTAAAAAGCCAAAGGAATTCAGTCGATTTGACTAAAAATTATTCTTGTTTCAGTCAAATTCCTGATGACCTCCAAAATCGACTGAATTCATCTTTTTCATCTTTGACAAATTTAGTCAGATTTCATCTTTTTCACAGGGCACTCTGGTGTCAGGGGTATATGCACCTGCCATCCGCTTAAAACGGTGGCAAAACTCCCCCTCGACACCTTTAACGGGCCCAAGTGAAAAAGGTAGGAGTATATCTGATTGCCTGTTCGCCTGATTTCAATCTCTACCAGATTGACCATGTGTATGACGACCTGATAGGTGCATACATGATGAGACATTTGAGTTAAAAAGAACCCAAAAGATTAACCTGTGCGTACATGATGATAGCAGCTGTTCCCTATTGCTAAATCTTTCGTGATAACTAGTAACATGTTGCATTATTCTCAGGATGATGCTACTATAGTGGATTCAATAATTAAATCAACCAATGAGCAGAAGAAAGCACCACATCCAGAAGTAGTGTGAAGACAAAGTGGCAATGAATAGACAGGGATCTGGTGCTACTTTAGTGAGAATACATATCAGCCACTGCTAATAACTAGCTAATTGCACATATATGAGCGACTGATAGTTGTAAAACAGCACTATACTAATTTTCTGATATTACCTGGCTTAATGACTCAAAAATTCTGAACACAGAGCCACATTGTAAAAGACTTTCAAGCTTCAGACAGGAACTCGATAGAACCAGCTCCTACAAAACAGAAGCATAACTGGTTACATTATTTTTCAGATAGAGACGCCAAATGAAAGTGAAATACAATATGATACAGAAATGAGGAAGACAGCCAACATTGGTAGCACCAATGAGGAAATCAATAACACTGAATATGCCATGGAGGACAAAGAAAAGACTTCACAGAAGAGGATATTGAGAACTATTTGCTCAATGAATCAAATCATGCCGACATGGTTAATCCTGGAGATGGTGTGGACAAAAGTTCAAGTTTAGGAATGACATTCCCCACTTCAAATGATGACCGCTTTTTCAACTGCTATGCAATGGGAAAGGTTTTTCAGTGACAATAGCTGGATCCTACCATACACAAAGCAAAAAATGAAATAATGAACTGACAAGGCTAACACTGAGGTGCAACATAAATGGGGCAACCAAAGACAATGCAAATAAAGTTCAGCAGAGCGTGGTGCCGCAGAGAGAAACAAATGTCATAGCTAAGACTGGTTGTAAAATGATGATGGTGGTCACTGAAGGAAATGAAATGTGGCATACTCTTTTCCCACATTCTCAGGGTAATGCTGGAAATTAAAACAAAAGTGATTCCTGAGAAATACATCATAGACAGATGGATAAGAAATCAGAGGAAAATCGGAAGACCGATACCTATGTATGCACCAGCAGATAGCAGTGCTTTGAGATTTAATGTCCACTCAAAGGAAATGGTTGTTGTAGCTTCTAGTGGATCTAAAACCAAAAGAAAATATGAGTACTTACTACAAGCAATGAAGATAGTGCAAGAAGAGATGGATGCAATGGATGAGGACGAGGACGAGGAGAATGTAGCTTCAGAAATGCACAGCAATGCACAAATCAGTAACACAAGAACTGTTGTTAATGGTGTGATCGAAGAAACTTAATGTACTTCTGAGATACAGCTACAAAACCCTGACAAATCTATAACAAAGGGGCATCCCAGCAAAGCTAGGATACAAACAATAGTTGAGGCAAAGAAGAATCAGAAGAAAAAGGAAATACAGAGGCAGCAAAAAAGGAAATTTAAATGCGGGAACTGTGGCTCTGACAAACATTACAGAAATAGCTGCAAAGCCAAATAATTGAAGCTAGCAGGTACTTGTAAAATACTGAATATGAACAATATTGTAAATAAAAAACTAACCTCACTTGTGATCCTTGTATGCAGGAACCCAAAATGATGGAGCTTGCTGACAATGGCCAAAGAATGAAAAAAAAAAAAGATTTCTGCATGGTGCTTTTCCGTACTACAGAATGAAGAATACAAAAATGAAACTTCATAGATAAATAGATAGCTTATGGTCAATATATGCAAAATTCCATCAACGTGTATTTCAGAATGTGGAAAATTCCATCCTGAGACATTTAATTGTATTTCAAGCAGCTTCTTTATTTATCTATCCGCATGTCGAAAATATAGTTACATTTTTTTTAAAAAAAATTATACTAATATCCACCCCTGTGGGATTTGTGATTGTTTTCTAAACGGCATTACATGTAGCACATTTTCTCTTCGTCCTTGCATATGCTGCTGCAGACTGAACACACACAAGCACACACAAAAAAAAAAGGTCTCTGGATTGGTTGACTCTTCCAATTTATTTGCATAGACGAGGAACCCCTGCAAAAAAAAAAAACCCATAAATTACCACTTGACACCAAACAACTCCATAGTTATATAACATTCAGATAAATGGGATGTTCGCTTTGAACACTACCAGTTAGCAGGACACTATTGTCACTGAAAATGACTCAAAGGCAACTCACATATTGATTCAGTTACATGATATAAGCTGTACAGTCAGAGAAAAAATGAAACTGAGAAAACATGCATTGACAAATCTGTTTGTAGAAATTGTTCACTAATGACCTGTCCACTGTGTTGGTCCTACTAAGAAGAGGTTGACCCCTGAATCACCCTTGTACTAATATAGTACCCTGAGAACAAAAAACAAAAAACAAAAAACAGTTGCTGCTACCGAATGATTAACCTTCGAACTGTCAGATTCGGAATCACTGTCACTAATGTAATACTCTGAGCCATCAATTTCTTGCATAACTGGGGACTCACTGGTCATCATACTCTCTTCCGCGCCATCCGAAAAACATAGTTAGTAACTAGAAAAAGAATACTCTGAGACATAACAATGTTAACACCAAATCTGAACAAAACACAACAAATATGTAAATGTGAAATGTGCTTCATATAATGACACCAGAGGCTGAAGCTAACCAATGAAAAAGCAGGAAAATAAAAATTACTATGCACACTCTATAGACTGCGTATTGAACTGTGATTTCAACCAAATGGGGCAAGTACAAAAAAATATTGATCGACATACAATCAAAATCAGGAGTTGCCGCTTTGCGTGGACACTAACATGATATGTAATCAGTAATGATAAATCACTAACTAAGGGGCATGCAAGCAGACTGAACTCTGAACAATTTATATGAATTGAACTCTGATAACATACACAAAAAACGACACTGAACTCTGATTTCAACCACATTTTTTTTTTGCATGAGGCGGGCCATCAGAGGGGCCCGTCGGTGCCACCCTGGCGGCCTGGGAGCGCAGAGGCACGAGGAGCCGAAAAGCTCAGGCCGGCTCCCAGAATGCGCGCGCTGCGGGTCGAACCCGGGCGGGCAGAGCTCACGCCGGAGCTCTTACCAACCGAGCTGAGCTCGGTCCGCATGGGACAAGTATAAATGATTTGTTGACATAAAACGCACAATGAAATTAAAAAAACCAGCCACTATCAATACATGGTGTATTAACAGAAATGACCCACAAATATAACAATATATAGGGGACAATGAAGCAATTCATCAGCAACATGCTAAAATAACACCCGCATCCACAAAACATCACAGATCACCACCTGGCCGTAACGCAAAATCCTCTACCCTACCTGACACCTCCCCTACCACCACAATCTCCCCCACCTCCCCCATATTCCCAAAAATTTGAACGGGCGCCGCGAGAACAAACTGAACCAAACTGAAGACGAATACAGTCCGTATACTCACTCGATTTGGGGGTGTGCCGCGAGAAATCAAAACTGCCTTCAAGCAGCTACAAAAATGAACCTGTAACACGACAGAAAGTTGTTCATCAGCGAGAGCTGCTTCAAACAATCAACGGGGGAAACCAAAAATCGAATCGAACACTGCAACCTCAAAAATCAACACAAAAACCTCGAGCACCAGACCATCGTCGCGTCGCCCTCCTCCTCCACCTCAGCCCCTGCCCGCGCATCCACCAGCACCAGCCTCCCACCGCCCCCTCCCCTCTCCCTTCTTCCCCCAAAATTTCAAACAGGCAGGCGAGGAAGAAATGAATCGAACTGAAGAATAGCAGAGTCGCCTGCCGGAGTGCCGGGTCGCCAAGCCTCCCACTATCTGTGGACCCGAAACCGATAAAACGCTGAACTCCCCGCGTGTTTGGCCCTCATTTCAGACTGATTTGGGCCAGCATAAAATAAACGGACACAAATGAGCAGCCCACGAGGTGCGCGAGACATGACTTCTTCAAATCGACTTCTATTTGAATCTGAGTTGAAACTTGTTTGAATCAAGTTGAAACTTTTTGTTAATGACTTGAAAATTTTAAAAATATACTTGAAACATATATTATCTACTTGAAACAGATCGGTATGAAATTGTTTGTTCCATTTGATTGAAACGGTTTCATCTTGTTTCGATTGTTTTCAATTTCCGTCAGTCACGAACAGACGGGGAAGGGGAAGAGGCAGCCAGGAAGAATAAAAATTGTTCTTTCGTGATCGGAACTGAGCGCAAGCTGCTTGCGCTCGGGCGTGGAATACAAGACCGAGTCACACAGTTCGGGTCTCCTGGAAGATAACACCCTTACGTCCAGTGCTGATGTTTGCATTGTGTAGTATGATGTCGATCTCTTTCTGGTCGGATACCTACCCGCCTTGTATATCACGGCTATAGGGTTACATAAAAAGTATCCTATTCAGTTACAACATGAATTTACTTGTAGTATAAGACAAGAGTTCTAATCTAATCAGCCGAATGGCCTGGTCTTCGTTGTGGAGTTATGGACTACTCGATCTCTTCTGGACTGGTCCGACTACCCTTGTTTAAGTTACTCGATCGGCCGGTCGGCCCTGCTGATCTTAATGGTACTCGAAGATCATGGTAGCGACAGTTTCGTAGAATTAGTAGAATTAGGCTACAAAGTTAGTTCTGATTCTGACGTTGGCGCTGACATTGCCATCGGGGTGATGGTGAATATCAACACCAGGATACTCTGACGTGGCCAGCGGTGGCATTGGCCGTGACTATGATGAGCCGGTGATTGAGGTTGAGTAGAGCGCTCTTGTATTCATAAGAAAAGAGTGTGAACACTTCCAGCACTTGTTCAATACAGACATCAGCTTAACATATCAATATTACAACACAATGCAGCACCTTATTAATACAATAGAGATCAGAGGCCGAATAACATCGATCGATCTTCCTTAATTTGTGTAGCTGTGTTTCTATGCGAGTTCATATGCAGACGGGAGCAGCCTGGGCACTGGGCGAGCCATCAGTGGCACAGCACGCTGCAGCAGCAGAGTGAACGCCTCGTCCATGTTCAGTTTGTCCGGCGTTTGCCCAACCGGCAGCTCCCAGTCGAACGCATGCACCAGGGTAGCGCTGGTGAGCGTGACCATCCGCAGGCCCCAGCTGAGGCCCGCGCATATCCTCCGCCCAGCACCGAACGGTATAAGCCCGAAGTCAGCCCCCTTGACATCAACGTCCTCGTGTGACCCACCTGGCAGGAATCGGGTTGGTCGGAACTCAAGCGGGTCGGGCCACTGGGCCGGGTCACGGGCAATGCCCCACACGTTGACCAGCAGCTCGGAGCCCTTGGGGATGCGGTAGCCGTTGACCTCGCAGTCCTCGCCGGCCATGCGCGGCAGCGAGAGCGGCGTCGACGGGTGGAGGCGGAACGTCTCCTTGATGACGGCGTTGAAGTAGGTGAGGCGCGGGAGGTCGGACTCGGCGACGAGCCTGTCGCGGCCCACGACGGCGTCCAGCTCCTCCTGGGCCTGCTTGAGGAGGTCCGGGTGGCGGATCAGCTCCGCCAGCGACCACTCTACTATGGTCGACGTTGTGTCTGTCCCTGCCACGAACAGGTTCTGCCGTAGCATAGAAGGTATTGGGGAACATCTGGTGAGTAGGCTGTAATAATCGTGTCAAAAGCAGCTGTTCGCTGGTCACTTCTAATTCGAGAGCGTGAGAAAACCATGGAACAACTATCAGACATGCACCGGTTGTTGGAGGTTTAGGTGTATAGTATAGTCAGCTCTCGCTCCTAGGAAATTAGCAGCTATATCTGAGAGCACACCAAGAGGCGCAGCACCAGAAGTTGGAGCATCAGCAAGTAGCAAACAACTAATCCCAAAAACAACCCTATTCTAGTGTTTCTCTGTTCGTTTTGTACTGCTATTTTTGCCAGTGTGTTGCCCTGAATTTTTTGTTGTGCTTTTCTGTATCTTCCGATGCCTCGGCTTAGCAACTGCTAACGGGGATAGGATATAAGACATTTACTGCTCCTCCTTAATGAAAAAGGCAGTGCCCCTGCCATTTTCTGTCAATTTTTTTTTAGTATAGTCAGCTCTTTGTATTTCTTTTCTGTTTTCCCCTTGTGCTGATTGATAACACTACGTAAGTGTGTCCAATACCACCCATTTATTTTTTGCCCTCGTGCTGATTGATACTCCCTCCGTCCTAGTTTATTTGGCATTCTGGGAGTGTTTTCTGATGTCTAGATTCATAGAATGTTCAATGAACACAGACAGGTTGTCCAGGTTCAAAGAATGTTCAATAAATCTGATAAAAACTCCAAGTATTTTAGGACAGAGGAGTAACTATTTGTTGATCGCAGACGACCTGTGCAAAGATTTGATAACCATACGTACGTGTGGCCATCACCTACAATTTGTATTTCATTTCTGTTTTCCCTAGTGCTGACTGATAACCATACATACGTACGTGTGGCCCACACCAACCATTTGTATATTAATTTCGTTTCTGTTTTCCCCTGGTGCTGATTGATAACCCTACGTAGGTGTGGCCAACACCAAGCATTTATTTTTTGCCCTCGTGCTGATTGATAAATTAAGTTTCCTAGTCGTATAATAGACTATTCGTGTGTTACTATAGTAGGCTTGTCGTTTTTTTTCTTTAACCCTTGTGCTGATTGATAACCCTTTTGTTGATCGAAGACGACGTGTGTGCAATGATTTGAAAACGACACAACAACTTACCAAAATAAGCGCCTTCACGTCCGTATCGGTGATCCGATCCTCATCGCCGCCGGTGAGTGGCTGCTCCTTGTGGACCATCTCCAGCAGCAAGCCCAGCAGGTCCTTGCCTTCACCACCATCGGCGGCCGGCTTAACCCCGGCCCTCCTCTCGGCGATGATCCCGTTCATCATGTCGTCGAACCGGCGGTGCAGCTTCTTCAGCTTGGCCACCACGCCCTGCGGGTCCAGCCACCGCAGCGCCGGCACGAAGTCGCCGACGTTGAGCACCCCGCCCACCTGCATCACCTCCAGCACGATCTCCTTGAAGTCCCTGGCCCCCTCCTCGCCGCCGCCGTCGGCGAACACGCGCAGCCCGACGGCCGCGCGCGAGAGCGCGTTGGTGGTGCACACGTTCACCGCCTTGCCGAGCGCCACGGCGGCCGCCGGAGCGGCGGCGAGCGAGCTCGCCATGAGCGCGGCCTCCCGCTCCCGGACGGCGCGGAGGTCGTCGAGCGCGCGGGACGAGAAGAGGTTGACGGCGCAGACCTTGCGCATGGCGCGCCACCGGGCGCCGTAGGGCGCGAACACGACGTCCTGGTAGTTGTACGCCATGTGCTCGCCGCCGGAGTTGGGCGGCCGGCAGCTGAAGTTGGCGTCGTGGACGCGGAGGAACTGCTCCGCCACGGCCGCCGACCCGGCCACCACCACCGTCGAGCTGCCGAACCGGAGCCGGAGCAGCGGCCCGTACGCCTTGGTCATCTCGTGCAGCGTCTGGTGCGTCTTCCCGCCCAGCTGCGGCAGGTTGCCCAGAACAGGCCAGCCCCGTGGCCCCGGCGGAAGCGGCCTCCGTGACCGTGCCGCCGCCTTTCCGGTGATGATGAAGAAGAAGAAGTAGCAGACGGCGGCGGACACCGCAACGGTGGACAGCAGCAGCGGGACAGGGAGATCCATGACGACGTTGCCCAGCTCCACGGAGACGTCCAACGTGTGCGTGGGAACTGTGTGTGTATGTAGTGGAGATGAACTGAGGTTGGTGCTTTGGGTGCGAAGTCATATCGTGTCTCGGGCCTTACCAACCCCCCTCCGGATTTGAGCTACGCACCATTCATGCCCTCCTGGCGACATAAACTAAACTCGATCGTGGACTTCTGGTTCTGGAGATCCAGGTGATTCTACTTGCGTGTAGTTTAATTACCCAAACAAAGCCTGGACACAGTTGAGTATTTTGATTTTTTCTTGAGAACTTATAATTCTAATCTTTCCTTCCGCCAAACCCCAACTTTAACCAAAATAGATTTAAAATGCTTCAGGAGCAACTCTCTTTACGGTTCATGGTGATCATTGGACATTCCTATTTTTTCTTCCAATATTTCAGGTTTACAAGTATTATCCTGTTTCTTGACGATTTATCCCATTTTGGTTACTACCAAAATGTATATATGCCAATGACTGCACCGAAAGTAAGCCATAATATTATAGCAAGATAGAACAAATATACTCAAATGTTGCAATAGTAAAGGCAGAAGAATAAGCTAAAGAACATGAAGACCAAGAGGGAGACACAATTATTTGTTTCCCGACCTTCGGGCTCCTCCTAGCTAAAGTATTGAACGTCTCTGTTGAGAGGCTTTTGTCACACTTGAGTGGGTCTCTCTGAACCATTTTTCGCACCAAGCCAGGACCAAAGTGCGCCTCAATTTTCTTCTCTTGATTCGTTTCCTTGCCTAGGTGAATAGAAGCCTTTACAATCTTCATCACATCCCAAGATGTAGGGGGTTGAATCCCTCCTGGACAGTTTCTCAGTTATTATAATTTATGAGCTGGATTCCGCAGCCAGCAGTTTTTGACAAGAGAATCATATATACAATGTTGACTTCTTATAGACCATGAATGTTGTTCAACATCCGTACCAAAGAGCTTTTTGCTGCCAAAAAAGACAGATGGCCCGCAGCATATCCTTTACTTCATCACGTTCTGAGTGAATCATAGCTTGGTTTTTTTTTTTAGATAATGGGAAGATTGCATTAATCCCAGCCTTGGCTTTCAAAGAAGTTACAACCTCCTGGCTTTGGCTTCTAAGAGAGTTACAGCCAAACACAACCACCGATAAAATCGGCCCACATCAGAAGTACATCACGCACACTGACGAACAAAAGCTAACAAAATAAAAAAGAGAAAGATCTCCAACTTGCAACCTAAATTTTCAACCAAAGGGCTCATATGAGTAAGGTCTGCTCCATCATGTGTCTTCTCTCATCGTAAGAACCAGAACCATTGGAGCCTCTGCCAATTCTAAGACGAATTGCGTCTTAACAATTAAGGCGAATACCACTCAAACCACTTTGCTGAAGAATGTATTAGCAGTTGTTGGAGATCCTAGAACCTGATGCACAGTGAAACCAACACAAAGCCTCTCCGCAATCATAGAAGAATTCCAAGATGATGCCTTCAAGAAGGTTACGACATCAACCACGCCGCCATCATCCGCCCCAATTAGAGCTAGGTTTGCACCTGAAGAAATCTCCTACAGCCAAAGAGTGCAGAGTCCCATGACGAGGCCTTCATGAAGGAACATGGCGCTCATGGCGTCACCATCGTCGGATCTTTCGACCGGAACCCTAGTCGGTGATCTGCTGCCACCAAGTCTGCAGGAGGAATGGCGATGTGAAGGCACCAACGACCAAGAAGACCTGCCACCATCACGACCACATGTGTGAGCCGTCAGACGCCGGCAAAGGACCCGAGGACGCCATCATAGCCACACAGGACGTCGCCACCGCCGAGGCATGCACAAAGCCCAAGATCGCTGCTGTTGAGGCTGCACTCCGTCACCGGATCCATGCGCAGGAGGCCACGCTGCCAAGAACGGCCGCGCGTCCCCCACCAGATCCGCGCATAGGGCATGGCCGCCGTCGGGGAAGCCGACCGTCCCCGGATCACGCGCAAGAAGCCGTCGCAGAGGAACCGCGCGGCCCGTTGAAGTCGTCGTCGATCCGTCACCATCCTCCATTGATCTACGCATCGGGAAACCCAAACGTGAGATCCGCGGAAGGGGAAGGGAGAAGGCAGCGCGAAACAGCACCCCGCCGCCGCCGTCCTTGCCGGTGTACGGGTTGTGCCGCTTGCCGGCTCCGGCGGCGGCCGGGTGGGGCAAAAGGAGGAGGGGGATCGGGTGGCGGCGGCGCGATTCGCCGCCCGAGTCGTCCGGGAGGGACGACGCGGGGGCTGCGGGGGATAGCTTGGTAAATGATGGAAACATTTAGGACTGCAGCTAGCTGGATCCTATCCGGTTACTCGTAGCCCGTTAGTCGGGTCCTAATCTTAATAAAAGAAGCACATTCTCAGGTAAATTTACCAACATACTGCATTTGAAAACTACGGAAGTAAACTGGCTGTTAGTGATTCTCTTACCACCATGCAAGTTGCATTTTTTTCTCAGAAGTATATATGGCCAATGACAAAAACCATATGGTAAGTATCACTCAAACCTTTTTGCCAAAAGATGCTTTCTACATGTCCTCTCGATCACTTAAAATCAAGTTTTCACCGTTAGTGTATCATATTCATACATAATGAGATGCATTATATTGGCATTATAAATGCAAAGAAGACAGTTAGTCTAAACATGATACCTGAAATAGAGTTAAGAACTTAAAAGCATTCAAGATGCTGAAAAGATACAGCTCCAACTTGGCACATTGCTTGCACTACTGCGCAGCATCTTGGTCCCTTTATCTTGGGCTATACACTGTAAGCGCAGTGTATTTCAGCTGCTATAGCATTTTCGATTAGGTTGCAGGCCATTCGGTGGTGGTCCTGGCAACTAACCTACCTTACTGACTATTGCATGGCAGATCGGCGGCCTATCCCTGTCGAATTGTTGGTGAATTTCAGACCAACGTAGACCTGACGTAGTGCAGACGCGATATATAGGGGAATCTGTGGTCGTCTTCAATTAAGTATAAAAAATAGAGAAAAGATAGACTCAGGTGCCATAATTTAAAATAGAACACGATATATATCGACACATGTGCTTGCTTGAGAAGATAAGCAGCTGTAATTAACATAAGATCCATTGAACAAAAAAAAATGAAGTAGCGTGAGATGCTCTTTACATGTACTCTGGTGGAAGAATTACAACTTCCATCATCCATCCCGCACCGTGCATGAAGTAGTATCCGTCTAAAGATGGGCTAGTGATTCATGAAGGGGCACCTCTTTTATTTTTTTATTTTTTTCTGACAGGATCAAGGCCCTACCTCTCTATCCTACCGTTAAGGCAAATACGAGATTGTGGACGTTCGTTATGCCTGGAGGAAATTGTTCGTTATATTTACCCCCTTTAGCATGTGAAGCAATGTTGATTTAGGGGATACCCACCAACCTGCAACACTTGTTTGTTAAGGAAACTTATTTTTCTACAATTTTTAGTTCCGTTCCCTAGAGTCTTTTCTTATATTTTCTGACATCTTTATTTATTTAATGTTTTACTTGAAAACCCAATAGCTTTTTCGTAAAGTACGACAAATATTAAAACAGGTTGCAGCCCATTGACCGATCCAGGCCGGCCTGCTACTCAGGCAGCCCTTTCACGGTCTCGGCGGGCCAACCTGGCCCATGTTGCGTGCAAGCTGCGGCTGCGCTGCGGCTGCGAGTGGTAGTCGTCGTCCGGCTGCTGCTTTGCCTGCGCCTCGCGCTGCGGGTTGGTCACCTTGGGGCGCGTTTGGTAGCCTGGACGGCCCGCCAGCCAGCACCCGCGGGTGCAACCCGCCATGTTTGGTAGCCTGGACGGCCCCCTAGGCCAGCATCGGCGGGTGCAAAAGAGGCCCGTTTCGCTGCATCGGCGGGAACGAAAAAATCGGCCTTTTTTTGGGGCCTGGCTCGCGCGGCAAAGTTCCCGCACCCGCAGGTGCGCGCGCGCGAGTTTTGGCCTGCAGCTGGCGGGCGCACGCGGGAAATCAAACCGGCCGTGAAAGGCCTAGGGTTACCGCGGATAAAAGGCCGCGTCCCCTCGTCTCACCGCCCCGGCTTCATTTCACACTCCTCTCCTCTCTCGTCTCTCGAATCCTCTCCTCTTCTCTCCCGACGAGGCAGACGAGACCGAGCCGCCGCGCCGCTTCCCCGACCAGGAGGAGCGTCGCACGAGGGAGCAAGGAGTCCGCGCCGTCACCGTCTTCCACGTCTACATCCCGTCGTCGCCGTCCCCGCCCCGTTCGACTACATCCCGCCATCACCGCCGTGTTCGTCTACACCCCCGCCGTCGCCGTCTTCCTCTACATCCCCGTCGTCGACTTCGTCTTGGCCTGCAACGTAGCCGTCGCCTTCTTCGTCGGGTACATCTCGGTCCCCGTCCCCGCCGCACCAAGGTTTGCCCTTTCTCCTTCAGTCCCCTTGCCTTTGCCGGTAGATGTAGTCGATTCAGTGGATTGTGGATGAGATTCGTGGTACTTGTAGTCGATTCGGTGATTATTGCTTCGGATTAGGTTACGCTTGTGTCCATTTGGTGGTGGAATCCCTCGGATTATGTTGATTTATGTCGATTTGTTGCATCTTTTTGGATCTCTGGCTTGTGCTTTATTTCCAGAAATGTTGGTGTCCGATTTTGTATGCTTTTTATGCAATATTCATTGGTCGATGATGTGTTGGTGCCTCCTCTGGGTGGCTACTGCCTTTGGGTGGTAGCAGCCGAGGATTGTGGCGCCGGCTGCACCCGTGTGTGACATGTTCTCACATTGGATGCCGACAGAGCATGCCACTTACCAAGTGCCATTTTAATGCATGTAGATGGATTCAACTGGTGAAAGGGAGTTGCTGGCTACTCAGGCTGTTGGGATGGTTGTTGTCATGGTTGCATTCATTTCATCTAAGTTGCTGCGCAGTAGAGAGTGTGACCCCCATCCATATATCCTACTTCCTAGGTCTGAGGCCGACGAACAGAGGATGAAAAACCTAAACTTGATTTACAACTCTAATGATGAGGAATGCATAAACATGTTGCGCATGAGCAGGGCACCTTTCTTCAACCTGTGCAAGTTGTTTAGAGATAGGGACTTGCTTAGGGACACTATAAACAGCACTGTAGAGGAGTAAGTCTCCATGTTCTTGCATGTGGTAGGTCACAACCAGAGGTTTAGAGTAATTAGGCAAAGCTATAGGAGGTCCAAGGAAACTATTAGCAGGCAGTTCAAGCAAGTGCTGTATGCAATAGGTGAACTCAGGTCAGAAATGATTAGGCCTCCCTCCACTGACACCCATCAAAGGTCTTAGGAAGCCACAGGTGGTACCCATATTTTAAGGTAATTGAACTGCATGTTATTTTCATTACATTTGCATGTCTGCATTCATTTGTTTGCTAATTGGGTTGCATCTTAGGATTGCATTGGAGCTATTGATGGCACTCACATACTTGCAAGAGTGCCACAGAACATGCAAGCTGCATTTAGGGGAAGGAAGCATCAACCAACACAAAATGTGATGGCTGCAGTTGATTTTGATCTCATGTTCACATATGTGCTTGCTGGCTGGGAGGGTTCTGCACATGATGCATTGATCTTAGCAGATGCATTAGAAAGGGATGATGGTTTGAGGGTTCCTGCAGGTAAATTGTTAGAACTTGCATCATTTTGTTGGGTCAATTTGCAGTTCATGTTTGCTTAGATAAGTTCATTGTGTGATCCTGTAGGCATGTTCTATCTAGTTGATGCTGGTTATGCATGTCGGCCTGGGTTTCTTCCTCCATTTCGATGTGTCAGATACCACCTGTCTGAGTATGGGCCTGGGAACCAGCCATCCAATGCAAGGGAGCTCTTCAACTTGAGGCATTCTTCCCTGAGAACTCATGTAGAGAGAGCTTTTGGTGCTCTGAAGGGCAGATTTCGCATACTTGATAATAAGCCATATCATCCATATAAAACTCAGGTTAAGCTTGTCATAGCTTGCTGCATTCTGCATAACTGGATTCTGGGGTTTGGGCATGATTCAGTCATTCCAGCTGAGGGGATTTTCACTGGGGGTGGGGAAGATGGCAATGGTTCACAGCCTGTGCATGCATCTCAGGCTCAAGAGAATAATGCTTGGGCTGCTAGAAGAGAGGCAATTGCTCAAGCTATGTGGGAGAACAGGGGCACACATCGCACTTGATTATCTGTATGTTTGCATTATGCATGTTATGTATCTGAACTTGGCACCTGGCATGTTATGTGGTCTGTCTGGAACCATGTTGAACATTTGATGTAATTTGGTGCTTTGAACTGGGACCAATATTGTATTATCATATATTTGGCTTTTGTATTGACCTCTCTTGGTTTTAATTTGGCTTTTCTTGACTGCCTTATTACTTGTTTAATGTGGTGAATTTATGTCATATATCTATACAAGCTACCTTGCTGTCACAAGTAGGAAAATGGTTATGCATTCTGTTGCTGGGGTGGATGGTGCTTCTGCTGGACTTGTTGAGGCACCTACTGCTGATGTGGCTGGCTTGGCTGCTCCTGTAATTCCTGTTGAGGTTGCAGCAGCAGCTGATGTTGCCCCACCCCTGCCTGCTGGTCCTAGGCCTCCAATGAGGTGGACACCAGTTAACTCAGGCTTTGTGCTGCGCCGTATCTGTGATCTTGTGAGCAAGGGGGCAAGGACTGAGAAGGGGTTCAAGGAGGTGCATGTGAACCAGGTGGCAAAGTTGCTGAAGGAGTTCAGTGGGGAAGAAGTCACCTCCACTCAAGTGTACAATCACTTGCGCAAGTGGAGGCAGAAGTGGGGCAAGGTGTGCAAGCTGTAGGAGCTCAGTGGTGCTAACTGGGATGAGGAGAACAGCATGATCTCACTGCACCATGAGCACTACCTTGGACATATCAAGGTAATTGTGCATTTTTGAAACATATTTAAAATTCAATGTATTTACATTTAACTGCATACATGTATACTGACTCATGTTTTCTCTTATCTGCAGGACCACCCCAAGGATGCTGACCTTCTCAACAGGCCCATTGAGTTCTATCATCAGATGCAGGTTGCATTTGGGTCAACTATTGCAACTGGGAGGTTTGCCATGGGGTCTGGGGAGCCTTTGGGAGTCTTCTCTGGGTTTGGAGACAGTGAGGCAACCAAGGTGGAGCCTGGTGAGTTTGTCCAGGGGGCTGAGATTGGTGACAAGACTGACAAGACTGAGAAGGCTGAAGGTTCCAAGGCTGAAGGTGGAAACTGTGGTGCTAAGAGGAAGAGGGTTAACCTATATGATGATGAGGTTCTGATCATGACCAACATGACTGATGCAGTCAACAATGTTGCTGCTGCTCTTAGGGAGAGTGCTCCTTCTCATGTTGATCCTGCACTTTATGATGCTGTCATGCTGACACCAGGCTTCACTGAGGAGGCTCTGATGGTTTTCTGGTTTCCATGTGGCCGATGATGACTTGGCATGTGCTTTGGCTGAGTCCACATGAATATGGTATGCTTGTGAATGATAATAGCCAAAGTCTGACGCCTCCTTTTCCTTTTGCAAATGATGAATGGCATAGTTGACATGACCATATGTCTACCAGCTGCAGAGCTCTATAGAGATGCCTTTACCCTGATGCAATTTTATCTTAACCATTTGACGATGATGAGCTACCTATGATGTTGTCGGGTTTAGGGTTTAGGGTCCATTTCTCATGATTAATCTTAACTCTTCTTGTGACACTGGATCTTGAACTCTGAACCCAACACCGAGGTACACCTTGATAGGTTCCATGAACACTTTAACCTGAGGCAAAATATTTGTTTTCATCTCTTTGTTTGTGCTTTCTTCCTGTAGATGAAGCATTACTACGTGGTCTTCTCGGGGAGGAAGCCTGGTGTGTATGATAACTGGCCAGATTGCTATCAGCAGGTGAATCGCTACTCTGGATCTTGTTTCAAACGTTATGACAATCATCAAGAGGCTATGGATGCATTTTCAGCTGCTGTGACGCAAGGTGTTGCACAACCTGATCCTTCTAGTGCTAAATCTATTGTAATTGCCATTTTGGCTATTGTAATCGTGGTGTTAGCTGCTAAGTGTATGTGTACCTTTGCTTAAGGACTGCCTGTAATTATTCCTTTAATTAACTATTAATTATTCAAATGCTGTGTTGGTGGTGCTTTGATTAAGTGCTTATATGTGCTTCCTGGAGAAGAAGCCATGGCGCCCATGGGGCAAGACGGTAACCTTCACCAGCTAGGGCCAGTGGTGAGCACAACTCGGGTTCATCCGGCCTGCCAAACACTGTCCCGAGCCGGCGGTTAACCTTGGCCCACCACTTCTCCCACCTCCCAAACCAAATCTCTGCTGGCCCATCATCAATCAGCCCAGGCTACCAAACATGAGGGGGTTGCACGCGTGGGTACTGGTTGAGCTGGGTTGGTGCAGGCCCATGATGCAGGATGAAGGTAGTCCAGGCTACCAAACGCGCCCTTGGTTCACGACGCACTACCACATTTGCTCTGATCGTGCTGTCCCAGCCGCACGCGATTCCTTTGTCCGCGTTCAACGCGCAGCGGTATCTAATTGCAAGCAGAATAACTGAATAACAAGACTCAGGCTTAAGATTCCACCACCGTCCTTATCTTCTTCCTCCATTTCAACTTCCCAACCTCGAGTTGAGCAAAGAACCGTACCACTGAGACTGAGAAGATGAAGCTCACAGCAAGTGGTGTAGTTTTTAGTTCGCAGTGAGGGTTGTTGTTTCATAATTAATCGTTGCTCCTTTCGATTCTAAATTTATTTCAATTTGTGAAGCAATAACTGCAAAAGGTCTAGGCTCAACTATCATTCAAAATTGGACCTGTATTTCAAACCTGAACATGCCGTTTGCCCTCCTAATTTGATCCCCTGTTTTTTAATAATTGAGGTTTGAAATACAGGTCCAATTTCCAGTGCCACCATTGTGCCACGATGATGAACTGGATTAGAAGCCATGTAGGCAGCACTAACATTATCACAGTAAACAATGGTGATACTGGAAATTAACTGATGAAGCTCTTGTAGTAACTGACAAAGCCAACAACATTCAGCCACCGCATGAGCAACAACACTGTACTTTGCTTCGGCACTGGATCTTGAGACTGTGGTATGTCGCTTAGAAGACCAATATATGAGATTGTCACCAAGATAAACACAATATCCGGAAGTAGAACGCCGTGAATCAGGACAACCCACCCAATCCGCATTGGAATAGGCGATCAGAGAAGAACAATGCAAGAAGACGAAGCTGACAAGTGAAGACCAAAATCCAATGAACCATGAATGTACTGGAGATTCTTCTTAATCATGTTAAGGTGGGGTTCCCGTGGATCATGCATGTAAAGGCAAACTTGTTGGATGGCGTAAGCAATGTCGGGGCGAGTTAGGGTCAAGTACTGCGAGGCACCAACAAGACTCCAGTACTCAGAAGGGTTGGCCACAGGAGCACAAGTTGTCTCAGATAGCTTAGCCTTAGTGTCAACCAGTGTAGCAGTAGGATGGCACTCAGACATACCAACACGTTGAAGAATATCAACAGCATACGAACATTGAGAGAGCAGAAAACCATCGCGGAGAGCGCCGGACATCAATACCCAAGAAGAAACGAAGATCCCCCAAATCTGTCATGGCAAACTCTTCTCCAAGAAGGCGCATGATGAAATGCAACAACTCAGATGAAGAAGCGGTCAACACAATATCATCAACGTAGAGTAATATGTAGGCAAGCTCAGAACCCCAACGAAGAACGAACCAAAGACGTATTGGAAACAAAAGCATCAAACCCCAAAGTGCGAATATGTGAAGCAAAATGCTGGTACCATGTCGGGGGAGCTTGCTTCAATCCATATAGAGACTTCTGCAGGCGACGTACATGATTCGGTCGAGAGGCATCAACAAATCCGGCGGGCTACTAACAGTAGACCGTCCCGTCGAGAGTACCATTAAGGAAGGCGTTTTTTACGCCGAGTTCATGTATTGGCCTTGAATGAGAGACTGCAATACTCATAACTGCACGAATAATGGCCGGCTTGACGACGGGACTGAACGTCTCAT
This sequence comes from Eragrostis nindensis, assembly GCA_012490785.1. Lineage (NCBI taxonomy): Eukaryota > Viridiplantae > Streptophyta > Magnoliopsida > Poales > Poaceae > Eragrostis > Eragrostis nindensis. The sequence goes on from JAAXCT010000561.1 coordinate 152,169, forward strand.
CGAAATTAATACCTGGTCGTTGAGAGAGTATCATCGAACAACCCAACGAGCTTTGTAGAAAGCAAGTGTGCCATCAGAGTCATGTTTGTGCTTGAAAACCCACTTGCCGGAGACAACATTGGCGTCGGTCGGTCGAGGAACAAGAGTCCAAGTGTGTTGAGAAGATCCTGGTACTAAGCTGCCATGGCTTCACGCCAATGCGGGTCAGAGAGAGCCGCATGTTATGTTGCTGGGACCGGGGAGATCGAAGGTTGTTGAATGACCAAGAGATTTATCCGTTCCTTCGGTTTGAAGATCATGCTTGGCACGCATCATCATGTGAGGGCATTTGCATGGTGTTGAGAGCGGATATTGTGTTTGGAAGTGTGCATTTGGCAAAATGGAGGTTTTAGTCAACCAACGCGTGACGAAATCATGACTTGTGGGGAAAGTGATGCAACCTTTGTAGAGTGTAAAACTGTCTTGACAGCTGTGCTCAAGGTCAAGAGCGGGCTTGGACTTCCTCATGATTAGTTGGATGGTGTGGTTGGTTTGGTAGTTGGGTGGTGGGCACCCGACGAGTTGGTAGCCAGATGGTGGGAATCTGGTGAGCTGTCTGTGTGTTGGTGTTTGAGAGATGTCATCACCTTTTTAGTAAATAGGATGCTTTTGATATAGGTGTTTATGTTATTTAGGATTGCATAGATGCTTACATGTGTTAGGCCTTTCTTGATTTAGCCTTGCATGATACTTTTCCCCACTTACTGAGTACTATATGTACTCATCAAGCAATGCCATATATTAAATGTTGCTTAGTGAGGAAGCTAAAGCCTACAATATATGCATCTGCATGACGCGCCGCACCCGGTGACAGCTTCCCAGACGATCTCCTACTTTCTAAGCTTCTCATCGATGCCGGTGAGCCGCCTTCTTTCCTCCCTATCGCACGCCATCCTCCGGTCATCTCCCTTGTCGAGGGACTCCATGGTGAGAATCCCCACCTGTTGGCAGTAAAATGTGACTTCTACTGCGCCGCACACGTGGCCTGAGAGATTTGCTTCGCTCTGTTCAGGACCAAACTTGAAACGCGGTGAATTCCGGAGCGTGCCAGTCGATTTTCCCTGCAAATCGACAAAGACAAGAAAAGCATGCAAAATTCCTAGGCTATCGGCCCTGGACAGGCCGATGCGTAACCGCAGCCGATGTTAGTAAATAAAAGATAATAAAATAAATGCTTGGCTGTCGGCTAGAAACGAATCGACATGTCGCAATAGTAAATACTCGCGCGATAAACAAAGCAAAGACATGCATCAGAATCGGCAATCGGCAAAACATGCAGTCGGCAAAATCTATCGGCAAGCATCATGACAAAGTGAATCGACATCGACAAAAGGCTTCAGACTTTATACTTGAACAGAAACAATAAAATATTTAAAAGCATACAAGCATAGATCTGAACGTGGTAAACAATCGGCTAAACACCCCGAAAGAACGATTAAACCAATAGCCACTAATTATACCCATAATCTAGCGATCGCTTCACCGAGGACACGTCAACTAAGTGAAGTAAAACAGGACACGTCAAACTGTTCTACACGATCGATAGGTACAAGTATAATCAGCAACTACCAGTCCCAGATACTCAGTAAATTAAATCTAACTCTTAGCAACTGTTTCGCCGAGGACACGTCAACTAAGCGAAGCAGACAGGACAAATCAAACTGTCTACCCAATCATCAAGAGCAGATCTAATCGACTAAACACCTTAACCGTGACTCGAATAACTAGATCAAACAGGAAATCGACATCAGCAATCGGCAACAAGGTCGCGCTAGGACAAGTCAACTAACCGTAACAGAGAACTGGACTAGGTCTTAAACAATTCCATGTAGTCGACGCATGATGTAAACCCTAGATTGATCTAAATTACCGGATAACTAGCAGCCACATCAATCTTAATCATGGACAAGTCGACATAACGAAGATCAATGCGCTTACCTGACGAAATTCAAGTCGAAACCGGAGCCCCGATGGACGCCGATGTCGACGGAGATCTCGTCGAGAAATTGTGGCGATGCGCCAAAAGTTGATTGTATTGATTGATTCTTTTACAATATTCACGGGTCTATATTTATACACCCGAGGCAACCGACTTGGAAACAAACCCGACTCCTACTTGACCACAACTCGGCCAATCCTTTCTAAATCTAGAAAAGGAAAAGAAACTAAAAGAAAAACGGTCCTACACGTACGCACGCACGTTTTCTTCGGCTTCATGATCTCCGGTGGGCCACCACTTTGCGCACGAAATCTCTTTCCACCAGGCGCAAACCCTGTTACTCACTGACAATGGGCCGTGGGCCAACTTTTGGTGTCAACACATGCCCCCCCCAAGCGGGGGTACGGAATCTCCATGCGCCGGATTGTTTCCCCATTTCTCGCGCCTCCTCGATTCTCGCACCGTACTCAACACGCCTGCAACGCCTTTCGCATTTCGCGCCGCCTGCAACACGTCCCATCTTATAAATAGATGCCATCTACTACACTTCTTCTCCTTCCTCCTTTCACCGGCGCGTCTCTTCATCTTCCCATTCTCTCTCTTCATCTCATTGCCGGCGACAAATCTCTTCGGAAGACCGAGAAATCTGCAAGATCAAGCTCAAGCTCTTCTCCTCGTTATGGCGCAAGTCACCTCTTCTTCTACCGCCGTTCCCCAGGTAACGATCCTTGTTCCCATTCTTGTTCTAGAATAGGGTTGCCTGTTCTTGCGGTACTGTAGATCCCTTCGTTCATAAGCCATCTCCATTCTTCTTTAGACCCTTTGCCTGACTAGATTCGTTTTTTTCGCTATTTAGGAACTGCGAAACCAGATCCTGATCCGCACAGAACTTGCCACACATCGCTTCTTAGGTCCTATGGGCAATCCAGATCCAATAGAGTTCATTTGCAGTGAAACTCTTAGAATGCCATTCAGAAGGTCACCGGTTACCCTAGAGACATGGGTAGGCAGTTTCAGGCCCTGGCCCTCTGCTATCGCTGGCTGGCACGAGTGGTTTCTGAGAGTCAAGGCCGCGAAATCGGCAACATGGGAATCCGTCGGCATAGAACATTGCTTAGAACTTTCTCTTGCCGATATGAAGAAGAACGAGCCAATGCTATCGGCATCTTGTTACTTCTGGTCCGACACAATAAATGCCTTTCTTTTCGGTCATGGACCAATGACTCCTACCCTGATGGACGTCAAGATGCTTGCCGATCTCGATATATCAACTAATGCAAGCCTCCAGAGTTTGAAAGTCAAGCCTAGCAACATTTTTGATGTCAGAGGCATCGGCGGATGGAAGAAGTACATCGCCACCTACCAGGGCACAGGACCAGTGATAGACAGAGAGCATGCAGCCTTCTTGATGATGTGGCTCGAGCATTTCTTCTTTTGCGGAGCTCAACTCAGCCCTGTATCGAACCTGCAGAACCTGGCTGAACGGTTAGCTGCTGGAATCCAAATGCCCATCGGCAAATACCTGCTCGGCGCCCTTTATTCTTCACTTCATCAGGTTGCCGATAAACTTTGGCACAATGCCCCGGTCGGCAATATTGGTGGCCCATGGTGGTTCCTCCAGATGTGGCTTACTCTGCATTCCTACAAGGCCATGCAACTTCAAGACCTGCACTTGTATAACTTTCCAACCCCCAATAAAGTTGGACGCCAATGCACTTCACTTGGAGAAGCTCTAGTGTCGATAGATGGACTTGGAATGGACGCTGATCACTTGGCTTCATATTTCAAGGCATTTTATAGAGGCATTAATAATGATTATCTCGAGTGGTTCCCTTATGAAAATTCCGAGATCATGGAGCACTTCGAGATCCCTTTCACCTTCGGGCCGACAATCCTCTTCAGAACGCTATATCAGCAACCATCTTCATAACTTGCATCAAACCCTGTGTTTTGCCGACAGGACTGAATGCATCAGGCCGACTAAACCCATCAGGCCGACTAAACCCATCATATGAGTTCTACAACCCTTCATTCGCAGCAAGGCAAATGGGTCTCGGCCAGCTTCCTCCCAACCTCTTCTATGCCGACAAGGTCAAAGCACGTGCAACCATCACATCGGCATTGGAGTACTCTTGGCTTTTTGGTTTGACCGACAACCTGCATATCGGACATATCGACAATATAGTCCTGGCTCCTTCCTGCACTAGGCTCTTCAGACAATGGTGGGCAGAGTGGTCGAAAAACCTTCAAAACAACAACACATCATCCTTTATTTCCAATCTTCAAATCTCTGACCCATCAGGAGAGGTAACCAATCCCAACTTCGATCACTTTTTCTTATCGACATCGTCAACTATAACTCTTTTCTCATTTTTGCAGTCTGATGTCGAAGAGGCACCCACAGAGAGCAACAGCGGAATCGGCATTGTGTACGTTGCTCCCCATCCAGAACCCGTTCTCGGCTCTGATGCACCAACACCTGCTCAATTCCTCAAAGGCCAGGCTTCTGGAACAAAACGTCAAGGCCCTCGCTTCAAAGTCCCAGCCAAGCGTCACAAGGCCCTCCTGAAACAACCAAGCTCTGCGCCAACTCCTCCCAGCAGCCCAGTAATCATTCTTATCTATAATCATCTCATGATTTAACAAATATCGATATCTAACCTTTGTTTTGATTTCACGGCAATTCTGGAGAAGATGTTGAAGAAATTGATGCCCCCTCTGTTGAAGCCCATGCCGATACCGAAGAAGAGAGAGCTCACCATCAGCATTCACCTGCTGACATTCCTTCAGAAGAAATCGACATCGGCACTCAGCAGACATCTGCTATTGCTTCAGAGGAAATCGGCATCGATACTCAGTCTCAGGTTTGTTCCCAAAACTTGTTAATCGGCACTCATACCTTCATTAACTTTTTCATACTTTAAATAGACACAAGGGCAAGGAGAAAAGGAATCGGCAAACCTCCCTGTCGATGAACCCGAAACTACAGCAACACCTGCCCAGAATATTCTAGAAGGTCGCCGATCAGACCCTGGAGCATCTTCCTCTCAATCCGTCTCTGTTGATGCTGATGCCGATCTTTCTCAGGTAATAAATATCGATCTGTTCCCTTCATCAATTCATCATCTAACCACCCTGTACCCGCAGGCACGTGTGGTAGAGCCAATCGTCGTCATGCATCATAGACAACCTCTGCCAATCGACATCCGCAATGAGTTGCTTGAGCTGGAAGCCAGAATTGACTTTGCAAATACCGAAGATCTCACTCGCAACGCAAGTTCGGTCCGTGCGAGATTTGAAGCTATCCAAGATCGCCTTCCAAGGGACTTAAGGGTTGCACTTCATCCAGTGGCATACATGGAGTTTCGGCGTCTTGACTATGAGCAAGCTCAAGAGAACATCAACCGCCGATCCCATCAAAGCCAAATTGTTGCAAAAGCAGAAAAAGCTCTTGAGCTCTCCCAGCAAGAAGTGGAGAAAAACAACTCCATGAAGAACCGGCTAACAGAAGAAGAAAATCGGCTAACCCAGCTGAAGAAAGAAGCCGAAGACCTGAGAGCAGCCCTGCAAGCTAAGGAGCAAGAAGTATCGGCATCGGCAGAAACCATCGCCAAGATCAACGCCAACATCCTCCAGCAAAAGGACGTGCTCACGGCCTCCATTGAAGCTTCAGAGCGCGCCTGGGCATCGGTACCTGCAGAGATCGAATCGGACGACAACGACAACTATATTCTTGCCGAGATCTATCAGCTTCGCACTCATGCACTGGATGTAATCCGTGACTATTTGTACCCCCGCCGTGCATGATGTAGTCTTTTAAACATTAAGTACTTTGTCTTCTCGGCTCTATCTGTAATATATGTATTTGTTTTTCATCTTCCTTTGTTTTTCCTTCATATATTTTTTCCAAGGGCGATACCAGTAGCATCGGCCATCTCAAAGACGACGCTCTTAACGTTGGCTCCGCTGGAAATTCAACCGAACACTTTAAGAACCCACCCAATAGGGTAGTATTTCTTTAGATACTTCTATTAAGCGCTCGGCCAAATTCTTCTTCATCCAGCTCCTTCAAAATACAAGCATCACCAACCAAATTTTCCTTCCTCTCTTTCGTCGATCAGCCGATTGTCGATCTTCTTCTGCCTTCTCAGCTTCCGTCGGCCGATCAACGTCCGGGCCCTGTAATTGCTACAGCAACCGTGGAGTTGCCGATCCCTCTGTGATGCAGACACCTTCATCGATAACGTCCAGTGCTTCACCTTCCCAGTAAGTCCCTGATATGCACGGCAAGTTTTCCACCATCATCGGCAAAAAATCTGTAGTTGCCACACTCACCAATTTATCAGCTTGAATAGTTTTCACCTCGTCGCCGACCCACTGGATAAGGAGTTGATGCATTGTGGAAGGGATAGAGCAATTAGCATGAATCCAATCCTTACCCAGTGTTGGTATTTCTTACGTCACGAATAAATCCGCAAGCGCACGGAGAATACCGTTGTAGCACTTCACCCGTGAGTATTCAAGGGTATCGTTATTTATATTTTCCCAAAGGAACGGAGTGGGATTATCTTCTAGTCTAGCTCGTCCAAGGACACAAAGAAGGATGGTAGGTATGGGTAGAGAGGATTCCTATGGATGAAGTTCTATCTGGAGTAAGGAAGAGTAAACACAGCAGGGCTGTCACCACCTACTGGCAAACCCCCCTACTAGAACACGTGACACTAGGGCAATTAGGTGCCTAGGCCAGTCCTAGGGTCACGTGACAACAAAGCAATTAAGTCTTCGCTGCCAGACCGATTCCAAGAAGTCAATTCACTAGAACAGAGAGGATTAAGCAAGTAGGGCTGTCACCACCTACCGGCGACTCTCTCTTAGGACACGCGACACTAGAGCAATTAAGTCCCTATGCCAGTCCCAAGGTCACGTGACAACAAGGCAATCAAATCCTAGCTGCCGGACCTATTCTAGTTCACAAGACTAAAGATAAATTCCGCCTCTAAATGCTTACTTGAATGGAACGATGATCATGCAAGCAAGTAAAAGAAGAACTTATACTAGAATAGAAATATTCAATCCAATAGAAGATCAAGAATACTCACTTGTAATGAAGATGAACGACGAACGAACGATGAACGAACGACGAACGAACGATGAACGATGAACGAACGACGAACGAACGATGAACGAACGAAGAACACTTCACTATGAATAAGTATCCTCCAAGGTACAAGATTTGGGCAAGGTCCTCACAAGGGGAGGACTACCCTTCTCTCCTACCCTACTCTCTCCCTATTCTACTAGTGTACAAGGGGCTCTAGGCCCTTGGGGTGGAATGAGGCTCTCCTTCTTGTGTGCCTTGAGAGGAGGGGGGTACCCCTTTATTTATAGCCCTCCATAGGCGGTGGAATTGAGGCGGTTCCTTAGGTCGGTGGCATTGATTGCAGGCAGAACCGACCTTGGTACGTCGGTGGGGAACCGCCATAAAAAGATGGGCTGCTGGGGCCACTGTAGCAGGTCGGCCGACCCAGGGTTTGGGGTCGGCCGACCCCCCCTTGGCCCATTTGGTCTTGGGCTTTTGCCGAGAGGTCCTCCTTGATGTCCTATTGAGTGATCTTGATGCTATGGCCCAAGTTGGTTAAGTTTCGTAGGATGTTTGATCCATATCTTGGTCGGCTGCCGATGCTGATTTCTCGGAGTGGTGTCCTCTTTGGAATATGGTATGGGTTGATTTGGTGGATCCATATATCCTTGCCATTGTTGAGGATCTCCAAGGGATGATCTTTCTTCATATCTCCTTGATATTGGGCTTTTGGGGAGATTTCCTTATGACGGGGAAATTCGGTGTTTGCAGAGTGGGCCTTTTATGCTTCCTTTTCCCCGGTTTCCTAGAAATGCAGCTGCACTCACAAATTCACCAACACTTGTGGAATTGATTAGTAATAAACTCCTACCACTATGTTTGGTGTTCATTTTAATTCTTTTATGAAGGTAATTGACGGTAAAATTCTTGCTCTAAGGACCGTCAACAACTCCCCCACACTTAGCCTTTGCTCGTCCTCGAGTAAAGTTGAAGGACTAAGGTGGAACAAAACTCCCTTTGGTATGATGCTAGCATACAAGTTACTCCAAGCCATACCTGCACCTGTGAACTTTGATGTGTCTACCATGTCATCTTGGGCGGTTGAGGAATGGAACGGTCTTGATTCAAGTCATCATTACTCCCCTGTTGAGTAACTTGGGTTTTTGATAGAATTTTCAAAAGAAGAACATAGCTTGTACTCCTCGAATGATAACTCTCGGATCGCTCAATGTGTATGATTCCTCACCAAGGCAATGGGTTGCCTCTTTTCATCCTACTTCTATGTAAGGCTTTATGTGGAGCTTGGTAGGGATGAAAAGGAGCATACTTGCATCACTTATATTGCTAAGTCAAAGAATGGATCCAAAAAAGAAAACAAGCCATACAATCTGATCAAGAATGTGCATGTGTGTGGATATGTGTGTGGAAGATAGAATGAGATGGATACTCCTTGATGCGATGATGTCCCTCTCATGATTGATTTTCTTTTGAGAACATGGCTATCACTTCTTTTCTTTTCTCTTCTCTTTTTTTTTTTCTTTTTCTCTCTCTCTCTTTTTTTTTTTTTTAAATCATGCTCAACATGTTCGAGCATGTCTCTCTTTTATTCTTGCTCATGCATATGATCATTCTTTTTCTCTTCTCTTTTTTTTTTTCAACTCTCTTTTTTTTTTTCCGATAGCCATGTCTCTTTTTTGCAAGAATGTTTGGAGAGAGACATCAACAACAAGTGATGGAGTATTTATTTTGGTGGATGGATGGATGGATGGGAATGGTGTTGCTAACTTCCAGTGTAGAAGTTAGCACGTGGATGTGGCATGATGAAATAATTATTTGGTGGATGAGTGAAGGTGGTGTGTGTACGTGATTCTTGATCAAGAAAATATGACAAGCATCTCCCAAGGGTCACACAATTTGACAAAGCTCAAAGCAATAACAAGCAGCATTTTGTAGGGGTTTTCAATGTGATCATTATTTGGCTCTGGTGGGAAAATGAGATCATTGAGGAGTGCAAAGCTATGGATTTTTAAATTTTGCAAGATAAATTCCCAAGCACTCAATACAGAAGAAGCAAGATTCCTCTCATCCAACCATATCACATTTGCCAACAACTTAGATAAACATGGGGTCCTAAGAGATTGGTGTGTTCACAAGCAACAGAGCATGATGCGAGGAATAAAGAATATGCAGGCCAACCAGAAAGAAGCATGTTGTTGAGGGAAAATCATGCTTGGTTTAAAACTGAGTTAAATTTTAGTGATTGAATCATAAGATTATTTTAACTCATGAGTTAGGGAGAGAGAGTAGTAGGGTAGAATGCGCAAACCGTCGCGTTGGATGAAGTGGAGACCAAGAGGGGTATTGATCTTTGTCTTCTAGTCCCAATGGCTCCACTCATTTGCGTGTTGATTGGTGCGATGTTGTGCATCGTGTTGGTGGGAGATCTCTAATGTGTGCTTGATGAAGGACAGGAGGTCTCCCCCACACTTGTTCTTGTACCTGGCTTATTTATTCAAAACAAACAAAAGAGTGTGGAAACACAAAAAGGGCTCTACCGGGGTTAAAGACCGGCGAGCCTAAATTTATTGAATAAAGCAAAAATAACTAAAGGTGCAAAAGATGTTTGCAAAAAGGGAAATAAGTACGCCTAACCTTTTTTTTTTTTTTTTTAAGGGGGAAACAAGGTAGGAAGCTACGGTGGGTTATTGAAATCAACTAAATCGATCACGTCTACTTCCTCATCTAGGTTTTTATCAGGCTCTAGGAAAACTTTTAAGCGTTGACCATTTACTTTAAAAAGGTTACCTCCATCATCTTGAAGTGTGACTGCTCCATGTGTTGCAACATCGACGATGGTGAATGGCCCTTCCCATTTACTCCGAAGTTTTCCATGCCCGAACAACTTGACCCTAGAATTAAAGAGTAGCACCTTGTCCCCTGCCTTGAATTCCTTTACTTTTATTCTCTTGTCGTGCCATCTTTTGGTTCTTTCTTTGTAGATCTTGGCACTATGGTATGCTTTATCCCTTGCTTCCTCCAGCTCGGATATTTGTTGTTTTCGATGCTTCCCGGCTTTTTGGAAGTCCATGTCGAATTTGCGAATGGCCCAATGTGCCCTATGTTCCAACTCAACGGGTAGATGACATGTTTTTCCGTACACGAGTTGGTAGGGTGACATGCCAATGGGTGTTTTGTATGCCGTTCTATATGCCCATAGTGCATCGGGTAGCTTTGACTTCCACGCCTTCCCCATTTCATTGACAGTTTTCTGCAGAATATTCTTGATCTGTTTGTTGGATGTTTCTGCTTGTCCACTTGTTTGGGGGTGGTATGGAGTTGCAATGTTGTGTTGTGCTCCAAGCTCCCTGAGAAAGCTTCGGAAGGTCTTATCTTTGAAATGAGACCCTCCGTCACTTATCACCATTCTTGGTGTTCCAAAACGAGGAAAGATAATCTCGTGGAACATCTTGCGGGCATGCTTGGAATCAGCGGCTGTGCATGGCATTGCTTCCACCCACTTGGACACATAGTCGACTGCCACCAATATATACTCGCAGCCTTGGGACTTTGGGAAGGGTCCCATGAAGTCAATGCCCCATACATCAAACAGTTCCACTTGAAGATTGTATGTTAGGGGCATTGCGTCGCGAGCTGTGATGCCTCCAACTTTCTGGCAACTCTTGCATCTTCTAACAAATTCCTTGCAGTCTTCATACATAGTTGGCCAGAAGAAACCACTTTGCCAAATCTTTGTCTGTGTTCGGAATGCACCATAATGTCCCCCATATGGTGCGGCGTGGCATTTTTCGATAATTTCGGTGCCCTCAGCTGTCGGCACACATCTTCTTAATTGGCCATCAGCACAAACTCTATAGAGGTATGGGTCATCCCAATGGTGACGTCGACTCTCATAGATCAACCTTTTTTTGTTTCCCCTGGTGGGACATAACCTGTCACAATGAAGTTCACAATGTCTGCATACCAGGGGGTGGTATCTGTCACCTTCAGAAGCATATCGTCTCGCAGGAAATCATTGATTGGTAGTTCCTGCATGTTAGTGACTTGCATACGAGACAGATGATCTGCCACAGAATTTTCTACTCCTTTCTTATCTCTTATTTCAAGATCAAACTCTTGGAGCAGAAGAATCCATCGTAGCAAGCGTGGTTTAGCATCTTTCTTAGTGAGCAAGTATTTTAAAGCAGCATGATCGGTGTAGACGATAACCTTTGCTCCCACTAAGTAAGATCTAAACTTATCGATAGCAAAAACAACGGCAAGAAGCTCCTTTTCAGTGGTTGCATAATTCAATTGAGCTCCCGTCAAGGTTTTGCTAGCGTAAGATATAGCATGATGCTTCTTATCTTTGGTTTGGCCAAGGACCGCCCCAACGGCATAATCACTAGCATCACACATTATCTCAAAGGGTAACGTCCAATCGGGGGGTTGTATGATTGGGGCTGATATGAGTGCCTTCTTAAGGATATTGAAAGATTTTATGCACTCATCATCAAACTCAAAAGGAGCTTCTTTGGCTAAAAGGCTCGTGAGGGGTCTAGCGATGTGAGAGAAATCTTTTATGAAACGGCGATAGAACCCTGCATGACCCAAGAAGCTACGGACCCCTTTCACGTTGGTTGGAGGTGGAAGCTGTGCTATAACATCGATCTTAGCCTTGTCCACCTCCACACCTCTCTCGGACACAAGGTGTCCAAGAACTATCCCCTCTCGGACCATAAAGTGACACTTTTCCCAGTTAAGCACCAGGTCCTTCTCTTGGCATCGTTGCAAGACCTTGTCTAGGTTTTCAAGGCAATGATCAAAGGTTTTCCCATAGACAGAAAAATCGTCCATGAAGACTTCCATGATTTCCTCGATCATGTCAGAAAAGATAGACATCATGCACCTTTGGAACGAGGCTGGTGCATTGCACAACCCAAAAGACATTCTCCGATAGGCGTAGGTTCCATAAGGGCAAGTGAAGGTAGTCTTGCTTTGATCATCGGGATGGATGGGGATTTGATGATAACCAGAATACCCATCAAGAAAACAAAAGAAGGAATTCTTTGCCAACCGTTCTAACATTTCATCAATGAAAGGCAGTGGAAAATGATCCTTCTTTGTTGCCTTGTTAAGTTTTCTGTAATCAATACACATTCTCCATCCCGTGACGGTTCGTTGAGGGATCAACTCATCCCTTTCATTTTTAACGACTGTCATTCCTCCCTTCTTTGGCACTACCTGGACGGGGCTAACCCACTCACTATGCGGAACAGGATAAATTATTCCGGCATGAAGGAGTTTCAAGACCTCTTTCTTGACGACCTCTCTCATCGCATTATTTAGCCTCCTTTGAGGCTCCCTAGAAGGTGTACTTTCAGGATCGATAGGGATGCGATGTGTGCAGAGCGCGGGGCTAATCCCTTTGAGATCTTGAAGAGAGTAGCCCAGGACAGATCTATGCTTTTCTAGAACGGCCATGAGTCTAGCAGTTTCGTCTTCAGAGAGCTTGTCACTTATGATGACAGGAGCTTCTTTATCGCCATGAAGAAAAGCATAGCGTAGGCCAGGAGGTAAGGGCTTGAGCTCAATTGGAGGTTGTGATGGTGTTTCGGCCTTAGGAAGCTCAAGAGGTTCTTCTAAATCTGCCTCCTCTTGGATAAAATCGTGAGCGTATTCATCTAGGAGTGATTCAGGAGACTCGAGAGGAAAGATAGCCATCACTTCCTCAATGGGTTCGTCCTCAGGGAGACTATCTGTCAAAGTGTTTCTCGATCGAGAGATTGGGATGGAAAAAGAGTCTCTCCCAAGCTTGATATCAAGGGTTCCTAGTGTCGGCGCATCAAAGAACAACTTTTCTATGGGATGCCGATAAGAATATCAAAGTCATAGACTTCAAAGACATGGAAATCTAAGACGGCCTCGATATTGTTGTGACCAATGGTCACATTTTGCAAAACCCCATATCCTTCTAAAAGATGTCCAGACGGGCTCTTGAAGGATTTGGTTGTTGGCATCAAAGGTTCATCGCCAAGAATGGCTAACGCAAAGGAGTCAGCGATTAGATTTGCACCAACAGTGGGGTTGTAGTGAACATCGACCATTGCTCCTCTTATGTTGCATTGAATGATTGAGGAAGGTTGGCTAATCCGAATTACTTCAGGAGAAAGCTCCACCTCTCTCAACCATTCATCGCTCATGATGGTGGTCAATTCCCGAACAGTTTCTTTAAGGAATTTATTTTCGAGTGGATCAGGAGGAGACTTAGGTGCTGGTGGTTTCCTTTGATAGGAATAATTCGAGGTGTTTCCATAATCTTCAAAGAGATCATCCTTGAATTCAAATGGGAACTCAAGAGGTTGAATTTCTTCTTCCTCTATCATTGTTCTTGGTACGGAAGAGGGCTCAACATGCGAATCTTGGGATGTGGTAGAAGAAGTGATGGGTTCGGATGTTGAGGGTTCCTCAATGCTTGACACGACGTGTTCTTGGAGGGGTTCGTGAAGATTATTGGTGAAGGAAGTATTTTCTGTGATACGGTGTAAGATCTCTCTTCCTTCTGTCGGGGTTTTGGACGCGAAAGATCCTCCAGCGGTGATGTCAAGATATAGGGCGGATTCCTTGTCTAGACCCTTATAGAAGTGTTGCAATAACATGGGGTCGGGAATAGACAAGTTTGGGCCGGAAAGAGTTAGCAGGAAAAACCTAGCCCAGGCCGCACCTATAGACTCCTTCTCGTTCTGACGAAAGTCGAGAACTTCCATACGGAGAGCAATGACGCGGGATAAGGGAAAGAAGGCTAAGCAAAATTTATCTCGAAGCTTTTCCCAATCACCGTACGTGCTTCCGACGGCATATATGTACCATTGTTTCGCTCTCTCTTGAAGGGAGAAAGGAAACAACTTCCATTTTACGGTTTCTTGTGTCATGCCTTGGATCATGACGCATGAACACAAGTGCTCGAACTCTCGCAGATGGTGATACGGATTTTCATGGTCAAGTCCAGAGAAGGGTCGTTCCCGTACCACGGTTATAAAGGCGGGGTGGAGTTGATAGCCAGATGAGAAAATGGGTTTTGAAGATGGTGGTGGCTCAAAGAACTCTCGCCTTGGAGCAGAAAATGATTCGAGTGTAGGTTCTGGCTCCATGATAAATGTTTTGGTATTTTCTTTTAAGTGAAAAGGTGATGATGGGGATTCGATAGGAAGGATAGATGGTGGAAGCTTGAAGATGGAAAGAAAAACAGAAGAAAGATTTTTTTTTTTTTTTGAAAGGATACAATACGAGGACCAACTAGGTTCGAAGATAAAAGCAACAACCGTTCCCCGGCAACGGCGCCAGAAATGCTTGTTGGTATTTCTTACGTCACGAATAAATCCGCAAGCGCACGGAGAATACCGTTGTAGCACTTCACCCGTGAGTATTCAAGGGTATCGTTATTTATATTTTCCCAAAGGAACGGAGTGGGATTATCTTCTAGTCTAGCTCGTCCAAGGACACAAAGAAGGATGGTAGGTATGGGTAGAGAGGATTCCTATGGATGAAGTTCTATCTGGAGTAAGGAAGAGTAAACACAGCAGGGCTGTCACCACCTACTGGCAAACCCCCCTACTAGAACACGTGACACTAGGGCAATTAGGTGCCTAGGCCAGTCCTAGGGTCACGTGACAACAAAGCAATTAAGTCTTCGCTGCCAGACCGATTCCAAGAAGTCAATTCACTAGAACAGAGAGGATTAAGCAAGTAGGGCTGTCACCACCTACCGGCGACTCTCTCTTAGGACACGCGACACTAGAGCAATTAAGTCCCTATGCCAGTCCCAAGGTCACGTGACAACAAGGCAATCAAATCCTAGCTGCCGGACCTATTCTAGTTCACAAGACTAAAGATAAATTCCGCCTCTAAATGCTTACTTGAATGGAACGATGATCATGCAAGCAAGTAAAAGAAGAACTTATACTAGAATAGAAATATTCAATCCAATAGAAGATCAAGAATACTCACTTGTAATGAAGATGAACGACGAACGAACGATGAACGAACGACGAACGAACGATGAACGATGAACGAACGACGAACGAACGATGAACGAACGAAGAACACTTCACTATGAATAAGTATCCTCCAAGGTACAAGATTTGGGCAAGGTCCTCACAAGGGGAGGACTACCCTTCTCTCCTACCCTACTCTCTCCCTATTCTACTAGTGTACAAGGGGCTCTAGGCCCTTGGGGTGGAATGAGGCTCTCCTTCTTGTGTGCCTTGAGAGGAGGGGGGTACCCCTTTATTTATAGCCCTCCATAGGCGGTGGAATTGAGGCGGTTCCTTAGGTCGGTGGCATTGATTGCAGGCAGAACCGACCTTGGTACGTCGGTGGGGAACCGCCATAAAAAGATGGGCTGCTGGGGCCACTGTAGCAGGTCGGCCGACCCAGGGTTTGGGGTCGGCCGACCCCCCCTGGCCCATTTGGTCTTGGGCTTTTGCCGAGAGGTCCTCCTTGATGTCCTATTGAGTGATCTTGATGCTATGGCCCAAGTTGGTTAAGTTTCGTAGGATGTTTGATCCATATCTTGGTCGGCTGCCGATGCTGATTTCTCGGAGTGGTGTCCTCTTTGGAATATGGTATGGGTTGATTTGGTGGATCCATATATCCTTGCCATTGTTGAGGATCTCCAAGGGATGATCTTTCTTCATATCTCCTTGATATTGGGCTTTTGGGGAGATTTCCTTATGACGGGGAAATTCGGTGTTTGCAGAGTGGGCCTTTTATGCTTCCTTTTCCCCGGTTTCCTAGAAATGCAGCTGCACTCACAAATTCACCAACACTTGTGGAATTGATTAGTAATAAACTCCTACCACTATGTTTGGTGTTCATTTTAATTCTTTTATGAAGGTAATTGACGGTAAAATTCTTGCTCTAAGGACCGTCAACACCCAGCAGCACGGCATATGATCCCTTACCTTCAATCACGAAGAACGTCGTCGGCAAGGTCTTGCTTCCAACAGTAACCTCGATATTGATGACTCCTTTGACTTCAGAACTCCTGCCCCCATAATCCCTTAAGGTCATATTGGTCTTTGTCAGCTCTTCAGGCAGTTTGCAGATCTTCCTGTACGTCACCATCGGCAAAACATTAACAGCAGCACCACCATCGACCATCATCTTGCTCATCGGCTTGCCATTGATGAAACTATTAAGGTACAAAGCCCTCAGATGGAGATGATCGACACCGAACGGCTTCTCAAATACTGCTTGCTGTGGACCCAATAACAACTCGGCAGAAGCTTCTTCCTCCGATTCATTAATATTCAAAGAACTAAATTCTCGTGGCAGCATAAATACCATATTGACAGGTGCTTCAACTTCATGTACCTGGGATTTGACTTTCGGTTTCCACACCTTCTTGGTCTTGGGCCCCTTGTCATGGTCATCCTTTGGGTTCACATTTCTGTTCAGCTCCCGGCAACGTGTCCTCTGAACTCTTCTCTTCTGCGTCTTGGTAAAAATACCACTTGGACACCATTGACCTTCTTCTGTGAACTCACCCTGATAATCTTCTTCAAAATCTTCAACTTGATTAGACCAAGCCTTTCTTGTACAGAAACCCTTGATGTCAGCCTCCCTTCAAAGCGATCATGTTGTCTTCTTATAGGGACCCGGCTCGAAGTACCAACTTCTCTGTACAAATCCCCAGATCTCCTGCTACAACCTGGGCAGCCTTCAATTGGTGGTAGCTTCATGCCCTGCTCCCAACAGTACGGGAAAAAAAGGACAATTCCAGTGTGGATCGAAGTCATCATCACTAGATCTCCTGTCTTCCCTCTCCCTCTTCCTTGAGTACTTGCCGATCAATCCAGCAAATCCCCCGATCATGTTGACTGGAAAAGGATGTCCATCAATCTTCATCGGCTTCTGACCAGAAAATTTGATGCGATCGCTCTCAATTGCCGATTGGATCTGTTGTCTAAACACCTTGCACTCATTGGTATGATGAGAGGGAGTGTTATGCCACTTGCACCACTTGATTTTCTTCAACTCCTCAGCTAGAGGCAACGTGTGATTTGGTGGGAGTTGAATAAGCTTCTCTTGCAACAGCAGGTCAAATATCTTATCAGCTTTGTTGATATCAAAATCATATTTCTTCTCCTCTGCCTTTTGCTTGACCCACGGACAAAAGAACAGACTTCTTATTCCTGGTCCACTCAGCAAGAGCAACTTCGGCTTTATCATCAGAATCAGACGAGTAGTCGGCATAAGCCGCTTGAAATTGTCTGCCACGTGTATTCTGGATGCGCCCTTCATGAATCGACGCCTTCTGAAAGAGCTGTGCTAAACCATCGACTTCCTGAGGTGCAAACTTCTCTCTAATCTGAGGCAACAAACCCTGGTAAGCAATTTCAGCCATTTGTCTATCCGTCAGATTCAGGTTATAACACCTGCCACGAATGATTCTGAACCTCTGGACGAAATCGGCAACTGACTCCCCAGCCTTCTGACGAACAGCTGTCAAATCTGATATGCTCAACTCCGTCATGCCAGTAAAGAAATAGGAGTGAAACTTCTTCTCCAAATCGGCCCAATTTCTCACGGATCCCGCAGGAAGCGAAGTGAACCATGAGAATGCCGATCCAGACAATGACAGAGGAAAAAGACGGACTTTCAATGCATCTTGGGCTGACGCCTCTCCCAACTGTGCCAAATATCGGCTGATATGCTCCACTGTAGAAACATTATCTTGCCCAAAAATTTTACAAAATTCTGGCAACTTGTATCGGTGTGGCAAGGCAACTTGTTCATCCATTCTGGGTACATAAAGCTCTGGCTCCTTAGGCTTGAGATCGAACTGCTCCTTCATGACTTCAGCCAACCTGGCAACTATATCTTCTGACGTATTTTGTCCTTGCCCCCCAGCCAATTGGGATGGCTGGTTTAACTGTGACTGAATCTGAACAGGCTGCTCCCTATTGTAATGTTCACTGTAATCTGCCACCCTGTAATAGCCTTGCGGTATCTCTTGATTAAACAATGCAGAATTGACATTGGGAGCCACATGATACCTTGTTTGAGAGTTTTGACCAATCCTTGGTTCAGTAGACGTACCACCTACTTCCCTCTGCGTGGACATCGGCGCGTCAATAAGACTCGGTGCCGATACCCGAGCTGTTCCTGCAGCCAAAGTTTGAGCACTTGGAGACCACAATTCTGGTGGCATACCATACGGTTGCCTTTGTTGATCAGCACTTGTCCCTTCTTGTGTTGTAGGTTGACCACCAGGTTGTGCAGGACGCACTGGAGTAGCAGTTGGTGCAGTGAATGACGGCCCCACAAATCCAGGTTCAAACTGTAAGGTTCCATCAGCAACCGCCTTGATCATGTTGTACACATTGTTCACAAGCACCCCTGATTGGTTAATGAAAGCATTGTGAACAGCAGCATTCACAACTTCCTCCACCAAAGCTCGATCTGGCATCTTTGCAACTTTTATTGCAGCCAATTCCTCTGCACCTAGCACTATTGGTGGAGCTGTCACTGATGTAATCTTGCCACGTATCATCTTGATCGTGTCGAAGTATTTAATCTGACACCCGAACAGATAACTCTGATATTGATTCTTCTGTTCCAAAGTCATCTTCTCCCAAGCCATGACCTCATTGTTGCTAGTTATCTCAGAAGAATTCTTGTCATCTCGAACAACTGGTGCGGGAATCCAGATCTGCTGACCTTTCCCATCAACGAGCAAAGTACCATCATTAGCAATAGCTTGCACGAACGCCATCTGCTTCTAAGAACTTGATCTTGTCCCACCGGGCGTGCCAAAAAGTGTGTTGACAGTAAAATGTGACTTCTACTGCGCCGCACACGTGGCCTGAGAGATTTGCTTCACTCTGTTCAGGACGAAACTTGAAACGCGGTGAATTCCGGAGCGTGCCGGTCGATTTTCCCTGCAAATCGACAAAGACAAGAAAGGTGTGTAAAATTCCTGGGCTATCGGCCCCGGACAGGCCGATACGTAACCGCAGCCGATGTTAGTAAATAAAAGATAATAAAATAAATGCTCGGCTGTCGGCTAGAAACGAATCGACATGTCGCAACAGTAAATACTCGCGCGATAAACAAAGCAAAGACATGCATCAGAATCGGCAATCGACAAAGCATGCAATCGGCAAAATCTATCGGCAAGCATCATGACAAAGTGAATCGACATCGACAAAAGGGTTCAGACTTTATACTTGAACAGAAATAATAAAATATTTAAAAGCATACAAGCATAGATCTGAACGTGGTAAACAATCAGCTAAACACCCCGAAAGAACGATTAAACCAATAGCCACTAATTATACCCATAATCTAGCGATCGCTTCACCGAGGACACGTCAACTAAGTGAAGTAAAACAGGACACGTCAAACTGTTCTACACGATCGACAGGTACAAGTATAATCGGCAACTACCAGTCTCAGATACTCAGTAAATTAAATCTAACTCTTAGCAACTGTTTTGCCGAGGACACGTCAACTATGCGAAGCAGACAGGACAAGTCAAACTGTCTACCCAATCATCAAGAGCAGATCTAATCGACTAAGCACCTTAACCGTGACTCGAATAACTAGATCAAACAGGAAATCGACATCAGTAATCGGCAACAAGGTCGCGGCTAGGACAAGTCAACTAACCGTAACAGAGAACTGGACTAGGTCTTAAACAATTTCATGTAGTCGACGCATGATGTAAACCCTAGATTGATCTAAATTACCGGATAATAAGCAGCCACATCAATCTTAATCATGGACAAGTCGACATAACGAAGATCGATGCGCTTACCTGACGAAATCCAAGTCGAAACCGGAGCCCCGATGGACGCCGATGTCGACGGAGATCTCGTCGAGAAATTGTGGCGATGCGCCAAAAGTTGATTGTATTGATTGATTCTTTTACAATACTCACGGGTCTATATTTATACACCCGAGGCAACCGACTTGGAAACAAACCCGACTCCTACTTGACCACAACTCGGCCAATCCTTTCTAAATCTAGAAAAGGAAAAGAAACTAAAAGAAAAACGGTCCTACACGTACGCACGCACGTTTTCTTCGGCTTCATGATCTCCGGTGGGCCACCACTTTGCGCACGAAATCTCTTTCCACCAGGCGCAAACCCTGTTACTCACTGACAATGGGCCCTGGGCCAAAATTTGGTGTCAACACCACCTTACCCTCTCTCTAGTGCACTGCTTTTCTTCGAGAACCGAAGTCTGAAACACATTTTAGCCAAGCTTCGGCCATGCGCCGCCGTCTCGGCCGCCCCAGTCCACCATGAATCATATGAACCCAGACCCTTGCCGTGGTCCACGAGTCTATGCACTCGGTCTACCGATTTCCCAGTACAAAAGTAAATCCAGAAACTCCCTAAAATTCTCCTTTCGCTGTTTAGCCCCGGTACTTTCTATTATTTAACCCCGCAGTTTTCGGTCTTTACATCCTTGCACCTCAGCCCTTGTGATCTTGTTAGTATTCACAGATTAGCCCCTGAGACCTTTAAACCATTGTATCTTTTTGTTGAAAACTCCGATTTAGGCGATTCTTGTGCCTAAATCTTTGTATCTTTGTAATCTATCCAACCATAGTGTTTTTATGATATGTTTATTATGTTTGGTATACTGTATTTATTTGTTTGTGTTTTTTTACTGATAGTTCATTCCAATTGCTAATGACGTGGAGGAGCATTACGAGAACATGAAGAGGAAGAGAAGATCAGGCATTTCTTTGCGATGAGTGTTGGCATTTAAATTTTCCATAATATTGTTTTTTCAAAGCAGAGTATCTGCTAAAAGTTGCAATGCATTAACATGTTAGTGATGTCCAAAAACACTGTAAGTTTACTCTTTAAATTTCTCCCCTCCTTGAATAGTGGTATTCTGTTTGTAGTTTTCTTTTTTTTTTCTCGAATACGCAGGAGAGCTGCATATCTTTGTATTAAGAAGAAGAGTGAACGGTCCCTTACAAGATACACCACCTCGCTCCGGACCGAGCTGCGAAGGGTGTTTGATACATCGGGTTTGTAACTAATAAAACACTAACAAAGGCGAGGCCTGACCACACACACATACACCTAATTAACCTCTTCGACCTGAGTTAGGACGCGGAGAGATCGAGCTCCCGCCAGCCCCCATAGGTGTTTCTCATTCTCAAATTCCCGGAGGATCGTGTTGATGCAAGGGCGCGCTCCATTAAAAACGCAGGCGTTGCGATGCTTCCACAAGATCCACCCTCCCAGGATAATGAGACTGTTGAGGCCCTTCCTATTTTCCTTCTGAACTTTCTTATGGGCTTTCCCCCACCACTCAGCAAAACTTTCTTCATGCCGACCCGGGACGCACCTTATGAAATCCAAGGGCGCTAGAATTTTGAACCAAAATTGTCGGGCAAAAACACAAGTAGTTAGGATGTGCTGAACGTCCTCATCCTCTTGATCGCAAAGGACGCAACTGTTGGGATGAGGGAGGCCTCTGCTGGCGAGACGATCAGCGGTCCAGCACTTGTTTCGTATGGCTAGCCATAGAAAGACTTTACACTTTGAAGGAGCCCAAGATTTCCATAACCGACGCCAAGGTTCAAAGCCGACCGAGCCATGAAAGAAAGCCAAGTAAACCGACCTGGAAGAGAATTGACCAGAGCTCTCGAATCGCCATATATGTTTGTCGTCTTCATCAGTTAAGAGTATGTCCCGAAGAGCATCCCATAGATGGAAGAATTCATAGAGACCAATCATCGACAATCCTGCTTGGATGTCCCTGGTCCACATGTGATTAGTCAGAGCTTCCACAACTGTGCGCTGCTGCTGTGTTTTCATGGGCACTGCTGCAACCACGGCTGGAGCAAGGTCACCAACGGAGCATCCAAACAGCCACTTGTCATGCCAAAACAAAGTACTATCACCTCGGCCAATATGAGTTTGTAGAGCGGTGTTGAAGAATGCAACTGAATTCTTGTGAACCGGTATATCAAGACCGTTCCAAGGCCGACTAGGATCCGTTTTACCGAGCCAAAGCCAGCGAACTTGAAGAGCCCAGCACATGTACTCCAAGTTCAACACACCGAGGCCACCATATTCCAAAGGTCTCTGTACCCGCTCCCAGGCCACAAGACACGACCCGCCATTGACTTCTTTCCTTCCTTTCCAGACGAAACCTCGGCGTATTTTGTTCACGGCCTTGATGAACCATTTAGGTACGTTGATGGCAATCAGTACATATATCGGAATAGCCGAGAGAACAAAGCGGACCCAAGTAACTCTGCCTGCCAAATTCATAAGTGAAGCTTGCCATCCCGGGAGCTTGTTTCCAATTTTTTCAATCCATGGAAGTAGGTCTGATTTCCTTAGCTTTTTATCAGAAATTGGCAAACCTAAGTATGTGCATGGAAACTCTGCTGCGGTACAGGGTAAGGTGGCACCGACCGCCTCCATTTGTGCCTCTTCACATCTGATAGGTAACACACAACTTTTTTGCAGATTTGTTTGCAACCCAGATGCTTCACCGAATTTGTTAAGAATTTCCATCGTAAGGTGCATCTCCTCTTCTACAGGCCGGATAAAGAGAGCCACGTCATCCGCATAAAGCGAAATACGTTGTCCTTGATTCCGTCGAGAAAGCGGCTGTAGAAGTCCCAACTCACTCGCCTTTGTGAACAAACTATTGAGCACGTCCATGACCAATATAAACAACATGGGTGAGAGAGGGTCTCCTTGGCGGAGTCCGCGTTGATGTCGGATCTCATCACCCGGCTGTCCATTAACCAAAATCCGAGTAGAGGCAGAGTGCAATAAGTTGGACACAAGGTTGCACCAGACCGACCCAAAACCGAGATGATGAAGGACTTCCAAGAGAAAAGGCCATGAAACCGAATCAAACGCTTTTGAAATGTCCAGCTTCAAGAAGAGACTCGGTACCTTTTGCTTGTGTAATAATTTAATTGTTTGCTGCACCAAAATAAAATTGTCGTGAATGCAACGACCCCGGATAAAAGCACTCTGGTTGGCAGCAATCAAGGAGTCCAGCAGTGGCGCTAATCTGTTTGCCATGATTTTTGTGATAAGTTTGGCGAAACTATGGATCAAACTGATGGGCCGATAATCCTTGGCGGCAAGCGCTTCATCCTTCTTAGGAATAAGTGTGAGATAAGCTGAGTTAAGAAGCCATAATTTCCTCGCATCACCTTGTTGTAGGGTGATGATTGCCGCCATAAAATCTGCCTTGATAATGGACCAACAAGATTTATAAAACTTTCCGGTATAACCATCCGGCCCCGGCGCACGATCAGTTGGCAACAATTTGATGTTATCCCAAACCTCTTCCTCTGTTATTGGGGCATCCAGGGCCGAGAGATCGATGCCAGCACGATGGAAGAAAGACAAGTCGAGAGTAGATGACCGAGGGAGGGCTGTCCCTAACAGGTCATTAAAAAAGGAGAACATGACATCTTGTTTCTCTTCCTGGCCTGTGACAACTTGCTCATCATGGAGTAGTTTCGGGATAAAATTCTTCCGCTTCCGGAAGCCTGCTGTCCGATGAAAAAGTGCGGTGTTGGCGTCCCCATCTTTTAGGAAACTGATGCGAGATCGAAGCCTAGCAATAGTCCTTTCAAGAGATGCGAGGACGAGGCAGAGTCGCTTTGCTTCGCGCCGCAGCCATTCTTCATCGGGTGTCAAAACACGGGTGTCTTGTGCAATTTCCAATCGGTGAAGGATTTCCCTTGCTATACCGAGCTGAGATTTAACATGGCCGACCTGTTTTTGGCTCCAAGATTGGAGAGCCTTAGTGAGGCGTTTCAGCTTGAGAGATATCCTTTCCAATGGACACGAGGCATTGAGAGGTGCGCCCCAAGAATCAGCAACCGCATCATGGAAACCGGAGAGTTTGGGCCAGAAACTTTCAAAATGAAAACGAGGTTTACCATGAACACCTTCCTTGAGACCCAGCAGCAGTGGACAATGATCCGATATTTCTGTGGCTTGACTTTGGAGAATACATTCAGGATATAGTGCCTCCCAATCAGTTGTGCACAACACCCTATCAAGCTTGACTAGAGTCGGTGCCTCCCTCTCATTAGACCATGTATATCTTCTCCCAATCAGCGGCACCTCCTTGAGTTCATGATCATTAACAAAACGTCTGAAACGACCCATCATAGCCCTATTCAAGTTCTCATTGTTTTTGTCTTCCGATGAATAGATCATGTTAAAGTCACCGGCAAGCACCCAAGGGCCAACACAATGAGTTCTAACTTCACGAAGTTCAGCCAAGAATTCCACTTTTTCAGCATCCAATTGAGGGCCATAAACACCCGTGAGCCACCATTCCGAGCTATTACCATCTTTAAACTTAACCGAGACCGAGTGCCTATGCACTCTCCAATGATCCGAAGAAAAAGACCCCTCACGCCAGGCAACAAGAATACCGCCCCGAGTGCCTTGGGCTGGTAGGAAAACGAAATTACTGAATTCACGACCTAGAATAGACCTTACATCCCAATCTGAAATTAGTGCCATCTTTGTTTCTTGAAAACATACTATGGCAGGCTTACAAGAGTCGACCACCGTTCGTACATTGTCACGCCGCGCTTTCTTGTTGAGACCGCGCACATTCCAGACTAGAATTTTTGGGGAATCCATTGGACTGAGGAAAGGAACGACCACGAGAAACCAGGCGGTAGCTGCCACTCACCCTGCCACCACAGTCTGTGGCGACTGCGCCTGTGTCTGGGCCGGCACCTCCTTGCCCAAAAGAGTTGCTAAGGCCACCACATGTTCCCTGCAGAGAGGCTTCTCAAAGAAACGAGTGTACTTCTCCCTAGCTGCTTCAGAGACAAACTGTTGATCATCCACAAAACCCAAATGTCTGCATACTGTATTGGCGGCCTGAAGATTGATTTCTGGGGGGAGCTTAGCGATGCGGCGACTACGACGCGGGGCTTGCGTAGACAAAGCACGTGGCTTGCGGCGTCTCTGAACCGGCGGGGTAGTGAGAGCCACCGGAGCAGGTCTTGAGATATTGTTGATGAACGCCTCAACTGGAGTTGGGGCTGCCGGTGAAGTTAGCTGTTGATCCGGGGCGTCTGAAGCTTCTGGACCTCGACGCCGCCTAGAATAGACACGTAGGCCAGGTTGTTCCGTAGTCAACTCAGGTAAAGGTTCAGAAGGGAGGACCTCTTCAGCTGGACGCCAGTTCAACGGAGAGGAATTAGTTGCATCAGGCTCAGTTGCTTCCTCACGATCAGGCCTGCATGGACGACTCACGTTGTTGTATGGTTCTAAAACATGTGCCGGGTCTTCTGTGGTCACACACTCAGGGAGTGGAGCCTGTGCATGACAACCAGGGGAGGATAGGAAATCAGAATCGTCAATCCTCTCCACGGGTCTCGCAACCGAATTAATGTTAAAACACGCCATCACCGGGGAAAGCACCGAAGGAACATCATCCTGAGCTGGCGAAGCTTCTACTGGTTCTGGAGCTGATGTCTCGGTCTGCACGTCCCGATTAACAAAAACGGCCGGTTGAACAAAAGTCTCCTCGATTTGGAGCGACTCCTTTACGGCACTGTGTTCAGCATTCTCGTTGAACTCTTCGGTCACCACAGCCAGTGGGGTAGCAGCAGGGAGTGACGCCTCGGAAAGGGTGACGCCTTCGGTCGCCGCAACCAAAGAGTTAACAGCCAGGGGTGACGCCTCGGGAGGGGTGACGCCCTCCATCGTGGCCGTCACGTGGCAGGCATCGGAGGCCGCAATGCATGGCGGTGGAGAAACGGCGGCCGGCGAGGTACGGGGCTCGTCGGAGGGGACGCAGTCCTCAACGGTGCCTGTTTCGGGACAAGCACCGGAGATAGCTGCGGACAGGGGTGTCGGAGTTTGCGCCTGGGACTCGCCGGCCTCGACAGCGTCAGCCACCGTGCGTCCACTGGAGGCGGCAGGCCCCAGCCGATCATGAACCGGCGTTCTGCGTGACGAGCTGGCCGCTGCATTGGACTGGTTGGGCTGTCGGCTATGCTCCGACACCGGTGAAGAGTCACGACGGCGCCGGCGCCTATGCTGTCTTGCATCATCGTCATCATAGTCCGAAGGGGGAAAGTCGTTGTCGGCCCCTGAACTGTTCGCAGCTACCACCTTGATGTCGACGGGGTAGTGCAAGGTTGGCTTCCCCGGCGGCGAGAGAATGTGTCCCACCGGTGGTTCCACAATGTGCAGCTCTCTGGAGCGAGGAACCTCCTCCGGCTTGAAGCACCACGCTGAGACGCGGAAAACGGAGTAGTCTTCACGATTTCTTGTAGCATGGTCTAGACGTTGTGGCCAGCCATAGGGATTTAGCAAGCTCTCGGCTGTAGACATCTCCCATGCATGTGCCGGTATACCGCGTAGCTCGACGTCGACCAGGGAAGGTAAGGCCGCGCCGGAGGCGAGAGCTTGTCGTGTCCAGCGACGACAGTGTATCCGGACGACCCCAGAACCTTGGGATGGCCTGGCGCTCTCCAGCCTCACGGCCGTAGCCTCGTCGTCGACGAACAGAATGTAGAGGTCGTTGCCGGCACGGCGCAGAACCAACGTGCCGACGGAGAGGTCAAATCTTGAAGCAATGATCTGTTTGATGTCGTCGATGGAGAGGTTGGGGTGGTCGCCGAACACCGTGACGAAGACCGCCCGCCGCAGGTCAGCCTGGGCGCGTTCCAGACGATCCGACCAATCGATGATGCAGGGTGGCGCCTGGGCCGGGGAGGCGCCGTCATTCAGAGCCACAGGTTCTGAAGAGGCTGCCTCACCGTTGCCCTCGCCGTCCCTCGCCGGAGAAGAAGAATCATCTAGGGCCCGGCGGCGGCGATGACGGGGCCTGCGGCGCCGACGGCGTCCAGCGTCCTGGCGAGTACCGTCACCGGCACCCGCTTGTTGATTGTCTGGAACGTTGCCGGCCATCAGCATTGGCCGCTCGACCTGGTTCACCGGAATCTCAGCGGGCGGAGTGATGCGCCTCCACACTGAAACGCGCGGGGCAGAAACCGACGTGAATTGTCCCTGACCGGAGGCGCCGCCTCGACGGTTAGGACAGTCGTAGGAGCGATGGCCGATCTCCCGGCACTTGAAGCACCTAGGTTGAGAGCGACAGGCTGCGGCGCGGTGACCTCCTGAGAAACAATTGAAACAACGCCCACGAAGGTCCACAGGGACTGGCCGACGAGGTCTTTGGGTCCGCCGCCGACGATCCGACCGGGATTCAACTCGCATCCAACCATCCGCGTCCGGTTCCAAGGCCGGGGGAACATGGACGGTCGAACGGAGGAGAATGCGAACCGGCGGTTTCTCCTTAGGCGGCGGGGGGGATCCTGCAGAGCCCGCCGACGACGCCACAGAGAGGACGACGTCGCGGTAAGTGCGCTCGGCGTGCGACCCAGAGGCAGAGTCGCCGGAATAACCCGACGCCGGGCTGGAGTCATTCCATCGCTGCTCTTTGGAGCGGCCACCGGGATGGAACGGACGCGCGAGAGGCGACAAGGAGGAGGTGGAAACAGGCGCCGTAGGGAACGGGGAGACCGCGGCGGAGACGACGGTCGGGCCGGTGGCCGCCGGATCCGGGGTGGAATCCGGCGTGGGGCTGGGAGGCGGAGCGGCGCCTGGGGGAGGGGAGACGAGCGGCATGGGATGTTCGCGTGGGGCTCCGGCCTATTTCGGCATCGCTTTCCAGGCGGCTGCTTCTCGTGGGTGTTCCTTCCCTAAGACGATTTCCTTCCTGTTTGTAGTTTTCATTATCTTCCTCTATTTATTAACCCGTTTTTGGTGATAACATACGGTGAACAGCCAAGTGCAGTCAGTGCGTATTGGCAGAACGTTTATGCTGGACAATAGCTAGCTGACTCGTTGGGGATCTTGAGTCGGATTGACCTGGTGTATTCTCTCCTACATCGCTATAGACTTACAAACTATGCTAAAATATTTGCTGTTTAAATACTATCAATGAAAGCCATCCAGAATAATAAGTACGTAGCAAGTCCACTATTTCAATAGATTCTATGACATTGGCTACTTAGCTACGGCCAATTAAGTTACATTCTGAATCTTATGAGGGAGTACTAAGCTGAAAAATATATTGGTAATCTTGTCTCTTAGGTGCAGTCCTCTGGCATATATGCGAACTAACAGAAATGGTTCAAATGTTGATAGCAATCCAAGAAACAATATCAGATTTAGCACTAGGAACACCACATGGTCGCCTGCAGGTAATCAACAAAATTTAAATGCAGATGTTAAAAATGTCGATGCATATGACAGCCTGTTAGGTTGCATACAAATATAATTTAATGAAGCATAAAGATTCAGAACACATTTGAATTGCCACAATTATTAATTAAAAATGAAATGGCACAAGTAGATGAACACTACTACAGAATAGCACATAAAAGACACTATATTACAGACGGGGAATTAGACCCCGTCTGTAGTTTAGTGATCACAGACGGGGTTGATCTATCCACATCTGTGATGTTTTGCTAGGTCCCATGTAAAAGTATATCACAGACGGGATTTAATGTGTCCGGTGTGTTCCCCGTCTGCGATACTCGAAGCCTTTAGTTGTCTCAGCCGGGCACAAATATCCCGTCTGTTGTTACCCGTGCGCCGGACCCGAAAAATTAGGGCATGTTCGTTTCCGCCTAAATTTAGTCCTAAACCTGTCACATCAAAGAGAATCTTGTTATTTAAGAGTATTAAATAAAGTTTAATTACAAAACTTTTTTGACAGATAAGTGCTAATTTACTAGATGTATCTAATGAGCCTAATTAATCTATGTTTTGCAACAGTGATGCTACAGTAACCATCGTCTAATCACGGCTTAATTACCCTCATTAGATTCGTCTCGTAAATTAGTCCAAAGGTTCTGCAATTAGTTTTGTAATTAGACTTTATTTAATACTCTTAAATAGCAAGATTTTTTGGCCTAAATTTAGTCCTAAATGAAACGAACAGCCCCTTAATTCTTTTCAGGTGCCGTTTGGTAATTGGGAAATGGTGGGTGGGATAGGGATAGAGAAATGGAGTAGAAAATCTACACCATTGATTTATCCATCATATGACATCTCAACCATTCATTTCCTCAAAAGTTATTTCCCAATCCCAATCGCACCTATCTTTCCTATTTGCCAAACGCCACCTCAGTTTAGTCCCGACCTACTCTCGCGTCCCCGTATCCAGCCGGCCTCCTCCCTCTCTCCACCATCACCCATCGCCTCTCCCAACCAAAGAATAGATCTCGCCGCCGCCTTCTCTCCCTACGCAGCTTGCCGCTGCCTCGCCTCCCTCCCCGACGGATCCCGTGTCCGCTGTCCTCGTCGACCTCTCACCAACGGATCCGCGACAACGACGCCCTTGCTGCCGGATCCCACCTCCGCCGCCGTCATTGCCGGAACCCGCATGCGCCGTGGCGGAGGTCGCGGGAGCGTGAGGCAAGGCCCGTGGCGAAGGTTGCAGGAGACAGGGCCCGTGGCGGCGGCGCTAAGCTCGTGAACGGCTCGCTCCCTACGGCCAGATCTGCGCTCGCGGCTGCCATGAGACGAGGGCTCGCTCCCTACGGCCAGATCCCAGTCCCAGGCTTCGTCCTCGACCCGTCGTACAGCTCGAGCTCCAACTGATGTGACTTTGCTTCCTTCCGTGTGACGCCCAGCTCCAACCGCTGGCTGTCCCTCACCACGATTCCAGGTACAGCTGCCTGCTACTCTGCTTAACTGCTCTCTCTTTGCTCCACTGCTTTAGGCCTGCTCTGTTGTATGTGTGATTAGCCTTAGACTGACTCCAACAAGAGGAGCTATTTTTCAGATGCAAATCTACATTTGCATGACCTGCACAGTAGTTTGCATTTCCTTCCAATTTCACCGTCTCCAACAGAGCAAGTGCATTTTCTTCTTCTTTTGCTGATGAGGATATCACCATGTCGGATACGACCAAGACTCCTCCATTGGACATGAAAGATCAGCGCCAAACCCACCCGCGTCCTCATCATTTGGTAATCAGAGCAAGGTTTATCGGTGAGAGATTTATTGTTCGTTGTTGTTTTTAATTTCCTATAGTCCACAAAAAGCTGAAAAAAATATTCGATTAGTTTCCCTTAATCCTAGAAACCCTTTGAGCCTTTTGCTACTGCTACTTAGTTAGGGCTTGTTGAGCTTTTGATTGCATCGGTCGTGTCAAGTTGCTGGTCTTAGTTTTAGTCCTTTAGAGTTTCGAGTTCTTGTCACGCCCAATTCGGACTGCGTAATAACACCGACTTGCAACGGCCACCACGACCACATACGAACTCCGATTGTGGTGTTCTAGCACTTCACGGAAAGCTTATCAAGTCTACTTTCCATTGGTTCTGGTCGCACATCAATATCTTTTCAGACCTGCACGCAATTAATTTTTTACTAACTTGCTGCTGCGATATTCTTGTTCTCTCAAAAAAAAAACACGTGTGTGTGTTTAATTGCGCATTTGGCTTCTTTTGTGCCCATGATCAGTTTCTGAGGTTGATCTGAAAAAAAAAAAGAAAAAAAAGAAAAGAAAAAAAAAGAAAAAAAAGGAGAAGAAGAAGAAGAAAAGAAAAGAAAAGGAAAAGGAAGGGCTGATATTTGTGCTTGTTCTTGGGCTTCGGTTGGTGCTTTGTGGCTTCCTTTGTGTCTAGGCTCGCGTCTCTAGCAGGTCTAGGCTAGGACCAGCACGGTACCACCATTGAACAATTACTCAGCTTGCTTTTATACTAATGTGGTGCTAGCATTTCCTTGTGCATTATTTTCAGCCCACCTATAGCTCCACATATCCGACAATAGCTTGACAGGTGTTGTTGCTGTGGCATTGATACACTTTCTTTCACGGTTGTCGACTTGTTGGTTGCCATCACCTCCTGTTGAGCAAGGTAAGAATTTGTAAGAGCTTGTTTGAAACGACTTGAGATTGAGGGAATAACACCAACCACATCCTAGAATACATATTGTTTGTGTGTTCCTTGTTTTTATCTAATCATGGCAGGCGATACGGAGATTGTTGAGATGATCAAAGTGCGCCCTCATATTCAGGATATCATGCAGCACTTGCCTTTGTATGCTGGTAAATATAATCCTAAGGCATATATTGATTGGGAGCTAGCAGTAGATAAAGAATTTAATAAAACGGATTTGTGTGAAGAGCAAAAGGTGAAAGTTGCTTCTACTATTTTAACTGATTATGCTTTGACTTTGTGGATGCACTTATGTAGACATAATAAAGCTCCTAAAACGTGGAAGGCTATGAAAAGAATTTTTAGAGAAGATTTTGTTCCTGAATATTATGCTGATCATATGCTTGCAAAACTAGAATGCTTAATACAAGGTGATAAATCTGTTGAGGTATACTACCATGATCTGAAATCTCGTATCTTGCGTTGTGGTTTAGAAGAATGTGAAGAAGCTATTGAGAATAGATTTTTGAGAGGGCTTAATATTGAAATTAAGGACATCCTAAAACACGAAACATATGATTCCCTCTCTTGTTTGATTGAGCTTGCTTCCAAGATTGAGATTCAGCTTGCTACTAATTTGAGAGAGGCACCTGAAATTTTATCCTCTTGTCATGAGAAAAATTCTATGGATGTGATGCCTTTTGTTGTGTGTTCTGCTATGACTAATTTTGAGCAGAATAGAAAGGATTTGGCTGCACAACCATCAAATGAAGAGGGCGATAAAGGTAAGGTTTTGTATGCTGAAATCAGTCATGTGAACGAAGAGGCATTTTTTCTAACTTTGCCTCCATGTGAATCTGCTGCTTTGGTGCCAAATTTATCCACTCCACATGCTAATTTAGAGCAATCATTAGTGGATCTTGCTGCTGAATTTCCTTTGTTACAAGATGATTATTTTGTTTCTTGTGACAAAGAAGAGTTGTGTGATCATGCTTCACTTATATCTACAACACAACTATTTCATGAATGTGCTTCACTTATATCTGTTGCTAATCATAGACATGCTGAAATAACGCGTGTTCATTGCATTGGTAATGAGGAAGAGGAGACACAAATCATATCTTCTTCAAATTGTTTAGGTTATATTGAATTTGATTTTCTTTGTGACCTGAATAGTTTGGTGAAGGAATTATTTCAGAAATCTGGTCTGCCATGTTTGGATCATTATTCTTTTCATGCAATTGGCAAATATGATGCAAATGATAAATACATGGTGCATCGGTTTTATCTTTGTTCAGATTTGAAAATACCATTAATAGAGTCCTCGAGTGATCGAACGATGACTTGCATTCATGCTAACAGCACCATATCTAGTTTCTCTTCTATTGGCTATAAGTTGCAGGTCAAAAATCAAGAAGGGGAGCAATGTTTGCTGCCATGCGCAATAGTGCAAGCTCAAGAATTATATTTGAAAGAACTTGATCAAAATCTACACCTGAACTTCAACTGTGATGCCAAACCGAGGACGGTTTGCTATCAAGAAGGGGAGAATGATGAGGATATCACCATGTCGGATACGACCAAGACTCCTCCGCTGGACACGCATGGTCCGATCACAAGAGCTAGAAAACGACAACCAGATTTATCGGTGAGCTTGTTCCTAATGTCTTTTATATATGATTTTGAGAATAAGTTGCTACCTTATAAATTAATTATTATTAGGAACCATGGAGATGATGAGGAGATAGTTACAGAGGTACTTGGGGGCGTGGAGGGCCGGCAAGGGAGAGAAACTCAAGTTGGAGGCCCAATTAAAGTCGACTTTGAGTCCGTTTCGGAGTCCAGGACCAGTACTTATTAAAACAGTCGCCCAGGTCGCATACGAGCTCCAATTTGGACGTTCTTTATATGGATGGAAAGCTAAGAAGATTATCTTTCCAATGGCACCGGTCTCATGCCAAACTACATCCGGAGTCGTCGGGAATTGTCAAAACAAGTCGATGTACAGAATCTGTCCCGGTGCTGCGCCGCCGTTATTTGGCCTTTGGGCCGTGTATCAAGTTGAGCCCAATTAGGGGCGCGTCCTAGGGTTGGAGCACGACCCCAGCACCCCTTTGGTCGTCCTCCCACGTCCATATACCCCTTAGCCGCCGCCAAGAACAGTTTGGGTTTTGATTGATTGTAAGTTTAGCCATTGCTACTTCCTTGTAGACGCGCGAGTCGGCTAGACCGCCCGGACTACTTGATTCGGAACCCCACCTTTGTTATCGAGTTACTTGTTTGTCTTGTTCTTGCTTGTTCTTCGATTGCTTGCAGGAATTACCCTTGTGGTTTGGTTGATCGTGCTCCACAAGATCGCGAACAACCGTTGGAGTTGGTGTATCGGTCGCTAAGGCGCATCCTTGTTGGTTGTAGTCGGACCGTCAACGTCTCTCCAATCGAAATCGAAGTTATCCCCCATCTCTCACTGAAAGATCAGCGCCAAACTCACTAGCGGGTCCTCATCATTTGCTTAGGGCGACGCCACCGCGGACGCGGCCTCCTTCCAGCACCGCGCTGCGCGCCTGCCCCGCCCCATCACGCCGCACGGCGTGCCCGCCCCAGCCGCGTGCCATGACGCCCACAGCCTCGCCGCCGCGGAGCCCCACCGCGGCCAGCGCGCCCCTGCTCCGCGCGCCGCGACGCCCGCGGCCTCGCTGTCGCGGAGCCCCACCGCGGCCAGTGCGCCCTTGCTCCGCTGTTCTTCAAATAAAGCGAGATCCCTTTGCTTGCCTTTTCCTCCGTTCTTCAAATAAAGCGCTCGTCCACACCAATGCCCAGATTAAGCTCATTGAAGGCAGCATGAACTCGATTAAGCTCGGGCAAAACTCGCTTCGGGAGCATGAGCTAGATAGAGGAATGATAGAATTCGATTAGCACAACGACGCGATTGGATTGAGGCGGAACAAGCTGGATTGAAGCTGGGAGCTCGATTGGATTGACGCGGCCTCCTTCCTCCCCTCGCGTCGTGGCCGAGCTGCCTCGCGTCGCCGCGCGCCGCCCCGCTCCAGCGTGGCACCGGGTCGCCGCGCGCTGCCCGGCTCAAGCGCCGCACCGCGCGCCGCGCTGCTCTAGCGTCGCGCCGCTCGAGCGCCGCGCCGCCCCGCGCATGCGTTGCCCCGCGCCGCCATGCGCCCACGCGCCGCTCGCCAAGCCTTCCAACCATGCGCACGCGGCGAGGATGGTGGAGTAGGACTCCGCGTCGGCCGCCAAGCATTTCCGTGAGCTCGCCATCGCCGCCACTCGCCGTCGCCGTGAGGTGCTCCAATTTCTTCCCTTCTTCCGGCGTCAAAACACTCATCAGCCGCTTCGCCATCAATTTCTCCCTGACCGGTGAGAATTTCTTCGATTCCCTGTGCACGGAGCTTCACACCTCGCTCGTGCACCTCCCTGACGCAGAACCAGCCGTCGTTCGGGGGGACGGGCGCAGCGCGGGAAAGAGCAACGCGCTGAGGAGATGCGGCGCGGCGGCGGGGCGGAGCCGAGCGGCGGGGCCGGCGTTCACGCCAGGAGCTTGAGGTCGCCGCCGTCGATTCGAGCAGTCGTCGGGCAGGCGTTGGAGGAGAATGCGTTCGGAGGAGAGAGGGAGTGCATCTTTCCATCTCCTCTCTCCTCCGATGCAAATTGCACATCTTCTTTGCATAGTCTGTTGGAGCTGGTTTCTTGATGAACAGTGGCGCTTGAAGAGGCAAAAATGAGTTTGCCCATCATTGTTGGAGTCAGTCTTAGCAAATGATTCTTGGCCCTTGATATGGTTACTAATTGATGTTTAGTTAGCTAGATTGGTAAGGACTAGTGGTAAATTAAATTACTCTGAACTTAGAGGTAGATTGGTAAGAGCTAATTGATCAGTCTTTTTCTTATGCTCTGTTTCTGCATCGAACCCTTCCTCTGCAAATTTTGGTCATGTATCACTCTTAGTTCATATATGTACCTCTATAGTGTTTCTATTTTTTTTTCTAACACAGTTGTTGAAATTGTAGTTGATTTGGTATTATACTCGCACTTCAGAAATAACAAACTGAGGCCAATCCTATGCTGAATACCTATTTTGGAATGGTAATCATAAGTGATTGCATACCTGAACCTTATTGTTTTTTGCAATTTTGAAGTTGTTTTACAGTTAATGTTGGTGAAGGAAAATTATGAGTTCAGGTTGAGGTCTATGTTACTAGGATGGTAATCATGCAAAGATGTCTTTTAGATTGTACATTGTAATTCCTGGGACACTAGATAATATTGTTGGCTAGCTTTCCTGGTGTTAGTATGTAACATGTTCCTCTGTTCAAGTTTGATAGCTCAAGGTTTGCAACAAGGCATCAATGGACGCCATCCACTTCAGGTATTTAACTCTTTTGACCTTGCATCGTTTTTTTGGAGTTCTTGAATGCACAGACCACCACTAGTCTAAATTGGACTTGAATTTACATTATGCTGAATTTGCTCCATGTCATATTAATGATGCATAACTAGCTTTTACTTGTCACCATTCTGTAAAGTGCCTTAGTTATTAGGACTAAGAAAAAGCACATAATGTCATTATTTGTCTCTCTGCCTGTGCTTGCTACTTGTTCAGTCATGGTGTGCACACATTTGTCAAAAGTTTCTTTGATATTTTGTTTATGCTGATTTGCAGATGAGTCCACTGAGTGAATGAAGCTACAATGTCAAAAGCACACATTATCTCGATTATAACTTTCTGAATATGTCAGGTACAATCTCAACACTGAAAATTGATGTAGTTGCCTGAGGGAGTAATCAAATGTTCAGAATTTTATTCTTTAGCTCTGCTTGTGCTTGCTACTATTTAGTTAAGAACGGTCATGGTGTGCTGAACTCCGTCAGCAGATGTTATTTTCACTTGCCATCTGATATGAGCTGTCTATTAGCTGCTAAATTTATTTAGTTTCCTGAGTTTAGGACTAAACAAATGTTCAGAACTCCATGCCCATGCCCTATTGAAGAGCAAACTGTTAGTTGACTTGCAAAAATCTTGGAATGTGAATGCCCCTGTACATTAGCAACACTTATGAATAAAATGTCATTTTGCAATGACATTGCACAGAATAAAATGTCAAACACCATCATTTTTCCTTGGTTGTAGATTTCTTAAGTGTTTTTCTGATCAACATTTTACAACTATGCAGTTGGTGGGCATAGATGGATTGGAGAAATGGTGGATTGCAGCCAAAACTTGCAGAAGAGAAATTGGATTAGTTTAGAACCAAGTAGTTGATCTATGTTATTTAGAAATAGTAGTTCTGTGAATATTCTATTCTGTTTCTTAAGATATAGCAGCTGTTCAGTGGATCTTCTTTGATTTATTTTGAGATTGCCCCAGTGTTACCATTAGTTGTACTGTGCTTGTGCAGTGCATTGGATCTATGTAAATGTAGGGTAGGGACACCCCTTTTTTTTGCATGGCCACCGGGTCATCACAGACGGGTATTATTGGAACCACGTCTGTGATACCAGTTATCACAGACGGGGTCTTTGTCATATCATGTCTGTGATAACAATCATCACAGACGGGGAAATACCCCGTCTCTGATGACTTCAGATCACAGACGCTGACGCACAGACGGGGCATGTTCCCGTCTGTGATGAACTTTTTGCCTCGTCTGTGATGTGTGTTTCTGTAGTAGTGCCCCGTATGTGATGAACTTTTTGCCCCGTCTGTGATGTGTGTTTCTGTAGTAGTGGAAGGATGTGTCCGTATACTTTTGAGCCCATGAGAATCTGTATTTGTAAATAAGTTGCGGGTGTCAGTATCTATATAATAAGATGCACTAGGTAAAGTTCAGTACTGGTTGAGCAATACCATATATAACTTTGATTGCTGCAAGAAAGTACTATATCAGTAGGAAAATACAATAGCAGTCACAACTACAATGTTCATGCAGTAATTATAGTCGAAATGGTGTGTGAAGATTATAGTTCATGATGTTTACTGCTTTAATTTATAGTAAGTTTTTTTCTGATACATTTACTACTGGTCATGTTTCTTACAGTCTTATAATAACATCTAATACATAATCCAAATGGTGAACAGTAAAATTCCTGTACTTTTTTTTTTTTGGGTTTAAGGCGCATTTTTTCCCCAATCCTGTATACCTTTGTGCTTGTGCGCACTCCAAGTATTCCATAAAACTGGAAACTTAAAGAATAGACCCCAAGCATTCCCCGCGTTGCCGCGGAAATTAATTACTGGCCTATTGCAGGTGCATATTGGAAGATCGTATGAGGGATAAATGGTTCAACATTGTAGAACTGTTGTTAGGCGAGATCGGAGCAAAATTATCGATAGAATGAGTTGGCTATGAGTATTAAAATTAACGCATGCGTATTCATTTGAAAACATCAGCATCTGAATAAAAAATGTCATATGTCCATATATCGAAAAGTATAGTGATTAGATCATTCAAATGAATTTCTTATAATTATTCATTCAAATCGATTTGCCTAAGCACAGATCCATGTATGAACTTGGCAATGAAATAAGAAAATGTGAAGAAGAGCAAACTTACTTGATGTGCAGCAACACCTGAAAAAACAACCAGAGAAAGACAGATAACGGTTGAGTGCAAAGAATAAAGTGTAACACATCCATGCGAAAAAAAAGCTCACAGAGATACTTGAAATGGTTGAACGAAGATTTGGTCATCACCTGGAGAAATTACCAAACCGTAGCGTCTGCAGGCACCAAGACACACTGGCAATGAAAAGAGAGATAACTGCCATACACAGCTAATGCCCAAGAGAAGCAAAACAGACGGGAGAAAATATTGTCATGAGAGAGAAAGTTAGAGTGTGATTCAAATAAAAAGGCTCGATCTCAACTACAAAACCTTTAGTCAAGGACTATGCTCCAGTCATGGGAAGAATCAGAAAGTGTCTCTCTGCTAG
Organism: Eragrostis nindensis; assembly: GCA_012490785.1. Taxonomy (NCBI): domain Eukaryota; kingdom Viridiplantae; phylum Streptophyta; class Magnoliopsida; order Poales; family Poaceae; genus Eragrostis; species Eragrostis nindensis. Next base: position 190,115 of record JAAXCT010000561.1, read on the forward strand.
CTCCATGTTTTTACAATATGCTGGTCGACTACAACTAATTAGCTCTGTGGTCTCCTCTGTCCCAACCTATCTGTCCATGTATCATCAAAGTTCCTGAACAGATTATTGATGAGCTTGATGTTGAAAGAAAAAAAATGCTTATGGAGAGGAAATGACACATCAAAAAAGACCCCAAATCTAGTACCATGGGAGGAAGTACAGTTACCCAAGGAAAAAGGAGGCCTGGGAGTTATTGACTTAATACTACAAAATAAAGCTTTACTCCTGAAACACCTTGTCAAATTTTAGAGTAAAAGGGATCTGCCCTGTGTACATCTTATATTTGGAATAAATATTATACTCATGATGTCCCACATGATGCAAGAGAAAAAGGGTCTTTTTGGTGGAAGGACATCCTCCGGTTGCATACTGAATTTAGTGGAATTGCTCACTGCAACATAGGCAAAGGAGATATTGTCATTATGGAATGATATGCTGAATGGAAATATGTTTGCAGATAAATACCCGAGACTATATTTTTTTGCAAAGGATAAATACAGTTCGCATTATGAGGCTATGAATCAAGATGACTTTGATTCTATTTTCCATCTGCCACTGTCACCACAAGCTTATAAAGAGTTAGTGCAACTCCAAACAGACATTGGATTGTTCTGGAATAACAATGAAGAGCCTGACACTGTGACACATGTTCTTTTATTTGGGGAGCGATGGAACACACATCAAGAAAATATTACAAGCATAAATTTGCTGGCAGATCATGCCCTGCAGCTTTCAAATGGAATTGGAAAAGCAAATATATGCCAAAAATCAAATTCTTCATCTGGCTACTTCTAAAGATAGAGTCAACACAAGAAACATGATGAGGAGAAGAAACTACCACTTGGACTCGGGATACAGTTGTGTGCTTTGCAACTATAACCAAGAAACCTTGGAGCATATATTCTTTCAATGCCCTTTCAGCGCATAACCTGCTGGTACTCAATTGGAGTTGTATGGAACGATGAGTTGGACATATATGATAGGGTGCTGCAGGTAAAGCAAAATTTCTTATCAGTTCTTCACGGAGGTGTTTTCTGTAGCTGCTTGGATGATACGGAAACAAAGAAATGGCAAGATCTTTGAGAATAAGCCCCCAGTTGGAAGCGCTCCTTCAAGGAAGAGGTGATTCATAATCAATGAAAGGCACCATCAACAATTAAGCAATGGCTTGCTGCTTTGTAAATCTATTGTTGTATATCTTCTGTATAGTAGCTGTTGTATCTTTTTGCTTTGGTTTTCCCAGCTGTACAGTTGTAGTATTAGGTTAGTAGTAGCCTTTAGTAGCCTAAGACTTCCTTTTTTTTTCTTCCTTTATATAACGAAAATCGACAAACACTGTGGGGACTTTCCCTACAGTTTTGCGTAAAAAAAAACTAATTAAACTGCCCGTGACACAATGCTAGCTTCTATGGTCATTGGAACTTACAGAGCACCTGCTCCTATTGGAGCAATAGCCTTGAAAAATGACATTGCAGTTGTTGATATACCATTTGCAGTACCTCTTTGTTATTGTGGCTGGTGTGTAAATTGTCAACATATATAAAAATATAATTTTCATAGAGATTATTTTAACAAGGACGGGAGGAAAAAATATCCTAATTTTTCACGCACCACGGAAATATATTCTGAAGAAGGGAGTCCCATACCAATAGTTGTCGGTACAAGATTGTATGATAAAATAAGTTTACATAGACTTGAAAACTAAAAATAGATTGCAGTTGGAAAATAGTTAATATAGAGGAATCTGCTTCTTGTCAATTTCAGATTGGGAGTGATGGTTGACATGAACCAACGTTCATGGTTTCTCTCTCTCTCTCTCTCTCTCTCTCTCTCTCTCTCTCTCTCTCTCTCTCTCTCTCTCTCTCTCTCTCTCTCTCTCTCTCTCTCTCTCTCTCTCTCTCTCTCTTCTTCTTCTTCTTCTTCTTCTTCTTCTTCTTCTTCTTCTCTTCTTCTTCTCCTTTTTTTTTGAGACGGTTCATGGTTTCTCTTGTAGCACGTGTCAATAACGACATCATCCCTGTCTTCTTGATGATGACATTCGGACAACATTCTTAGCTATTTTGGTGTCATTGTCAGATATTGGTAGGTTGATTGTCAATTTCAGATTTTGAGTGATGGTTGACATAAAGCAACGTGCATATATGGTTTCTCTTGTAGCAGTGTCAATAACAACATCATCCCTGTCTTCTTGATGATGACATTCGGACAACATTCTTAGCTATTTTTGTGTCATTGTCAGATATTGGTAGGTTGATTTACTAATACAGAGATTGAAACCTTATCTAATAACCTAGCTTTGTAGTTGTACTTATTTCATTAGCAAGTCAAAATAGATATGGCTAAATAAAGCCACATTGTCAGTATTGTAGCCAAAATTTCGTATCTACTATATACAAGAACAGTATTGCACTTTAAGAGGCTGTTTATATCAGACTAAATATCCTAAATTCATGGCATATCAACAAGAGGGAATTGGCATAGTGTTGGCAACCTATATTACTGAGCATCATACAACAAACGGATCCTTCTATTGTAAACTAAAAATAGATTGCAGTTGGAAAATAGTAATATAGAGGAATCTGCTTCTTCTCAATTTCACATTGGAAGTGATGGTTGACATGAACCAGCGTGCATGTTTGCTATTGTAGTAGGTGTCAATAACAATATTATCCGCCGCACCCCTCGTGAGAAAGAGGGAGGCCCGGTTGTTGACGGTAAAATGTGTGTTCTATCGCTCGCACACGTGGCCTGAGAGATTTGCTTCACTCTGTTCAGGACCAAAACTTGGAACGCGGTGAATTCCGGAGCGTGCCAGTCGATTTTCCCTGCAAATCGACAAAGACAAGAAAAGCGTGTAAAATTCCCGGACTATCGGCCCCGGACAGGCCGATGCGTAACCGCAGCCGATGTTAGCGAATAAAAGATAATAAAATAAGCACTCGGCTGTCGGCTGTAAACGAATCGACATGTCGCAACAGTAAAAACTTGCACGATAAATAAAGCAAGGCATGCATCAAGATCTGCAATCGGCAAAGCATGCAATCGGCAACATCTATCGGCAAGCAACACAGTAAGGTGAATCGACATTGACGAAAGAAGGCTCAGACATATATTTGAACGAATAAAGCAATTTAAAGGCATGCAAGTATAGATCTGAACGTGGTAAACAATCGGCTAAACACCCCGAAAGAACGATTAAACCAATAATCACTAATTATACCCATAAACTGACAATCGCTTCACCGAGGACACGTCAACTAAGTGAAGTAGAACAGGACAAGTCAAACTGTTCTACACGATCGGCAGGTACAAGTATAATCGGCAACTACCGGTCCCAGATACTCAGTAAATTAAATCTAACTCTTAGCAACTGTTTCGCCGAGGACACGTCAACTAAGCGAAGCAGACAGGACAAGTCAAACTGTCTACCCAATCACCAAGAGCAGATCTAATCGACAAAGCACCTTAACCGTGACTCGAATAACCAGATCAAACAGGAATCGACATCAGCAATCGGCAGCAAGGTCGCGGCGAGGACAAGTCAACTAACCGTGACAAAGAATTGGACCAGGTCTTAAACAATTCCATGCAGTCGATACGTAATGTAAACCCTAGATTGATCTAGATTACCGGATAACTAGCAGCCACATCAATCTCTAATATGGACAAGTCGACATACTAAAGATCGATGCGCTTACCTGACGAGATCCAGACGAGCCGGAGCCCCGATGGACACCGGTGACGAAAAGACCCGTCGAGAAATTGTGGCGATGCGCCGAAGAGTTGATTGTATTGATTCGTTTTTTTTTTACAAGCACCTGGGTCTATATTTATACACCCGAGGCAAGAGTCCGATTTGGACTTAAGCACGACCTCTACTTGACCACAACTTGGTCAATCCTTTCTAATCTCTAGAAAATAATTAAAAAGGACACACTATCACATACGGGCGCGTGCGGTTTCGGGATTTCTTTGGCTTCATGATAACCTGCGGGCCACCACTTCGGCACGCAATCTTTTCCTACCCGTCGCGCACTCCACCTTCCACTGACAGCGGGCCCCAGTCCAAATTTTGGTGTCAACACATGCCCCCCAAGCCGGGGTATGGAATTTCCATGCGCCGGATTGTTTCCCATTTCTCGCGCTTCCTTGATTCCCGCGCCGTACTCAACACACCTACAGTGCCCCTTCGTATCTTGTGCCGCCTGCAGCACGTCCCATCTTATAAATAGAAAGCTATCTACCATTCTTATCTTTCTTCCTTCTCTCGCCGGCGCGTCTCTTCATCTCCTCATCCTCTCTCCTCATCTTGCTGCCGGCGACCAATCTCCTCGGAAGACTAGGAAACGAAAACTTCACAAGATTTCTCGCATCTCCATCGCAATGGCGCAACTTACTGCTTCCTCCACTGCCGTCCCCGAGGTATCAATCTTCCACTCCATCCCCGTTCTTGAACTAGAATAGGGTTGTGTTCTTGCGGTACTGTAGATCCCTTCGTTCATAAGCCAGCTTCATTCTTCTTTAGACTCTTGACTTGATTAAATTCATTTTCATTGTTTCTAGGAACTGCGAAACCAGATCTTGATCCCTACAGAACTTGCCACACATCGTTACTTAGGACCCATGGGCGATCCAGATCCATTAACCTTCATCTGCAGCGAAACCCTTAGAATGCCCTTCAAGAGATCACCAGTAGCACTAGGGACATGGGCAGGTAGCTTCAGATCATGGCCCACTGAGATCCAAGGTTGGCGTGAATGGTTCCTTAGGGTCAAAGCTGCAAAATCGGCATTATGGGCAACTGTCGGCATAGACCACTGTTTAGAACTCTCCCTTGCCGATATGAAGAAGAATGAGCCAATGTTATCGGCATCCTGCTACTTCTGGTCTGACGCATTGAATGCCTTCCTTTTTGGCCATGTACCAATGACTCCAACCCTCATGGACGTCAAAATGCTTACCAATCTGGATGTAACCACTAATGCAAGCCTCCAGAGTTTGAAAGTCAAGCCATCACATAAGCTTGATGCCAGAGACATCGGCGGATGGAAGAAATATATCACCACCTTCCGGAAAACAGGACCAGTGACAGACAAAGAACATGCCGCTTTTCTGACGATGTGGCTTGAGCACTTCTTCTTCTTCTGCGGAGCCCAACTCGGTCCTGTATCCAATCTGCAGAACTTAGCAGAAAGATTAGCAGCTGGCACTGAAATGCCTATCGGCAAATATCTGCTTGGTGCCCTTTACTCCTCGCTTCATCAGGTTGCCGAGAAGCTTTGGCAGGATACCCCAATCAGCAATATTGGTGGTCTATGGTGGTTCCTTCAGATGTGGCTCACCCTGCACTCTTATAAAGCCATGCAACTTCAAGACTTGTATTCATACAGCTTTCCAACCCCTAATCAAGCTGGGCGCCGATGCACCTCACTGGGAGAAGCTTTGGTATCGATAGACGGAGTTAGAATGAATGCCGATCTCTTGGCTTCATACTTTAAAGCTTTCTACAGAGGCATCAATGATGATCATCTTGATTGGTTTCCATATGGAAACCCTGACATCATGGATCATTTTGAGATTCCTTTTACCTTTCGAGCTGACAATCCTCTCCAGAACGCAGTATCGGCAAACATCTTCGCAACCTGTATTAAGCCTTGCATTTTGCCGACAGGATTGAACGCAACAGGCCACCAAAGGCCGTCATACGAATTCTACAACCCTTCATTTGCTGCAAGACAAATGGGTCTCGGCCAGGTTCCTCCTAGTCTCTTTTATGCCGATAAGGTCAAAGCTCGTGCCGTCATCGAATCAACTCTGGAGTATTCATGGCTATTCGGTTTGACTGAGAATCTACCCCTCGGCCATATCGACAACATTGTATTGGCTCCTTCTTGCACGAGGCTCTTCAGGCAGTGGTGGGCAGAATGGTCCAAACATCTCCAATGCGCCAACACAGCATCCTTTATCTCCAATCTTCCGCTTCCCGAACCAATAGGAGAGGTAACCGATCTCAATTTCCTTCATTTTTACTCATCGACAAATCTTTAACTGTAGCTTTTATTTTGCAGTCTGACACCGAGGATGCTCCCACGGAAAGCATCAGCAGAATCGGCATTGTGTACGTGGCTGCACATCCAGATCCCGTCCTTGGCTCTGACGCACCAACACCAGCTCAAGTTCTCAAGGGCCAAACCTCTAAAACAAAGCGTCAAGGCCCCCGCTTCAAAGTCCCAGCCAAGCGTCATAGAGCTCTTTTGAAACAACCAAGCTCTGCACCAACTCCTCCCAGCAGCCCAGTAATCATTCTTGTCTTCATAATCAATTTTCATGATTTGGCAAAAATTGATATCTAACCTTTGTTTTAATTTCAGGGCAATTCTGGAGAAGCTGTCGAGGAAACTGAAGTTCGTTCTCCTGAAGCCCATGCTGACACCGAGCCTGAAGAAACCGAAGTCTACGCTGAAACCGATGCCGAAACTGCCCAACAAGCACCAGCTGCTACCACCTCAGAAGAAATCGGCATCGAGACTCAACCACAGGTTTGTCCTTGAAATTTGTCCATCGGCATCTACATCTTTATTGACTTCACATTTGATTAGATGCAAGAGCGAAGGGAAGAAGAATCGGCAAACCTCTCTGTTGATGAACCTGGAACTTCTCAAGCAGCTCCTACGCAGAACATACCAGGGGGTCGTTTTTCAGATCCTGGAGCATCTTCTTCTCAGGCTATTCCAATTGAAGTTGATGTCGATTTATCTGAGGTAATAAATGTCGATTTACTCCATCAATTTTCCGTCTAATAACCATCTTCTGTACCCACAGGCACGTGTAGTGGAGCCAATCATCGCCATACATCATCGGCAACCACTGCCAATCGATATTCGCAATGAACTGGTTGAGCTGGAGAAAAGACTTGACTTTGCCACCACCGAAGATCTTACTCGCAATGCAAGTCCAATCCGCGCTAGATTTGAAGTGATCCAGAATCACCTTCCAAGGGACTTGAGAGTTGCACTCCACCCAGTGGCATACATGGAGTTTCGGCGTCTCGACTACGAACAAGCTCAAGAAAATGTCAACCGCCGATCCCATCAACGTCAACTCGTCTTGGCAGCAGAGAAAGCTCTTGAGCTCTCACAGCAAGAATTGGAGAAATACAACTCCATGAAGGAGCAGCTAGCAGAAGAGGAAAATCGGCTGACTCAGCTGAAGAAAGAAGCCGAAGACTTGAGAGCAGCTCTGCAGGCTAAGGAACAAGAAGTATCGGCATCGGCAGAAACCATTGCCAAGATCAATGCCTCCATGCTTCAACAAAAAGATTCGCTCAATGCCTCCATTGAAGCTTCACAACGCGCCTGGGCATCCGTGCCTGCAGAGATTGAGTCTGATGACAATGACAACTATGTCTTGGCCGAGATTGATCAGCTTCGCATACATGCACTAGATGTACTCCGTGATTATCTGTATCCTCGTAGTGCATGAACTTGTAATCATCAAACAATGTCTTCCAATCTCTGTAATATATATATTCCTTTTATATATTTTCCCTAAGGGCGATACCATTAGCATCGGCCATCTTAAAGGCGACGCTCTTAACGTCGGCTCTGTCAAAACTCAACCGAACACTTTAAAGATCTACCAATAAGGTAATATACTTTAAATACTTTGCATTAAGCGCTCGGCTGAATTCCAATCTCTTTCGTCGATCGGCTGATTATCGATTGCATCGTTCTTCACTTCCATCAACCGATCAACATCCGTATCTGATAACTGCTACAGCAACCGTGGAGTTACCGATCCTTCAGTGATGCAAACACCTTCATCGGTAACATCCAGTGCTTCACCTTCCCAGTAAGTTCCTGATATGCACGGCAAGCTTTCGACCATCGTCGGCAAGAAGTCTGCAGTAGCCACACTCACCGATTTGTCAGCCTGAATAGTTTCCACCTCGTCGCCGATCCACTGGATAAGGAGCTGATGCATCGTAGATGGGATACAGCAATTAGCATGAATCCAATCCCTACCCAACAGTACGGCGTACGATCCTTTGCCTTCAATTACGAAGAATGTCGTCGGCAAAGTCTTGCTCCCGATAGTGACCTCGACATTGGTGACTCCTTTGACTTCAGAGCTCCTGCCCCCATAATCCCTCAACGTCATGTTGGTCTTGGTCAGCTCTTCAGGCAATTTGCCGATTTTCCTGTATGTCGCCATCGGCAAAACATTGACAGCAGCACCACCATCGACCATCATCTTGCTCATCGGTTTGCCATTAACGAAACCATTAAGGTACAGAGCCCTCAGATGGAGATGATCAACGCCAGACGGCTTCTCAAACACTGCCTGCTGTGGACCCAATAACAACTCGGCAGAAGCTTCTTCTTCCGACTCATTAATGTCTAAAGAACTAAATTCTCGTGGCAGCATAAATACCATATTAACAGGAGCTTCAACTTCATGTACTTGAGATTTGACTTTTGGTCTCCATACCTTTTTTGACTTAGGCCCCTTGTCATGATCATCTTTCTGGTTCACTTCCTTGTTCAGCTCCCGGCAACGTGCCCTCTGTACTCTTCTCTTTTGAGTCTTGGTAAAAATACCACTCGGACACCATTGGCCTTCTTCTGTGAACTCACCCTGATCATCTTCTTCCTGATCTTCAACTTGATTAACAGGACCAAGCCTTTCGTGCACAGAAACCCTTGATGCTGGTCTGCCTTCAAAGCAATCATGCTGTCTCCGCATAGGGACTCGGCTTGAAGTACCAACTTCTCTGTACAAATCCCCAGATCTTCTGCTACAACCTGGACAGCCTTCAATTGGTGGCAATTTCATACCTTGTTCCCAACAGTACTGAAAGAAAGGACAGTTCCAGTGTGGATCGAAGTCATCATCACTAGTCCTCCTGTCTTCCCTCTCTCTTTTCCTTGAGTACTTGCCGATCAATCCAGCAGACCCACCGATCATGTTGACTGGAAAAGGATGCCCATCAATCTTCATCGGCTTTTGACCAGAGAATTTAATGCGATCACTCTCAATTGCCGATTGGATCTGTTGCCTGAACACCTTGCACTCATTGGTGTGATGAGAGGGAGTATTATGCCACTTGCACCACTTGATCTTCTTCAACTCCTCAGCTGAAGGCAACGTGTGATTAGGCGGGAGTTGGATAAGCTTCTCTTGTAGCAGCAAATCGAATATCTTGTCGGCTTTATTGATGTCGAAGTCATATTTCTTTTCTTCTGCCTTCTGCTTGACCCATGGACAGAGAACAGTCTTCTTATTCCTGGTCCACTCAGCAAGAGCAACTTCAGCTTCATCATCAGAACCAGAAGAATAATCAGCATAAGCCGCCTGAAACTGTCTGCCACGTGTATTCTGAACACGCCCTTCATGAATCGACGCCTTCTGAAAGAGCTGTGCTAAGCCATCGACTTCCTGAGGTGCAAACTTATCTCTGATTTGAGGCAATAAACCCTGATAAGCAATCTCAGCCATTTGCCGATCCGTCAGATTCAGGTTATAGCACCTCCCACGGATGACTCTGAATCTCTGGACAAAATCGGCAACTGACTCTCCAGCCTTCTGACGAACAGCTGTCAAATCTGATATGCTCAACTCTGCCATGCCAGTGAAGAAATAAGAATGGAATTTCTTTTCCAAATCGGCCCAATTCCGCACGGATCCCGCAGGGAGGGAGGTGAACCATGAGAATGCCGATCCAGATAGTGACAGAGGAAACAGACGGACCTTCAATGCATCTTGTGCCGATGCCTCTCCCAACTGTGCCAAATATCTGCTAATGTGCTCCACTGTGGATACATTGTCTTGCCTAGAAAACTTGCAGAACTCTGGCAGCTTGTAACGATGTGGCAGAGCAACTTGTTCCATCCACTCTGGATATGGACGTCGATACAAAAAACTCTGCTCCTTGGGCTTGAGGTCAAACTGCTCCTTCATGACTTCAGCCAGCCTGGCGACTATATCTTCTGATGAACTTTGCACTTGCCCCCCAGCCGTCTGAGATGACTGCTGCGGTTGTGGCTGAACCTGAGCAGGTTGCCCCCTGGTGTAATGCTCACTGTAATCTGCCACTCTATGATAGCCTTGCGGTATCTCTTGGTTGAACAGTGCAGGATTGACATTGGGAGCCAAATGATATCTTGTCTGAGGAGTTTGACTCGTCCTTGGTTCATTAGCTGCACCGGCTACTTCCCTCTGCGTGGACATCGGCGCATCAATAAGACTTGGAGCCGATACCCGAGCTGCTCCTGCAGCCAAAGCTTGAGCACTTGGAGACCACAATTCTGGCGGCATGCCATATGGTTGCCTCTGTTGACCAGCAGCACTCGTCTCTTCTTGAGCTGTGGGTTGACCACTAGGAGGTGCAGGACGTGCTGGAGTAGTAGGTGGTAAAGTAAATGATGGCCCCATAAATCCAGAATCAAACTGCAAGGTCCCATTAGCAAATGCCTTGAGCATGTTGTACAGAGTGTTAACAAGCACCCCTGACTGGTTAATGAAAGCTTTGTGAACCGCAGTATTCACAACTTCATCCAACAGAGCTTGATCCGGCATCTTCGCAGCTTTGATTGTAGCCAATTCTTCTGCTCTCATCACCACTGGCGAAGCCAATACTGATGTAATCTTGCCGCGTGTCATCTTGATGGTCTCAAAGTACTTCACTTGGCAATCGTACAGATAACTCTGATATGCCTTTTTCTGATCCAAAGACATCTTCTCCCAAGCATTAAGCTCATTGTTGCCAGTGACTTCAGAAGAATCTTTATCATCTCGAACAAAAGGTGCAGGAATCATGATCTTGTTGCCCTTTGTATCAACGAGCAAAGTACCATCATCAGCAACAGCTTGAACGAACGCCATCTGCTTCTAAGAACTTGATCTGTCCCACCGGGCGTGCCAAAAAGTGTGTTGACGGTAAAATGTGTGTTCTACCGCTCGCACACGTGGCCTGAGAGATTTGCTTCACTCTGTTCAGGACCAAAACTTGGAACGCGGTGAATTCCGGAGCGTGCCAGTCGATTTTCCCTGCAAATCGACAAAGACAAGAAAAGCGTGTAAAATTCCCGGACTATCGGCCCCGGACAGGCCGATGCGTAACCGCAGCCGATGTTAGCGAATAAAAGATAATAAAATAAGCACTCGGCTGTCGGCTGTAAACGAATCGACATGTCGCAACAGTAAAAACTTGCACGATAAATAAAGCAAGGCATGCATCAAGATCTGCAATCGGCAAAGCATGCAATCGGCAACATCTATCGGCAAGCAACACAGTAAGGTGAATCGACATTGACGAAAGAAGGCTCAGACATATATTTGAACGAATAAAGCAATTTAAAGGCATGCAAGTATAGATCTGAACGTGGTAAACAATCGGCTAAACACCCCGAAAGAACGATTAAACCAATAATCACTAATTATACCCATAAACTGACAATCGCTTCACCGAGGACACGTCAACTAAGTGAAGTAGAACAGGACAAGTCAAACTGTTCTACACGATCGGCAGGTACAAGTATAATCGGCAACTACCGGTCCCAGATACTCAGTAAATTAAATCTAACTCTTAGCAACTGTTTCGCCGAGGACACGTCAACTAAACGAAGCAGACAGGACAAGTCAAACTGTCTACCCAATCACCAAGAGCAGATCTCATCGACAAAGCACCTTAACCGTGACTCGAATAACCAGATCAAACAGGAATCGACATCAGCAATCGGCAGCAAGGTCGCGGCGAGGACAAGTCAACTAACCATGACAAAGAATTGGACCAGGTCTTAAACAATTCCATGCAGTCGATACGTAATGTAAACCCTAGATTGATCTAGATTACCGGATAACTAGCAGCCACATCAATCTCTAATATGGACAAGTCGACATACTAAAGATCGATGCGCTTACTGACGAGATCCAGACGAGCCGGAGCCCCGATGGACACCGGTGACGAAAAGACCCGTCGAGAAATTGTGGCGATGCGCCGAAGAGTTGATTGTATTGATTCGTTTTTTTTTTTACAAGCACCTGGGTCTATATTTATACACCCGAGGCAAGAGTCCGATTTGGACTTAAGCACGACCTCTACTTGACCACAACTTGGTCAATCCTTTCTAATCTCTAGAAAATAATTAAAAAGGACACACTATCACATACGGGCGCGTGCGGTTTCGGGATTTCTTTGGCTTCATGATAACCTGCGGGCCACCACTTCGGCACGCAATCTTTTCCTACCCGTCGCGCACTCCATCTTCCACTGACAGCGGGCCCCAGTCCAAATTTTGGTGTCAACACCGCCATTCGGTGTTTGTCCTGTTCGCCTAGGTATAGGTTTAGGTCTTTCCGTGGGGGTCGCTCCAGGCGACGGCTACTGCGGTTGTTAGGGTTAGGGTTTCTCTAGTGGTCTGGTCGACGAAAGTGATAGAGGTGGTGCGGCGTTGTCAAGTTGGTCGGCATGGTGTCCTGAGCTAATGAAACCTTGCTTTTCCCTCGCAAAAAAAAAGTTTTATTTCAATGGTGGGAGCAGGTATTGCTCAATTACATGACAATTGCACCTGCATGCATGCAATGTGGTTGATGACAGAATCCCATGTAGATACGGGAAGGAATGCAGGAAGTAGTACAGTGTTGGCGGTCGTTAAACCATGTTTTGACCGCCACCCTACCGGTAAATAAATGTATAACACCAAGATTTTGTGCATAGTAGATAGGAATAATGCTACTCCACTGGTTTTGGTGGATATTTGGATGCAGGAGTGAATAATGGAGAAAAGTGGGCCCAGCCAGGGAAAATCCCTGGCCGGCCGGCCCCACCCTAGGCCGGCCGGCCCCACCTGGTGGCCGCAGGCCCCAGGCTTCCTCCGGTGGGCTGGAAACTGGTCCACAACGCATAATTCAAGGCCCAACCCAGCGGATTTGCGCCGACTAACCAGAGGTGGGCCATTTGGGCCTTAACTTGGCCCCTACTGCAATTCTGCCGCCCCCACGAAGTAGCCGACCTTCAGACCGCCTTCAGGAGTGAATCAGGAGCGTTGAGGCAGAAGGCGGTGGCCAACCGCCACAGGGGACGGCCGGCCGGCCCCCCTACCTGGCCGGCCGGCCGACTTTGGCGCCACCGCCTCTCCAGCTTCGGCTATTTAATCCCCTGGGTCCTGGAGAGGCTATAAATACCCCTGGCCGGCTGCAGAAACAATTCGCACCATCACACTTCATCCAAGTGTTCATTAGTTTAGTAGTAGCTTTGGGAGTTAGAGTAGAGTAGAGTAGAGTGAGAGCTCTCTCGGGCTTCCGGAGTTTTCTCGGAGTTCGGTATAGTTCTTTGTATCCTTACTCTTTTGAGATATTATTTTATTTAATATATAATTAGTTTTATCTTTATTTATTTCTTTTAGTAATTCTTTTCTATTTAGTTTATTTATTCTGTTAAGTAAGTGCTCGTAGAAGTCTTATTGTGGGATTCGTGATTGTTGGAGTACGCAAGTACGAGAGAGTGCCTTCGTCGAGATGACGTCGTGTGAAATCTGTGCTTGTTCATTCTTAGATAGGACTGCTCCGTTGATCAAGAGTAGTTCCTCTAGGCGGGTTGTAAGCGTGGCGCTTAGATCTTGGCCTATGCACGTTTGGCACCCAGCCCCACGGAGGATGATAGCCGCGAGTGTATGTGACAGCTGCACCGGTCTCTGTAATCCACCACGTCCGGGTTGGACTCAGCAGGGTCTTAATTATAGCATACGGTTCCCTAGGTTTGAACTAGCATCATCGGTTGACCTAGCACGTGTGTGCCCCGAAACGACATGACTTGTATGTGTGTGATCTTAACTAGAGTAGATAACCTTTGTAGATTAGACTACTAGAAACAGTAAATACTAGGTAAACATACAGGTAGCCTTAGCTCTATCTCGTTGCTCTCCCAAATGTATACTACAGTTTTTCTTTTATTACCTTGGATTTGAGGATGTGTGTGCCACCCATATATATCATGCCTATCTTACCCCCGTCTCAAGTATAGTTTGATACATTATTCTTTCTCCAAATTATCCAGTGCATTGCTACTGTTCAGCTCCCTTTTGCTCTACTTCCCTGCGGAAATATAAATACGATAACCCTGGAATACTCCAAGGTGAAATGCTACAATGGTGATCCGTGCGCTTGCGGAATTAATGAATTTAATTTTATCGCATAAGAACCGCCAACATACAGCAATGCGCGCTCGTGTAGCTAAGCGCAGGTGGCCGCCGGGTTGTCCTTCCCAAGAGCCCCTCCCTTGGTCTCGTCTCCTCCAGCTGCCGTTGCGAGCGGGATGAGGCCCTTGTCCCTGCACGTCTTGATGGCGGCGTCGAACATGTCCTCCACAGTGTACCTGAACCTGAACCCGAGGTCGAGGAGCTTCTTGGACGACAAGTGCACAAGCGGGAGGTCGTCTTCGATCCCGGGGAACTTGTCGGGGATGTCGTACTCGGGGTACCTGTCCCTGAGCATGGCGGCGAGGCCATGGATGGTGGCGTTGTCGGAGGAGCAGACATAGCGGCCGGCGACGTCCGGTTGCTCGATGAGGTAGATCTCAGCGTCGCAGAGGTCGTCGATGTGCACGAACTAAATCTGCTTGAGGATCGAGTAGTGGGGCTGGTTCCCCGTGATGGGCGCCAGCGCGGTGATGAGGCTAGGCGGCATGGACGTGCTAAGGAATGGGCCGACCACCAGCGTCGGGATGATGCTGATGAGGTCCAGGCCGTGCTCCGCCGCGTAGCCAGGGCCGCCTTCTCCGCTAGGAACTTGGACACGAAGTACATCTGCACCACAGTCCAATTAGTATATAACCCGGCGTTAGCGCCACTGCCATGCGTAATAGTATAGAGGAGTTTTACGGTGCCCTATACAACCAGTATATACTGGTGGTACGTAGAATCTGAAGGAAATGTACCCATCCGGTCATCTTGACACGGCGGCAGAAGTCGGCGTAGGTCCAGTTGTTGTGGTCATAGACGGGCCTCTGCCGCTCCTCGACGTTGACGGCCCCTGCGGAGGAGGTGAAGACGATGCGCCTCACGGTGCCGGCGTCCTTGCAGGCGCGCATGATGCTCAGCATCCCTTCCACCGTCGGCTTGATCACCTCGTTCTGCAGTGCAGCAGAAATCTTCTTAATACTCTGCAGGACTTGTTGGTGGGAAAGGGCGGTTTTTATATATATATATATATATATATATATATATATATATATAGTGTAGGTATAATCTGTAGCTAGCCACGTAATACCAAATTCTGTAGCCGGACCACACGACCGCACCAGACACCTGGGGCGCGCCCACCCCGACCGCGACTCGAGTCGGAATCAACACAAGGAAGCGTCACCCGCCGCCGCCCCCCGCCCCCGCGAACCGAGCGGTCCGGTCAGGAACCACGGCGGCGCTGCGCCGGATCCAGTGTGCGATTGTAAATCGGACGCAACTTCTTCATGAATGGAACAAGTACGGCGGAGATCGAACTGCTGAGGAGCCGTACACAGCTTGGAGGAGAACGAGATGTGCATTGCCTTCTTCCTTGGTATTGCTCCGTCGATCCGCTCCTCTCCCAAATGCTGTTTTTCATCCACCGATGCCTTTGGTCAGATTGAAAAATCAATTGATATTCGACTCCTTGTAGATCTTGAGGGCGCCCGCAGATTATTAAGTTATTGGTATGCTTGATTCGAGTTGAATTTTATGCTGCCGGGGATGTCGTTTTACAAGGCGTAGCTAAGGTACGAGATATTAGTGCCGTGCTGCTAAACAGAGGGCAGAAGCAGAGCAGAGAGAGATCCTCCGCATGGGGTATCGGCCTGAATCAGCATGCAGATAGCTTCTGGATGTTTTTAGTCTTCAGCAGCGCAGGAATTCCATTTGTTTGCCATGGTTTTACAGAGTACAGACAAAGTGGTGGTTTCCTCCCATCTTTTTGTAATTTTAATTTTGATTTAAGCCCGTTCGATTCAGAACCTGTATTTTGCAACAGAAAGAATGATAAAGTTGAGAACAGATGCTTCTTGTATTTGTGATGAACATATGTCCATGAAGTTATTGTCGGTACATCTAATTATTTATGAACTGGAGGTACGTCTGGACCTCTGGTGCTAAGGGAATTGACATGATATCAATTGACTAGGCACCGATCCACTGACCAAGCGAGAATTTGTTCTACATGCCCTGCTAAGCCATCAGAACTGGATGCATGATTTTTTTTAGATTAAAGATTTTCTTCAAGTTAGTATCAACCATAATGATGTTCATTGAGCACAATGTCAGCCTTGCTAAAAATTGCTTCACATAACATCGTCAAAATTCAATGAGAAGAAAGGTGAATCATGAAACAGTCCCGTGTCATGTACAACACATAATATGAAATTCTGTTGAATTGATTACTGAATAATTGAAGTGTCTGATAGCTAGGCTTTGACCTTTTACAAGTTCAAGATGCAAACAGGTGAGATAAACCAGGCCAGCCATACACTCGTCGTAATTGGATTACTTAACAAGTACACACTGATAGATACATCAACTGTATATGTTTATACATCCGGAATGTGGAGGGAAATACAAATTTTTACAAACAGAGATTTATTCTCATCAAGTTGCAGCTGGCTCAGCAACCATCGATATCAGATCAACCCACCATGCCTGTTGGCTGCTCCTAATTAAGCACATCTTGCCCAAAATTAGCCAAAGACAGGGTAGCTACAGTTGTACGTCACGTGCACCTCAAGCTGCAGCTGCTCCTGCCCAGTAAATTGAATCCGGGGTTGATGCACATCTTACCTAGTATCTGAGATAATATTTACTTATGAAACAAATATTGGAAACCCTAAAACATCTAGGATTCACAAGACTGGATTTCCATAGCAGAAACAGCAATTATTAGGCACCACTGATTTGGGCGAAATAGTGATCTATCTCACTTGGATATCTGCAAAGATGGCATATGGTTCACAATATAGCACGAAAAATTCATGATTTGGTAACAGAGGACGAAAACTATCGAATATTAACAATTTCAAATTTAATCATGTTGAATAGAATTACATCGTTGTGAATATGAACGCACATAATGAAGAACTTGACCAGGAGGCCTTGTCACCTGGAATAATTATAACAGCAATAGGAAACAAATCATATCATTGTGGCACTCACTACTCAGGCCACCTAACTGCCCTTAAAATTATGCTGCACAAATCATTCAAATATCAAAAACCATCAAAATCTAACATATTTCATGGCTCTCTCATATGGAATAAATTGCACATTGTCCAGCAAATAAAAATAAAATGATCCAGCAAATAAAAAGGAAATGGTCCGTTAGCAATGTGCACTACGCATTTTGTCTGACCAAAAATCCGTTAGGCGAATCATAAAATTAATATAGTAACAATTTTCAACAATGAGAAGACGATTTCAGATTAACAATTCAAATGGGGCATGATTATGTTTATATGCTTGCCTCAAGGCCATCAGTAAGCATCTTAGTTCAGTAGCAGCTCGATGACCAGTTCTCCAACTCAAGTGGCTTCCATGCGTCCATGCCTGTTGGTTGCTCTCCAATAAGAGCATGGAACCAGCCCATAATTTTCACAGGAGACCTGCTCACCTGGAACAATCATAATAAAAACAATAATAAATAATAGTCATTTCACATTTCTGAAATTAATGAATCAACAATGAGCTGGCGATCTGAAATTGGAAACAACATATTATATGCTGATTCAAAATAAAACCAGAGATCAATGGTTTTATTGACACCATATTGGTCAAGATTCAGAAAACACACCATCCTGGACGCAGAAACTATCACCTACACACCAATTCTGAAGCTGAAAGGATTTTATTTACAATAATCACATCTGGACTGCGAAGGATGGAATAAAGTTTCTGACTCGCATCCTCAACGGTTTGGCCACCATGTATAATTGCAGACAACCTATATTACTGCTCAACACCTCATTCATATGCAAAAGTTTTTGATCCAGTATGCACGTATTGTTACCAGGGATTGCCAAAAGCAAATACACCAGTGGCGAACAATTCAAACAAAAAATATACATCAGAACAACAGGATCATTCAGCAAGAATGCAGTGGCAAAAACTGTCAATTTAGGCAGACGGTAACAAGGGAACACGGTAAAAATTAGCTCCAGATCTCCCAGCAAGAATATATTGCCATTGCAATAGATCGTTGGGAAAATTTTGTTATTTATTTGTTGGTTAAAAAAACCATGTCATATGTATTCATTCATCTATTTAAACTCCTAGGGATTTCTGAAAAAGATTATAGACAACCATACAAGAGGCCTTATCACCCAGAATAGTAATACCAAAAATTGTGGACAATCATAATACAGTCATTACTGTATACTGATAAACAAATTACACTGCAGGATTGGTCTTGTCGTATAACTGTGTGAGAAAGAGGCATTATGCTGTTACCAACTTTTCGTACAGGTGAAAATCACATCCTGCTAGATCCTCAAATAGGCAGTCTGCATCAATTTGGGGAAATTGGTAGTCAATCCATCAGACAAACGGATTCAAAGGAAAAAAAGGAATACAAAGCCAGCAAAGAATTGTGCGGCATGCCAAAAGAAAAAAAGTTCTGCAAATCCTGCTGTGGCTGAAAGGTGATTAATCTTGCTGCTAATCGGTCGCCGACGCTGCCATAAAAAATTGGAAACGGCTAATCACCTAACCCACATCAACCTAATTAAACGTGACCCAAGACCAACCAAATCGGGAATCTGATGGGGAAAAGCGCGGATGCTAACCTGGGCTAATCACCAGCTGAGATGTAGGATCGCATTTGATTTATCAACGGAAAGCGGCCACCAACAATCCCTTTCCATCAGCATTGCGGATTCAACGGGGACAGCCGCCGAAAGCCAAAGCATCCACCGGGAAATCGCCTGAGAAACACACACGGTGAGGGAACCAAATTGTAGAAACGGAACTGGAGCGACACCGGCGATGGATTGGTGCGAGCTTACCGGCAAGCGACGGAATCCTGGAACGGATCGACGGGACGACGCAGGGAGCTCCTCCACCTCGAGAATGTGGGATGGGGAACGGTTTGAAGCGGGGTGCGGCCAGGACGGACAATTTTGGTTCGGGTTGGGTCCGGCTGCAGCGGGTCGCGCGGGGCGGTCCTGTGGCTCGGTCCGGCCACAGAATTAGCTATTCTGTAGCCAGGTACGAGTAATAGATTACCTATATATATATATATATATATATATATATATGCATTTGTTTTATTACCTCGGGGTCCTGGGACTCAAAGTCCATGGGCGTGGTCACGTGGAAGACGCCGCTGCAGCCCTTGATCGCCGCGTCGTAGCTGCCCTCCTCGCTCATGTCGGCTTTCCAGATGGGCAGTCGCTCCTTTGCTCCGGGAAGGTCCAACAACGGCTTCGTCTTTGTTGGCGGTTCTTATGCGATAAAATTAAATTCATTAATTTCGCAAGCGCACGGATCACCATTGTAGCATTTCACCTTGGAGTATTCCAGGGTTATCGTATTTATATTTCCGCAGGGAAGTAGAGCAAAAGGGAGCTGAATAATAGCAATGCACTGGATAATTTGGAGAAAGAATAATGTATCAAACTATACTTGAGACGGGGGTAAGATAGGCATGATATATATGGGTGGCACACACATCCTCAAATCCAAGGTAATAAAAGAAAAACTGTAGTATACATTTGGGAGAGCAACGAGATAGAGTAAGGCTACCTGTATGTTTACCTAGTATTTACTCTTTCTAGTAGTCTAATCTACAAAGGTTATCTACTCTAGTTAAGATCACACACATACAAGTCATGTCGTTTCGGGGCACACACGTGCTAGGTCAACCGATGATGCTAGTTCAAACCTAGGGAACCGTATGATATAATTAAGACCCTGCTGAGTCCAACCCGGACGTGGTGGATTACAGAGACCGGTGCAGCTGTCACATACACTCGCGGCTACCATCCTCCGTGGGGCTGGGTGCCAAACGTGCATAGGCCAAGATCTAAGCGCCACGCTTACAACCCGCCTAAAGGAACTACTCTTGATCAACGGAGCAGTCCTATCTAAGAATAAACAAGCACAGATTTCACACGACGTCATCTCGACGAAGGCACTCTCTCGTACTTGCGTACTCCAACAATCACGAATCCCACAACAAGACTTCTACGAGCACTTACTTAACAGAATAAATAAACTAAATAGAAAAGAATTACTAAAAGAAATAAATAAAGACAAAACTATTATATATTAAATAAAATAATATCTTAAAAGAGTAAGGATACAAAGAACTATACCGAACTCCGAGAAGACTCCGGAAGCCCGAGAGAGCTCTCACTCTACTCTACTCTACTCTAACTCCCAAAGCTACTACTAAACTAATGAACACTTGGATGAAGTGTGATGGTGCGAATTGTTTCTGCAGCCGGCCAGGGGTATTTATAGCCTCTCCCGGACCCAGGGGATTAAATAGCTGAAACTGGAGAGGCGGTGGCGCCAAGGTCGGCCGGCCGGCCAGGTAGGGGGCCGGCCGGCCGTCCCCTGTGGCGGTTGGCCACCGCCTTCTGCCTCAACGCTCCTGATTCACTCCTGAAGGCGGTCTGAAGGTCGGCTACTTCGTGGGGGCGGCAGAATTGCAGTAGGGGCCAAGTAAAGGCCCAAATGGCCCACCTCTGGTAAGTCGGCGCAAATCCGCTGGGTTGGGCCTTGAATTATGCGTTGTGGACCAGTTTCCAGCCCACAAGAGGAAGCCTGGGGCCTGCGGCCACCAAGTGGGGCCGGCCGGCCTAGGGTGGGGCCGGCCGGCCAGGGAAATTCCCTGGCTGGGCCCACTTTTCTCCATTATCCACTCCTGCATCCAAATATTCACCAAAACTATGGAGTAGCATTATTCCTAACTACTATGCACAAAATCTTGGTGTTATACATTTATTTACCGGTAGGGTGGCGGTCAAAACATGGTTTAACGACCGCCAACAACCTCCCCAAGCTTAAACTTTGCTCGTCCCGAGCAAACTCAACTCAGGGTACCGGCGGATCAGGAGTTACAAAGAAGCGCCCCATGGGTAATAAAGATGCAACAACATACTCCCTAAACAGTGATAAGTGTACGAGGGCACGAAATATTCATGAGTGTTGCAAAAATCGTGGGGCTTATAAGTTACACCTTGTCATGCAGCATTGAAGATTAGAACGACACTTTTGGACAAGTGAACAATTCTAGCAGGTATGCATCCAGAGTTTTTATGTGCTGCAAGGTAAGGCGCAAATATTCTCCTTCGTTTTGGATGGCACTTCTCTTACAACCCTGATGTGAGTCTTATTCCTACAAGCTTCACTCATCCTACCTTCTACCAAATGAGGCTTTGTATGTGGAGCTTGGTATGGAACGCATAAGTGCCATGCATATATTGTAAAGCTAAAGAATGAGTCTCAATCAACATAGCAACTCCATTTATTTTGGTCATAAGAGATGATGTGATGTAGGGGGAGAAAATGGACTCACACTTGTGGAAGGGGGTTTTGAAAACATTGGTCCTTTATTTTGCTCAAGATGTTTATGATAAGAACCATGTAGCCATTGACTTTTGTCATGCAACCATGGAGGTTTTTTTTTTTTTGACTACTCCATGGTGCAAAGGGCCATAATTTTTGCATGGTTCAAAGGAAACATTTTGAAATATTCTTGAGCTTTTTGGATGGACCAAAAGTTTTGCAAATTCCGAAAAATGTTTGGTTGATTTATCCAAACATTCCCCTTTTTATTTGGTGGAAAGAAATTTTCGAAAACACACGCGAAGGAATTATGACCAAAATTAGGAGTGCTTAGTTTCAAGAGTACATCAAACCTTAACAAAACTTAATACATAAGCAAATGGCTATGAGTGGGGCTGTTTCGAATATTATGATATGGCTCTGGTAGGTAAATAAATCCTCACACTAAGAGAAGTGTGCCAAAACAGAAGGGTTTTAGGTACTTGCAGCAATTCAAGAAAAACGTCTCTGGATGAAACCATACTGAAATTGCAACAAGTCCTAATCATGCCATATCACAATCCACAATGCTCAGACTTGGTGTAACAAATGCAACCCACGGAAATAAGCAATACTCATGATGTGATCATGCTCAAATGAAAATAACACATATGTCAGGAGTAGAAGTTGCATCTATGCTACACATGGGAAGCTAATTTGTAACTCGATCATCATTTTCCTTAAGCGTAGCATAACACCAAGATTCTAGCATTTATTCGAAATAGGGAGTTTTTTTATTTATTAAGAAAGTTAGAAATACTTACCTGGGGGTCCTCCCCAAGCTTGAGTCTTTGCAAGACTCGAGCTAGTGTTGAACTCCGTCTCACCTGGGGGCCCTCCCCAAGCTTGAGTCTTTGCAAGACTTAAGCTTGATTCAGGTTCTTCCACCTCCTTCTTGATCTGCAAAAAAGAGTGAGGATGATACAAGTGGCTAGCCCCTAATGGGCATTGCCGGGAATCCTTTTTTTTTTAAATTTTGTTTTTATGGTTTATGAAAAAAAGAAAAACAAGTGCTAGGCCTAGCTAGGATAACGATTGGGATGGCCTCCCCAATCGGAGGGCTCTCATTTTTACGTCTTTGAGCTAGACGTTCTCCATGTCTTCAATTTGTTTGGACCTCGCTCGCTGGAGAATTTGGCGGGGCTGAGGTTCCGTCTTTCTTCCGCCACACTTTATTTGTCTTCTTTGTACTTGTGGCGGCGACCTTTTCTTTATTAGGCGCCTTTGTTGTACTCTCATCGGTCGATACCGTAGCTGCCTTCTTCTTTCTTGAGCGCCTCGCTCTCCTCTTCTTAGGCGATTGTGACTCGCCTACTCCTTCTTGTGGTGGAGGAGCAAGAGGGGCTTGAGGTGTGTTTGGCGGCTGAGGCATCCTCCTTGGAGTCCTCCAATATTTTGCTAGCCTTCTTGCATTCTCTCTTTCCAGATAGTCTCTCATGTATGCAATAAGCTTGTCTGGCTGTGGCATGGGTGGAGTAATCTCAATCTTCTCCACTCTCCTTGGGTCCTTTCCATATATGACCCTCACTTGCTTGCATTGTTCAACCTTAGGCTTGAAGCTGAACGTCTCTTCCCTGCCGTTGAAGTCCAAGTGGATTTCTCCCGCCCCCACGTCGATGTTGGCGTTGGTGGTGCTCAAGAACGGCCTCCCAAGGATGAGAGGGGTCTTGACATCCACTTCCATGTCAAGCACAACAAAGTCGACGGGGACGAAGAAGTTTCTGATCTGTACAGGGACGTCTTCGGCAATACCCGCAGGATGACGAACGGACTGATCTGCGAGCTGCAAGCACATAGCCGTAGGCGATAATGGACAGTTTAACCTGTCATATACCGTCTTTGGCATAACGCTCACGCTTGCACCCAAGTCACAAAGCGCTTGAGAGAAGTGCTGGCTGCCAATCGAACACGGGATAGTAGGGCATCCTGGATCCTTCTTCTTTTCCGGAAGAATGTTCAGAATGGCTGCGCTGGACTCTTCTGTAAGCTTCACTACCTCCATTGCTGGAATGGGGCGCTTGTTGTTGAGGATGTCCCGGAAATACCTAGTATAAGTAGGTACCTGCATGGCATCAAGCAGCGGAATATGCACATATATATGCCGGATGGCCTCAACAAATTTACCGAAGCGCTCATCCACGGTGAGCTTCTTCCTGCGGTCAGGATAGGGCAAGCCTGTGGTGTCAAAATACTCGTGAGGTGCTGTCTTAGGTGGAGTTTGCTCAACGGGAGGATCTATCGTTGGTTCCTCCTCGGAGCTCTCCTTCTCGGCATCTTCCTTTTCAGGGACCTTCTTTTCTGGAACCTTTTTAACGGCCTTCTCCTTAGGAGCTGCGTTTGGCGTCTTCCTCTCTGCACCCTTGGGGTAAGGTGGGTCCACAGTACCTCTTCCGCCCCTGGTGGTGATAGCACTAACACTCTCCTTTGTACGAGGAGCCTGCACAGCTAAAGCTATTTGCGTAATTTGCGTTTCTAGCATTTTGTTATGGCTTAGCTGATTCTGCAGGGCAGTGCTGAACGACTCTAGCTTGGCATCTATGCTCTCTAAAGCCTTGTCGGTAGTAAGAAACTTCTTACTGATGCTATCATTAATCTTGACCTGGCCGAGAACTAGATCCTTAATAGAGGGCTCAAAGCGGGAAAGATTACCATTGTTACCTCCCTGATTTTTGTTGAAGGAGAGGTCGGGCCTGGAATTCCAGCCGTAGTTGTTCTGGGAGCGGTACCCATTGCCATTGTTGAGGAAATTGCATTCCTCTCTCGCATTCGGGCAATTGCTGCCCATATGCCCTGTGTTGCCGCACTCTTCACAAGTTATGCGGGAGTCCGCAGCTTGCAGGTCCTGCTTGTTGGTATTTCTTAACGTCACAGATAAATCCGCAAGCGTACGGAGAATACCGTTGTAGCACTTCACCCGTGAGTATTCAAGGGTATCGTTATTTATATTATCCCAAAGGAACGGAGTGGAATTATCTACTAGTCTAGCTCGTCCAAGGACACAAAGAAGGATGGTAGGTATGGGTAGAGAGGATTCCTATGGTGAAGTTCTATCTGGAATAAGGAAGAGTAAACACAGCAGGGCTGTCACCACCTACTGGCAAACCCCCCTACTAGAACACGTGACACTAGGGCAATTAGGTGCCTAGGCCAGTCCTAGGGTCGCGTGACAACAAAGCAATTAAGTCTTCGCTGCCAGACCGATTCCAAGAAGTCAATTCACTAGAACAGAGAGGATTAAGCAAGTAGGGCTGTCACCACCTACCGGCGACTCTCTCTTAGGACACGCGACACTAGAGCAATTAAGTCCCTATGCCAGTCCCAAGGTCACGTGACAACAAGGCAATCAAATCCTAGCTGCCGGACCTATTCTAGTTCACAAGACTAAAGATAAATTCCGCCTCTAAATGCTTACTTGAATGGAGCGATGATCATGCAAGCAAGTAAAAGAAGAACTTATACTAGAATAGAAATATTCAATCCAATAGAAGATCAAGAATACTCACTTGTAATGAAGATGAACGAATGATGAACGACGAACGAACGATGAACGAACGACGAACGATGAACGAACGACGAACGAACGATGAACGAACGACGAACAATGTATTATAAATAAGTATCCTCAAAGATACAAGATTGGGGCTAAGTCCTCACAAAGGGAGGACAGCCCTTCTCCTCTACCCTACTCTCTCCCTACTCTACTAGTATACAAGGGACCCTAGGCCCTTGGGGTGGAATGAGGCTCTCCTTCTTGTGTGTCTTGAGGGGAGGGGGGTACCCCTTTATTTATAGCCTCCAAAGGCGGTGGAATTGAGGCGGTTCCTTAGGTCGGTGGCATTGATTGCAGGCAGAACCGACCTTGGTACGTCGGTGGGGAACCGCCATAAAAAGATGGGCTGCTGGGGCCACTGTAGCAGGTCGGCCGACCCAGGGTTTGGGGTCGGCCGACCCCCCCTTGGCCCATTTGGTCTTGGGCTTTTGCCGAGAGGTCCTCCTTGATGTCCTATTGAGTGATCTTGGTGCTATGGCCCAAGTTGGTTAAGTTTCGTCGGACGTTTGATCCATATCTTGGTCGGCTGCCGATGCTGATTTCTCGGAGTGGTGTCCTCTTTGGAATATGGTATGGGTTGATTTGGTGGATCCATATATCCTTGCCATTGTTGAGGATCTCCAAGGGATGATCTTTCTTCATATCTCCTTGATATTGGGCTTTTGGGGAGATTTCCTTATGACGGGGAAATTCGGTGTTTGCAGAGTGGGCCTTTTATGCTTCCTTTTCCCCGGTTTCCTAGAATTGCAGCTGCACTCACAAATTCACCAACACTTGTGGAATTGATTAGTAATAAACTCCTACCACTATGTTTGGTGTTCATTTTAATTCTTTTATGAAGGTAATTGACGGTAAAATTCTTGCTCTAAGGACCGTCAACAACTCCCCCACACTTAGCCTTTGCTCGTCCTCGAGTAAAGTTGAAGGACTAAGGTGGAACAAAACTCCCTTTGGTATGATGCTAGCATACAAGTTACTCCAAGCCATACCTGCACCTGTGAACTTTGATGTGTCTACCATGTCATCTTGGGCGGTTGAGGAATGGAACGGTCTTGATTCAAGTCATCATTACTCCCCTGTTGAGTAACTTGGGTTTTTGATAGAATTTTCAAAAAGAAGAACATAGCTTGTACTCCTCGAATGATAACTCTCGGATCGCTCAATGTGTATGATTTCTCACCAAGGCAATGGGTTGCCTCTTTTCATCCTACTTCTATGTAAGGCTTTGTGTGGAGCTTGGTAGGGATGAAAAGGAGCATACTTGCATCACTTATATTGCTAAGTCAAAGAATGGATCCAAAAGAGAAAACAAGCCATACAATCTGATCAAGAATGTGCATGTGTGTGGATATGTGTGTGGAAGATAGAATGAGATGGATACTCCTTGATGCGATGATGTCCCTCTCATGATTGATTTTCTTTTGAGAACATGGCTATCACTTCTTTTCTTTTCTCTTTTTTTTTTTTTTCTTTTTCTCTCTCTCTTTTTTTTTTTTTTTTTTTTAATCATGCTCAACATGTTCGAGCATGTCTCTCTTTTATTCTTGCTCATGCATATGATCATTCTTTTTCTCTTCTCTTCTTTTTTTTTTTTTTTTTTTTTTTTTTGATAGCCATGTCTCTTTTTGCAAGAATGTTTGGAGAGGGACATCAACAACAAGTGATGGAGTATTTATTTTGGTGGATGGATGGATGGATGGATGGAATGGTGTTGCTAACTTCCAGTGTAGAAGTTAGCACGTGGATGTGGCATGATGAAATAATTATTTGGTGGATGAGTGAAGGTGGTGTGTGTACGTGATTCTTGATCAAGAAAATATGACAAGCATCTCACAAGGGTCACACAATTTGACAAAGCTCAAAGCAATAACAAGCAGCATTTTGTAGGGGTTTTCAATGTGATCATTATTTGGCTCTGGTAGGATATAAGATCGATCATTGAGGAGTGCAAAGCTATGGATTTTCAATTTTGCAAATAAATTCCCAAGTACTCTATACAGAAGAAGCAAGATTCCTATCATCCAACCATATCACACTCGCCAACAACTTAGATAAACATGGGTTCCTATGATATTGGTGTTCACAAGAAACAAGTGTGCGAAGCGAGGAATAAAGAGTATGCAGGCCAACCAAACAGAAGCATGTATGTTGGGGGATAAAAAGATTTGTTCTTATCATTGAGTTAAATTTTGGTGATTGATGCAAGAAATTTATTCTAACTCAAGAATTGGAGAGTAGGGTATAGGATGCGCAACCGTCGCCTTAGATGAAGTGGAGACCAAGAGGGGTCATGTGATGATCTTTGTCTTCTAGTCCCGATGGCTCCACTCATTTGCGTGTTGATTGGTGCGATGTTGTGCATCGTGTTGGTGGGAGATCTCAAATGTGTGCTTGATGAAGGACAGGAGGTCTCCCCCACACTTGTTCTTGTACCTGGCTTATTTATTCAAAACAAACAAAAGGATATGGAAATAAAAAGGACTTACCGGGGTTAAAGACCGGTGAGCCTAAGTTTATTGAATACGACAAAATAACTCAAGGCGCGTTATATGTTTGAAAGGGAAATAAAAGCGCCTAGTTTATTCATATAAATTCTTTTTTTTTTTGTATTGAGTTTTTTTATTTTATTTTAGATTTTATCATGTAAAGAAATGCAACAAAAGAGATAACTGTCGGTTATCCTGTCGGCAAGGGCATCGTCATTTTAAGTCTGACGAGCAAGACTTTTCTCCGTCATGTTTGGCTTGATGTTGTGGCTCCGGAGAATGTCTGCAA
This sequence comes from Eragrostis nindensis, assembly GCA_012490785.1. Taxonomy (NCBI): domain Eukaryota; kingdom Viridiplantae; phylum Streptophyta; class Magnoliopsida; order Poales; family Poaceae; genus Eragrostis; species Eragrostis nindensis. The sequence continues at coordinate 218,045 of JAAXCT010000561.1, forward strand.
GGTTAGTGCCAATATACAACCACGATATTTGCAATATTTATGATAAATGAAAGCATCTACAACCATCCTAAAGAACAAATAACAAAAGGAAGCCTTATGGAGGTTGTAGAGCTCAGGCATGGTTTTGGCACCGATGATTATTGACTCTAGAGGAGGGTCATATGAGCATGTGTCTTGTGGGTTTTCAAGAAGGAAGCTCTTATGCTCATGCAAAGTTTCATGTTGTTCATACACTAGAGTCGATGCCTCAAGAATGTCCATAGCCTGGAAGTTTTTCTTATCAAGGGGTTCTTGATCACCATCAAGAAAGGCGTATGGAGGGATAGAGGGAAGAGGCTCAGGAAATGATGATGAAGGCCGTACGGTTTTGGATAGGTGAAAAGTTTCTTCCAACTCATCCTCTCTTTTGATGGAAAGCTCTATGTCCTCAAACAAAGCAGGCTTGGTAGGTACAAAAGATGATACAATCTTAACTTCCTCAAGCGGATTCTGCTCTGGATCAGGAGGCTGCACTATTCGATGTTTTGGGTGACAGCAGAAGAGGATTCCAAGGTTTGCTATTAGGATCAAAACGAGGAAGGTGTGCCGTAGGCTTTGGGATCCAAGTATAATTTGAAGGATTTTGAGATTGTTTATCAAGATATTCCTTGTATTTGTCCGAGAACTCATGTGGTTCATGATTGATATGAGGTTTCGCCAAAGGATTTTGAGTGGTAGTGGTAGCGAAAGAGGTTTTCCCAAGACTTGCCTTCATATCCTCCTTGAGAAATGGTTCCTTGAGAGGATCGGGAGGAGTAGGAGGCATCTTTTCCCAAGTGTAGTTCGAGGTGTTTTCATAATCATCAGAAAGATCTTCCTCGAATAAAGGGAACTCAAGAGGTTGAATTTCTTCTTCCTCCTTCATTGTTCTTGGTACAGGAGAGGACTCAACAGGCGAATCTTGGATGTGGTCGATGTAAGGTTTGACTCGGATGTTGAGGGCTCCTCATGGCTTGACTCTTGGAGAGGCATTTTTCAGATCATCAACATAGGAAAGTTTTCTTGGATAAGTTCTAGGAGCGCTCTTCCTTCTGTCGGGTTTTGGTAGCAAAAGACCCTCCAGCGGTGATGTCAAGGTATAGGGCGGAGTCCTTGTCTAGACCATATAGAAGTGTTGCAATAACATGTGGTCGGGAATAGACAAGTTTGGGCCGGAAAGAGTTTAGCAAGGAAAACCTAGCCCAGGCCGCACCTACAGACTCCTTCTCGTTCTGACGAAAGTTGAGAACTTCCTCACGGAGGGCAACGACGCGGGATAAGGGAAAGAAGGCTAAGCAAAATTTATCTCGAAGCTTTTCCCAATCACCGTACGTGCTTCCGACTGCAAGTATGTATATGTACCATTGTTTCGCTTTATCTTGAAGGGAGAAAGGAAACAACTTCCATTTCACTGTTTCTTGTGACATGCCTTCGATCACGATGCATGAACACAAGTGCTCGAACTCTCTCGCAGATGGTGATACGGATTTCATGCTCAAGTCCAGAGAAGGGTCGGTTCCCGTACCATGGTTATAAAGGCGGGGTGGATTTGATAGCCAGATGAGGAAATTGGTTTTGAAGATGGTGGTGGCTCAAAGAACTCTCGCCTTGGAGCAGAAAATGATTCGAGTGTAGGTTCTGGCTCCATGATGAATGTTTTTGGTATTTTCTTTTAAGTGAAAAGGTGATGATGGGGATAGGATAGGAGGATAGATGGTGGAAGCTTGATGATGGAAAGAAAAACAAAGAAATTTTTTTTTTTGAAAGGATACAATACGAGGACCAACTAGGTTCGAAGATAAAAGCAACAACCGTTCCCCGGCAACGGCGCCAGAAATGCTTGTTGGTATTTCTTAACGTCACAGATAAATCCGCAAGCGTACGGAGAATACCGTTGTAGCACTTCACCCGTGAGTATTCAAGGGTATCGTTATTTATATTTATCCCAAAGGAACGGAGTGGAATTATCTACTAGTCTAGCTCGTCCAAGGACACAAAGAAGGATGGTAGGTATGGGTAGAGAGGATTCCTATGGATGAAGTTCTATCTGGAATAAGGAAGAGTAAACACAGCAGGGCTGTCACCACCTACTGGCAAACCCCCCTACTAGAACACGTGACACTAGGGCAATTAGGTGCCTAGGCCAGTCCTAGGGTCGCGTGACAACAAAGCAATTAAGTCTTCGCTGCCAGACCGATTCCAAGAAGTCAATTCACTAGAACAGAGAGGATTAAGCAAGTAGGGCTGTCACCACCTACCGGCGACTCTCTCTTAGGACACGCGACACTAGAGCAATTAAGTCCCTATGCCAGTCCCAAGGTCACGTGACAACAAGGCAATCAAATCCTAGCTGCCGGACCTATTCTAGTTCACAAGACTAAAGATAAATTCCGCCTCTAAATGCTTACTTGAATGGAGCGATGATCATGCAAGCAAGTAAAAGAAGAACTTATACTAGAATAGAAATATTCAATCCAATAGAAGATCAAGAATACTCACTTGTAATGAAGATGAACGAATGATGAACGACGAACGAACGATGAACGAACGACGAACGATGAACGAACGACGAAAGAACGATGAACGAACGACGAACAATGTATTATAAATAAGTATCCTCAAAGATACAAGATTGGGGCTAAGTCCTCACAAAGGGAGGACAGCCCTTCTCCTCTACCCTACTCTCTCCCTACTCTACTAGTATACAAGGGACCCTAGGCCCTTGGGGTGGAATGAGGCTCTCCTTCTTGTGTGTCTTGAGGGGAGGGGGGTACCCCTTTATTTATAGCCTCCAAAGGCGGTGGAATTGAGGCGGTTCCTTAGGTCGGTGGCATTGATTGCAGGCAGAACCGACCTTGGTACGTCGGTGGGAACCGCCATAAAAAGATGGGCTGCTGGGGCCACTGTAGCAGGTCGGCCGACCCAGGGTTTGGGTCGGCCGACCCCCCCTTGGCCCATTTGGTCTTGGGCTTTTGCCGAGAGGTCCTCCTTGATGTCCTATTGAGTGATCTTGGTGCTATGGCCCAAGTTGGTTAAGTTTCGTCGGACGTTTGATCCATATCTTGGTCGGCTGCCGATGCTGATTTCTCGGAGTGGTGTCCTCTTTGGAATATGGTATGGGTTGATTTGGTGGATCCATATATCCTTGCCATTGTTGAGGATCTCCAAGGGATGATCTTTCTTCATATCTCCTTGATATTGGGCTTTTGGGGAGATTTCCTTATGACGGGGAAATTCGGTGTTTGCAGAGTGGGCCTTTTATGCTTCCTTTTCCCCGGTTTCCTAGAATTGCAGCTGCACTCACAAATTCACCAACACTTGTGGAATTGATTAGTAATAAACTCCTACCACTATGTTTGGTGTTCATTTTAATTCTTTTATGAAGGTAATTGACGGTAAAATTCTTGCTCTAAGGACCGTCAACACGGAGTAGCTGATCGAGCTTGATGGCGAGCATGTCCATCGTCTCCACTTGGTGCACTCCACGGGTCTTGGTGCTCGCCGCTTGGCGTTCACCATGAGTCTGGTTGGCCGCCACCTTCTCAATCAACTTCTTAGCGTTCTTCACGCTAAGAGAGAAGAAAGAGCCGCCTGCTGCGGCGTCGAGGTGCTCTCGAGCGGACGGCCTCAAACCGTGATAGAAACTCTGTATGAGGAGCCCCCCTCCATGCCATGGTGTGGGCATGAGAGAACGTACTCCTGCATCCTGTCCCAGGCTTCCGCGGTCGACTCTTCTGCGAGCTGTTGGAAGCCCGATATCTTGTTCCGCAGGGCAGTCGTCTTACCCGGCGGGAAGAACTTGGCGAGGAAGGCATTAGAGCATGCCGTCCACGTGTTGAGGGACTCTTGGTTCACGTAGAACCACTGGAGAGCCTTCCCCAACAGAGAGAATGGGAAAAGCTGTAGTCGGATGGCGTCCTGAGGTGCATCCTTTATGACGAAAGTGTTGCACGTCATCAGGAACCTTTGGAGATGAGCATTTGCATCTTCCGACGGCTTCCCACAGAAAGGACTAGCCATGATCATGTTGATCAAGGCTGGCTTGAGCTCGTAGTCCTTGTTGGTGATGCGCGGGTTGAGACCCACGCGGATGTTCTCCGTAGTTGGCGCAGAGAAGTCATTGATCGTCTTCTCAACAACGGGATCGGCCATGTGTTGTTCGTTGAGGAGGCCCTGACAACCGGTGGAGGAGACGATTCGAGAGCCAGAGCGTTCTTGCGGATCTGTTTGGTGAGTTTTGCTCGAACTTTCCTCAAGAACTGCTCTGGATCTGAGTGGAAGTTTTCTGGTAGGTCGAAACCAGTCATGCACAGTCCTGTTTCAAATTTTCACAACAAAGAAAGACAGGACAAGGGTAAGCCCGCAAAAGTAAGTGATAATTATTCTTCTCACAAACTTCATGCATTTATTCAGTTCCTAGCTGCTACTTCCCCGGCAACGGCGCCAGAAATGCTTGTTGGCGGTTCTTATGCGATAAAATTAAATTCATTAATTCCGCAAGCGCACGGATCACCATTGTAGCATTTCACCATGGAGTATTCCAGGGTTATCGTATTTATATTTCCGCAGGGAAGTAGAGCAAAAGGGAGCTGAATAATAGCAATGCACTGGATAATTTGGAGAAAGAATAATGTATCAAACTATACTTGAGACGGGGGTAAGATAGGCATGATATATATGGGTGGCACACACATCCTCAAATCCAAGGTAATAAAAGAAAAACTGTAGTATACATTTGGGAGAGCAACGAGATAGAGCTAAGGCTACCTGTATGTTTACCTAGTATTTACTCTTTCTAGTAGTCTAATCTACAAAGGTTATCTACTCTAGTTAAGATTACACACATACAAATCATGTCGTTTCGGGGCACACACGTGCTAGGTCAACCGATGATGCTAGTTCAAACCTAGGGAACCGTATGCTATAATTAAGACCCTGCTGAGTCCAACCCGGACGTGGTGGATTACAGAGACCGGTGCAGCTGTCACATACACTCGCGGCTACCATCTTCCGTGGGGCTGGGTGCCAAACGTGCATAGGCCAAGATCTAAGCGCCACGCTTACAACCCGTCTAGAGGAACTACTCTTGATCAACGGAGCAGTCCTATCTAAGAATAAACAAGCACAGATTTCACACGACGTCATCTCGACGAAGGCACTCTCTCGTACTTGCGTACTCCAACAATCACGAATCCCACAACAAGACTTCTACGAGCACTTACTTAACAGAATAAATAAACTAAATAGAAAAGAATTACTAAAAGAAATAAATAAAGACAAAACTAATTATATATTAAATAAAATAATATCTCAAAAGAGTAAGGATACAAAGAACTATACCGAACTCCGAGAAGACTCTGGAAGCCCGAGAGAGCTCTCACTCTACTCTACTCTACTCTAACTCCCAAAGCTACTACTAAACTAATGAACACTTGGATGAAGTGTGATGGTGCGAATTGTTTCTGCAGCCGGCCAGGGGTATTTATAGCCTCTCAGGACCCAGGGGATTAAATAGCCGAAGCTGGAGAGGCGGTGGCGGCAAGGTCGGCCGGCCGGCCGGCCGTCCCCTGTGGCGGTTGGCCACCGCCTTCTGCCTCAACGCTCCTGATTCACTCCTGAAGGCGGTCTGAAGGTCGGCTACTTCGTGGGGGCGGCAGAATTGCAGTAGGGGCCAAGTTAAGGCCCAAATGGCCCACCTCTGGAAAGTCGGCGCAAATCCGCTGGGTTGGGCCTTGAATTATGCGTTGTGGACCAGTTTCCAGCCCACAGGAGGAAGCCTGGGGCCTGCGGCCACCAGGTGGGGCCGGCCGGCCTAGGGTGGGGCCGGCCGGCCAGGGAAATTCCCTGGCTGGGCCCACTTTTCTCCATTATCCACTCCTGCATCCAAATATTCACCAAAACTGTGGAGTAGCATTATTCCTAACTACTATGCACAAAATCTTGGTGTTATACATTTATTTACCGGTAGGGTGGCGGTCAAAACATGGTTTAACGACCGCCAACAGTCTTTCCAACGTTGGCTGAAACAACGAGTTAGGCAGAGTAAAAATTCTGCGTTCGGAAACGAGCAAGAAAGAGAGCGCTTCGCTAGTTAGCTCACCGGGGTCGCGCACGGTGGGCCGCACGGTGTACCCGGCCTGGAGGAGCTTCATGACGAGCCACGAACCGATGAAACCCGACGCCCCAGTCACCACCACCGGCCCTTTCCCCTTCACCACCACCCCTTCCATTTCCCTTCTTCTTTTCCGATGATCAAGCGGGCTCTGCTGCTTGCGGGATGCTGCGTGCTGCTCCTTCACCGGCGCCAGAGGCCTGCTGACTTATATAGAAGATGGCTGCTGCTCCTTCACGGGTGAGCTACTGCTGCTGCTGTTATGTAGTAGGTGGCATCCTGCCCGTTGGATTGGAGAAGTAGGTGGACCTGGCGTTGGATTGGGGAGTGTGGCATGCAGAACCGCACAACTTAAACCGGCCCAAGTGTGCCTTGCCATCATTCTAGCTCGTCAGGCACTCTCAATACACTTGAAGCAACTAAGTCCGGTAGTCTGTTGGGTTGTCATCGGAGAACCCGAATCATCCGTCCCAACACACTTGCTGCTGCTGTTGCATAGGTGGCATATATCTTGCCCGTTGGATTGGGGAGGTAGGTGCAGCTGGCGTTGGATTGGGGAGGTCCGTTGGGGATGTGGTTTTGGAAATTCGGCGTGTTATAGGTGCGCCTGTAGCGCGATGTGCTCCCGGGAACAGATCGATGTCCCCCTCTCTTCTCTCCTTTTTCCAGACCCAGAGGAGCAAGAACAGATCAATGCTGCGCTCCTACACCCCGGTGGCTGGCTGATTCTGAAGAACTACCGACTCATAGTTGGATGCCACTTAATACTTTTACCGACCTATCGTCCATCGCTAACCATATTCTTTCTTTAAAAACAATACCATCGTTTCTTTCACCTGATATTCATGGACCTAAATAAAGATTCATTTCTTGAAATAAAATCATTCAGTTGAACCAATATGAACATTGATTGCTCTTGAATATGAATAATCTTTGAAGTACAAGGGTACAAATAGCAAAGGCGGTGAACTCTCCATCTTCCACGCTGCTGGAGAATGGGATTCGAGCCGAGGAAGCTAGTCGAGGCATGAGGAGCACGCTGGCGGACCACGCGATTCAGGCCGAAGACATCACGGGCGTGGAGTCCATGACGTCGGTGTTGAGGGTGGAGGCTAGGGTACAACTACCACAGAAAAGGGTTTTAGTGACATAAACATTAGCGACACTTTCTAAAACACGTCGCTAATAATCATCACTATTAGGGACGTAGTTTTTTAAAAACGTTTAGCTATTAGTATTAGAGATTTGGTTTTAAAAACTTTATGTTCTTTTAAAAACACATCTTGAATGTACTTCACAACAACAATAGTGATAAGAAAAAATGTCGCTGATTCTTTTTACTGATCCCCGTCACTAGGTGGACCATCGAGCCAGCATGGTTCATGGGTGTTCACTTGAACACCCATGAATTTTGGTGCAAAATTAACAATTCTTGAGCTATGTTACATGCATATACATGCTTAATGTGAAGAGAAATTCTAGATATTTACTGTAAAATTCGTTTTATATATCCCTACAAATTTCAGTTTAGAAGTTCAACTGAGCATTTTTCTTTTTCTCATGCTTGTTTTGTCTTGCTGAAACCTTTGTACAGCCATCTTAAGAATTCTAGCTCTGCCTGCAGCGGCAACTAACGAGCAGTTAGAAGCTCAGTTGGTAGCAACAACTATCGGAAGTTCCGAACGACATCATTACAAATACAGTTCCCAACCCCAAGGTCCCATGAGGTGACCACAGCAATAATAGATCCCCAGCAGCTAATATGGTGTTGATCTATTATACAGAGCACGATCCCCACCGTCCATGGCACCAAACTATGTTTTTTCTTTCTGGGCACTAAACTATGGGTCTCTTCGGTAGAGCTGTGGTTGTGGCTTCTCTGGAAAAACGGCTGTGTTGACTTTGTCTGCGGTTGTGCCTAAAACGTTTGGTAAAACGGCTTTGCCTGCAGCTTCTCTTTATTTTTAGGGACAAATATGTAAAGTAAATGCGTGATATGGAAAAGAAGTCGGTGAATCTACTCTTTTGTGGCTTCATGCTTAATCTTATTTTTGGATGTGGCTTCCTCCTTTTTAAAAGAAAAACACCTGAGGAAACACCTCTTTTGGTTGAAAAACATGTGAAGCCGCTGGAGAAGCCGTGGAAAAAGCCCTACCAAAGAGCCCTATGTTTGACGTAGGTACTAAACGACCATGAATCAAGAAGGACTCTTTTTAGAAGGGCACTGTTACGGTAGTCCAGTTTCCTATTCTTGCACGCTAGGGTACAAAAGAACAAATCAATCCTAGTCCTTTATTTTTTAATAAAACTAAAATTATTAAATATTTAATTGAATGTTATTCGGTTCCTCTTATAGGAAGCACGTGCCGCCTTCTATCTTTCACTTGGCTTCTTAAGGAAGGTCATCATGCATGTGTTCTCTACTTGCTTTCCATCAATTTCTCAAATAAAGGAAACCGAGTAGCTCGGCATGTTTTCACAATATCACGTATATCGTCGTATTTTATTGATACAAGAGTATGACATTGCCACGATACAAAAATGTGTGCAATGAATGCTACATGATCGTTGTCACGTCCAGATCGGATATAAAACGGATCACTGTCACGCTATCAGTTTTCTTGCCATGTGTTCAATCATGCACGTTCAAAAGACTAATGCATGTGTATCAGTATGGAAACAAATCACGACAGTAACGTTCCAAATCAAATTATCGCGTCACATTTTTCCCACAACCACCTCAGTTCCGCAGTGTTTTTTTTCCCTCTATCTCCCAACGTATTCTTACCTATACAACGTTGCATTCACGTTCTGATGTAGGCGTGTTCGTGATTATAGAACTTGATTCGAGGACGAATCAGTTCGTGTTTGGCATGCGACATGTTCGTCCACGCTGTCGCATGGTACATTTCCTCAATCTTTTTGTGCATGACACATTTTATTTTTCATATACCATGGTTTGTTTCTAAAAAGAAATAGCAAATAATTAGTAACCAACAAGCAAAAAATCTGGAATATCCTTTCTTAAAAATAATTACTTTCTCAAAAAGAAAATAATAAAAGTAGATATCGACTTCACAACGACAATAGTGATGAAAAAAACGTCGTTGTTTCTTTTTACTGATCCCCGTCGCTAGGTGGACCATTGACCGTTGCGGAGCCAGCATGGTTCATGGGTGTTCACTTGAACACCCATGAATTTTGGTGCAAAATTAACAATTCTTGAGCTATGTTACGTACATATACATGCTTAATGTGAAGAGAAATTCTAGATATTTAATGTAAACTTCGTTTTATATCCCCAAAAATTTCAGTTTAGAAGTTCTTTTTTTTTTTTTTTGCGGTGGATCATTCAACTAAGCATTTTCTTAACTATTTCTCATGCTTGTTTCGTCTTGCTGAAACCTTTGAACAGCCATCTGAAGAATTCTAGCTCCGCCTGCAGCGGCAACTAACGAGCAGGCAGACGCTCAGTTGGTAGCAACAACTGTCGAAAGTTCCGAACGACCTCATTACAAATACAAGGACCGATAGTAAGATCCGGGCCAAGGTCCCATGAGGCAACCACAGCAATCATAGACCCCCCAGCAGCTAATATGATGTTGATCTATTATACGGAGCACGATCCTAATCGTCCATGGCACCAAATAGTACTGTAGCAACGTCGATTTTTCAACTAGGCTCCAGTCGCTGCTTTCCCACGCGCTCCCGTGCAAGCCTCTGGAGACATCCAGCGCCATCCCGCCTGTTCTTCCCCGAATGCCCTGCTCCGCCGCCTCCCGCATCGCCTCCCCGGGGGAAGCAGTTCCGCTCCAGCGCATCTCTGTTCTCAGCCTCCTCTCCCATCGCTTACCCTGCCTCGACTCGACCGATGTACCTGCCATCGATTGCTATCCGCCATCGGCCATCGCCCCGATCCACCACCACCCCATGCCCCCCACGCCGCCGCCGACTACCAATGCGTCGTATGCCAGGCCGCCGCGTGCGACGCTCCAGCTCCCTGCCGTTGGGTTCATCAAGTTCCACCACCACGCCACCACCACACCAACGCGGCCACCAACTAAGGCGAACACAGCAATCATAGACCCCCCCCCCCCCCCCCCCAGCAGCTAATATGATGTTGATCTATTGTAGGGAGCACGATCCTCACCGTCCATGGCACCAAACTATGGCCAAATACACATATACAGCATACTAGGGCCCTGTTTCGATCCTCATGGCTAATTGTTAGCCTTAGTTGTCCCAAATAATTGGACTAATAGATTGGCTACTAATTGTTAACGTATTAGATCATAAAGGAGTGCTACAGCGCGAGCATAGCTCAACTGGTTAGGTTCTTTGTGATAGAACCAACCCACTATCGATCCGGGTACAAAATTCCAGACTTGGCACGGGTGATGCACGTTTACGGCTTTCTTTTATTGGGAGGCGACGTCTCCGTCAGCAGCGAGGCGCCCGTCGTGACTTCGTGAATCTCAAGATTAGCCTGCCCAGTCTTTTGGATGTGCTCAAAGGGGTAGAGGATGGGTGCATGTGTTCACATGAGTGAGTATGGCGCGTGTTAGTGTATTCTTTTTTAGTGATTTTTTTAATAACAAGATTCATCGCATCCTAATATACAATTCTTTATATTCAAATTATTTTAATTTTATATAGATATTGTTAGTTAAAACTGAAAATATTTCTACTTTTTGATCAAATAATTACTCGCATTTATTATGGACTAGGGACAGAACCTGTATAAAACAAGGGCGAAGCAAGCGTACTAAGACACCAAAAATACAATCTTGTTGATCGGAAAGAAGGGAAAAGCTCGATCGGCAGAGAGTGAGAAGCTGAAACATGGCAGTCCCGACTGTGGTGCTCATTCCGCTGTGCGTCTCGGGCCACCTCCCGTCCATATTCGAGGCCGGCAAACGGCTGCTGACCAGCAGCCCCCGTGCCATGTCGCTCACGGTGCTCGTCACGCAGATGACGATGTCCGCCAAACTGACGACCGAAGTCGCCGAGCTCATACGCGGGGAAGCGGAGTCCGGCTTCTTGGACATCCGCTTCCACAAGCTCCCAGCCGTGGAGCTCCCCGCCGACTGGAACGGCGCCGAGGACTTCATCTGCCGCTTCATACAGCTCCACGGGCCTCACGTCAAGGCCGCCATCTCGGGCCTGGCGTCCCCGGTTGCGGCCGTCGTGATGGACTACTTCTGCACCGCCCTGTTCGACGTCACGCGCGAGCTCGCGCTGCCGGTGTACGTCTACTTCCCGTCGCCCGCGTCCATGCTCGCGCTCATGCTGCGGCTACCGGCGCTCGACGCGGAGGTGCGGGGCGATCTTGGGGAGGTGGAAGGAGGAATACACGTGCCGGGGATGCCGCCGCTGCCGGCGGCTGTCATGCCAGCGCCCCTGATGAAGAAGGACCCCAACTACGCGTGGCTCGTGTACCACGGCAACCGATTCTTGGAGGCCGACGGCATCATCGTCAACACGGTGGCCGAGCTCGAGCCGTCCGTGATCGCGTCCATCGCCGAGAACAGCTCCGTTCCAACGCTCCACACGATCGGCCCGGTGCTGCCGTTGAAGAAGCCGCGCCGAGAGGCTGAGCAGCCTCCTCACGAGTGCGTGAGGTGGCTCGACGCGCAGCCTTCCGCATCCGTCCTGCTGCTCTGCTTCGGGAGCATGGGCGGTAGCTTTCCCCCGCCACAGGTGCGCGAGATCGCTCGGGGCCTCGAACGCAGCGGGCACCGCTTCCTGTGGGTGCTCCGTGGCCCGCCGCCGGGCAATCCACCAATCCCGACCGATGCCAACCTCGACGAGCTGCTCCCGGAAGGGTTCTTGGAGAGGACCAAGGACAGGGGCCTAGTGTGGCCCAAGTGGGCGCCACAGAAGGACATCCTCGCCCACGCCGCCATCGGCGGCTTCGTGACCCACTGCGGCTGGAACTCGATCCTGGAGAGCCTGTGGCACGGCGTGCCTCTGGCACCGTGGCCGCTGTTCGCAGAGCAGCACCTGAACGCGTTCGAGCTCGTGTACGTCATGGGCGTCGCCGTGGCCATGGAGGTGGACAGGAAGAGGGACAACTTCGTTGAGGCCGACGAGCTGGAGCGCGCGGTTCGCTGCCTGATGGGTGGTGGCGACGAGGAGGGGAGGAAGGTGAGGGAGAAGGCCTTGGAGGTGAAGGCATTGTGCTGGCGCGCCGTGGACGACGGTGGGTCATCGTCCGTGTCACTCCTAAATTTGGCCCAAGAGCTGGTGTCCAAGCCAATGCAGGGAGCTAAAAAGCTGCTTTAGGGGGGGTTGCGGGAACACCCACCGCCACCGCAAAACCTAGCCGCCTCCACCGCCGCATCACCGTTGGTCCCCCTCCCTTCCCGCCCTGCGGCCGAAGCGAGTCGAGATCCACCTATCCAATAAATCTTAGTGGATCGAGTCCTAAATTAGTGTCTAAGTCTTCTTCATACCGAGTTATTTGGTATTAGGAATTTGGTTCCTCCTATTCCTTTCCGGCGGCGGCGAGAAGGTAGGGTGGATTTGGTTTCTCCATGGCTATTCTATTGAAGGTGATGGCGGCGGCACCGTCAGCAACTTCACGACGACATGGAAAATTAGGCTTCCGGACTACGACATCACGGCGGAGATGATGTTGCCGCCATATAATAAAATTCTCCAGTCACTCACTTCTCCGTTTTGTCGTGATTAGATCCGATCATGATAGAGGGCTAGTGAGAAGACTGGGATTAGTTTTTCTTCTTCTTCTTCGGTGGCAGAAGGATGAAGAAGGAAGATATAAGAAAGAAGAAGATTCTGCTCAATTTCGCCTACAGGAATGTTGGCTGCCGTTCATTGGGCACATGTTCTCAATTTGTTTGCTGAGTGTTTGCCTGCAGTCATCGATATAAATCTTTATATTGGTTTGGGATTGAGCTTTGAAGCTATATACTGAGTACAGCTAGTTGTAATATCTTTATTTAAAGTGTGCTTATAACATGAATATGTACCCAGCCATAGATTAATATAATCTTCTTTCGACTAAAAAAAGCTGCTTTAGGAAACTTTATGACCGTCTCCACCCAAGAATTGATTGCTCATGTGCGTGAGGCCTGTGTGCCTGCTGGGCTTGGCCCAACTCCCATGGTGCTTGGTGTGCAGCACAAGCACAACTTTAGTACTATATTGGTAGTCTAGAGTGAGAACAACCAACTTAAATAGCTAGTGACTCAAAGCATAGTAACTCCGGATTAATCCTTTTACGCGAAGCGAGGACGAAAGTGTAAGAGAGTTACTGTGTAGGTGTGGTTCCCGCAGCGTGTGCGCGGGCATGAGCCGTATTTGGGTCTGGCACGTTACAGATGGTAATCAGAGCCGACCTTCGATGTGTCACGAGCGCAGTCACGGTGTGCATGGCGCGTGGGCCCGACGTGAGGGACACGGCATGACACGTGCTGGACGTGGCCAGGAAGGAACGTTCCTGTGCGGTCTGTCCCATGTGGGTGAGTTGCCTCGACGAGGTCGTCGAGTCCATCGAGGGTGGGAGAGTTGTGAGGCCCAGAAATGGCCCAACTCCCATGGCCTGTGTTGGCTCTAGGAGAAACAAAGAATAGTACCACATTTCTAGTGTAGCTTGGGTTGTACCAACTTAAATAGCCATGGTGCAAGCGCATGGTAACTTCGGATTAATCTTTTTACGCGAAGCGAGGACGAAAGCGTAATAGAGTTACTGTGTAGGTGTGGTTCGCGCAGCATGTGCACGGGCATGAGCCGTATTTTGGCCTGGCATGTTACAGATGGTAATCAGAGCCGACCTTCGCTGTGTCACGGGCGCAGTCACGGTGTGCATGGCGCGTGGGCCCGACGTAAGGGACACGGCATGACACGTGCTGGACGTGGCCAGGAAGGAACGTTCCTGTACGGTCTGTCTCCTGTGGGTGAGTTGCCTCGACGAGGACGTCGAGTCCTTCGAGGGTGGGAGAGTTGTGAGGCCCGTGTGCCTGCTGGGCTTGGCCCAACTCCCATGGTGCTTGGTGTGCAGCACAAGCACAACTTTAGTACCATATTGGTAGTCTAGAGTGAGAACAACCAACTTAAATAGCTAGTGACTTAAATAGCCATGGTGCAAGTGCATGGTAACTCTAGATTAATCCTTTTACGCGAAGCCATAACGAAAGCGTAAGCGAGTTACTGGGTGTGGTTCGCGCAGCGTGTACGCGGGCATGAGCCGTATTTGGGCCTGGCACGTTACAATGTGTGCCATGGGGGATCCTAGGAGCTCAAAAGCACACCAACTTTTATGTTCACGTAAATGTTGCTGAATTCGGAGAGCACACTTTATATTCAGGACAAAAGTTATTTGAAGAAACATGCATGTGCTGACCGGTAGCTGCCTTTCATGACAAGAACTATCGGGTGCCGGCCTCCAGCGACCTTCGCCGCGACGTGCTCATTATTAGCGGCAGCGCATAAACAAGGGGGTAGGTTGACTCATCCGCATAAACCACACTAATTACTTAGTTCTTACTTTCAAGTTTTAATTCAAATTAAATACTTATCTAATAATACAGTATTTATCACTAAAACATGTATAAAGCAATACATCATATCAACAGTGCAGTAGTAAATACAGTAATGATACATAAGTAGTTGCAACAAAACATCATCATCAATAATCACACTACGAGGTGGCTCACTGAACAAGTGGGTGCTCATTTCCGAGAGCGGCGGCATCGATGTACATCCTGCAAGAGAAACCTGACCACACGAAGCACACGCGCAAAAGCTGTATGCGGCAACCTTTCGCGCTAGTCTCCCTAGAGCTAGACCGGATCCAATTCCTCCCGAGAAAGGCCCTCCCGCACGGTCCCCGTCCCAGACATACGCCCCGATTGAGAGCATCCTTTCTCTCCAAAATACCATGATAGAAAGAGCAGGCTTCCACCGCACACTAAAGCAACACAGGCTACGTCGGTTACTAAGCCCTTAAAACACTAGCATGTGATCAGTACGTTCGAACTTGCTCAATAGCACCAACAACGAACGGTCTTTAACCGACACAGACGGGGCTACCACCGTGAAGGCCCAGCCTTCTCCAACCATCCTATCAAACATCCCCGTCCGATCTGCAGCAAACATAAAATTCTACTAGCACAATCCAGGATAAATCCTATCTCGCGAGTGGGTCCTACCACTCGTCTTCTACCGAATACTAGCCACTAAGCATAGCAGTTTCTAACGATAACTTAGAACCAACTATTACAAAAATAGGACACAAGGTAGGATATGCAAGGTTGTCCTAATGCAGTTCTATGGTTTCACATCAACTCCTAATAAACCTAATAGACAAACAATTACTAGCCCCAGTCAAGTGAAAAAATAAAAATCCTAAGAAGGTAGGCATGCACCGGGGCTTGTCTGGCTTAGGAGCTACACTAGTTGGTCAGCGGAGTGTCAGTCTGCTCCTCCTCCTATTGTGCCTCCTCCTCCGGCGGCTGGAAGTCCAGTGGCTCCAGAGTCATCTCTGTCACTACATGACAAGGAATGTACTGCAAGTTAGATGCAATAACATTATGTAATTAAGATTTGAATTACTTAACAGGACAGTCATTTACACTGTACTAGGAAGGTGAATTATCATTTATTTAATTGATTAACTTTATTAATTTTCTTTTGTCTGAAGTATTTTCTTTATTAAGCACAGACACTTAGAAAATTATTTTTGGTCCAGTGGCATTTTTCTGAAGATCAACACCACTGAAAGTAATTTACTGTGAAGTTTGATGATTTATTGCATTCTGGATTATTTACAATGATTTATACAATGCAGAACACGATTTAAATCATTAGAAAATAATTAAACAATATTTGACAGTAGAAAAATGTTCTGTAAGTGTGTTAATAGTATCTTAACAAACATGCAAGAGTTTAGGGTTTATTGAGCAACAGTGAATTAATTATAATTTAAACAATATCTGCACATTTGGATTTATAAAGAAAACAGATGAAGTGCGCTGAGTGATTTGACATTTCTGATGGATAGATCTGAGTACAGGTAAGCCAAGAAAATTGCTTTCGTATTTCTCTGATATGTATTCGATTTACTTTGCATTTTACAAGGTTTAGACGATTTAGGTGAAATTCCAGAAATGGGAAAAATCATAGACCGCTCAGATCTGAGCCACACGATTGCCACACAAGCTGCAGCACACCAGATCTGGGCTGCGCCACACCAGATCCGGCCATGCCTGCAGCGGAGCTCGAAAATGATGGTCGGAGCTCGCCGGAGCGGCGACGGCTCGCCGGAATTCACCTAAATGACCACCAAAAATCCCAAAGAAAATACTACCACGGAGAAAATCTCAATGCGCATCCTTTTGTGGGGTTCGTGGTCGATGGGGACAGCCAAAAACTGGCCGGCGGCGAGCACAGCGGGATAACTAAGTTCGGCAAGGTCGCCCGTGCCGTACGACGCATGAAAAATCTAGGAAAAATTCTCGGGAGCTTCACCTTGGTGGGTACAAGGGCGTCTGAGACACGGTTGACGAGGAGAAGGCTCGGAAGTAGGAGTTCGTCGTGGAGGTGCTTGCGTAAAGTGGCGAAGCTACGTTGAAGGTACTGGATGCACAGGCACCCACAACAAAGTGAAAATTACCTTACATCCTTTAGATTTTCACCATGCAACCAACATTTTACCTCCATTTGCCCATAGTGATGCACCCCCCAATATTGTGTCCTAGCTTCGCCACTGAGTCTTCAGTTGCGTTCTTGCAACAGACGGCGGGGAAAAGCGGCAGCTCGGCGAGTTGGGCTGCGGGATTAGAGAAAGACAGGGTCAGGGACGTGAGCGAACCAGATGGCTACCGCCATGCTCGAGAAATTGAAGAACTACTTGTCGAGGTGTGAAAACCACGGCAAATGGGGGCCTAGCACGGCCTCCCTTTGAGATTCGGAGGGGAGCGAACGGTTCTAAGTGTTGGAATCGCGCACGAGAAAGAGGAGGAACGCAAGCAGTTTTACCCAGGTTCGGGCCACCAGAGGTGTAAAACCCTACGTCCTGCTTGTCTGGTATTGCTCAAGTGTTGTCTGTCGGTTTCATGTACAAGGCACTCCCTTTTATAGAGCAAGGAGAGGCCAGACCCGTTCATGGGCTTTGGTCTTGAGGCCGCGTAAGATTTCGGCGTTAGCGCGCTCAGCTTGACCATTGCTTTGTGGATGTGCCGCAGAGGCGTAGCAGACTTTGATGCCGACCTCCTCACAATACGCCTCCAAGGCATGGCTTGTGAATTGGGAGCCGTTGTCAGTGATCAGTCTGTTCGGTACGCCAAAGCGTGACACGATGCCGCGCATGAACTTGACCGCGGAGTTCTTGTCGATGTGGACGACTGGTTCTGCTTCAGCCCACTTGGTGAATTTGTCCACGGCGACGTAGAGGAACTTGTGGCCTCCCACTGCCGCGGGAAAAGGTCCCACAATGTCCAAGCCCCAGACCGCGAAAGGCCATGAGAGGGGAATGGTGTGGAGTGCTTGTGAGGGTAGGTGCGTCTGCTTTGCGTGGAACTGGCACGCTTTGCAGCGTTGCACTAACTCGATAGCGTCCGTGAGGGCTGTCGGCCAGTAGTAGCCTAGGCGGAAGGCTTTCCCGGCCAGCGTGCGGGAGGCCATGTGACTCCCGCACTCGCCCTCATGGATGGCGTGGAGGACTTCCTTGCCCTGCTCCGTCGGGATACACTTGAGGAGGATTCCGTTCGCCGCCCGGCGATACAGCTGCCCGTCTACAAGGGCGTAGCGCCTAGCTTGCCGGGCGAGGCGTTCGGCGGGCTCGTCGTCCTCGGGTAGGACTTCACCGCGGAGGTACCCCACAAGCTCTTCCATCCATGGGGTACCCGGGACGTCCGTGGCGAGCACGTGAGGCTCGTCGGTTGGCGGCGGGCCCGCGTCGACCGACGCGGGCGGCTCTGCCGTAGTGGCGCCGTTGTGATCTGCGCCGTCCGCCATGTCCAGGACCAATGCTGAGGGCTGAGCGAGTTGCTCCACGAAGGTCCCGGACGGTGGGTCTTGTCGGGAGGAGGCAATCCGCGACAGGGCGTCGGCTTCGGTGTTGTCGCCTCGCATGATGTGGCGTGTTTCGAAGCCGAAGAAGTTCTTTTCTAGCCGTCGGACCTCCGCTAGGTATGCCGCCATTTGGGGGTCCGAGCATTGGTACTCCTTGGAGACCTGGTTGACGACAAGCTGCGAGTCGCCCTTGGCAAGGAGTTTCTTGACGCCGAGTTCTGCGGCGATCCGCATCCCCGCGATCAAACCTTCGTACTCCGCCATGTTGTTGGTGGCCTTGAAGTGTAGCTGGATGGCGTAGCGCAGCTCCTCTTTGGTGGGAGCCACCA
Organism: Eragrostis nindensis; assembly: GCA_012490785.1. Classification (NCBI taxonomy): domain Eukaryota; kingdom Viridiplantae; phylum Streptophyta; class Magnoliopsida; order Poales; family Poaceae; genus Eragrostis; species Eragrostis nindensis. The sequence goes on from JAAXCT010000561.1 coordinate 236,540, forward strand.
GCAACACTCCTGCGCCGGCGCCTTGTAAGGTGAGGGACCCGTCGAAGTATACGGTCCAAATCTCGTCGCCTTCACAAGGTTCGTCTTTGGCTGGACGCGCGGTGAGCTCTTCTCGCTCAACTACAGGACCGGGCGTCCATTCCGCCACGAATTCCGCGAGGGCCTTGCTCTTAATTGCGCTGGAGGTTGTGAACTCGAGCTCGAATTCGGACATCTCCACCGCCCACTTGACGATTCGCCCAGTGGCCTCGCGGTTGCGTAACACCGTCTCCAGCGGGAAGCTGGTGACCACCCGGATTGGATGGTTTTGGAAGTAGTGCCGCAGCTTCCTTGACGCTATGAGGACCGCGTAGAGGAGCTTCTGCACTTGGGGATAGCGCGTCTTGGCGTCGCGCAGGACCTCGCTAACGAAGTAGACGGGGCGTTGCACCATGCGCTTCTTCATCTCGGCGTCGCTCGCAACGACGCCGGGCGCGAGAGCTGCGCTCTTTATTGACGTCGGAGCCGGAGCCCCCGGGTCGGCCGTGGGCGCAGCCCCCGAGCCATCGTGCGACGGCGGTGCTGCAGCCCCCGGGCGAGCCGTGCCGTTTGTCGACGTCGGAGCCGGAGCCCCTGGGTCGGCCGTGGGCGCAGCCCCCGAGCTTTCGTCCGAAAGCGGTGCTGCAGCCCCCGGGCGAGCCATGTCGTTTGTCGACGTCGGAGCCGGAGCCCCCGGGTCGGCCGTGGGCGCAGCCCCCGAGCTTTCGTCCGAAAGCGGTGCTGCAGCCCCCGGGCGAGCCATGTCGTTTGTCGACGTCGGAGCCGGAGCGTCGAGGGCGGGCGTGGGCGCAGCCCCCGAGCTTTCGCCTTGGTTCGGCGCGGCGTCGACGCGCTTTTTCTTCCGCCGGGGCTCGTCGAGCATGAACTCTTCGCGTTCGGCGACGAGCGCGGCGCTGACCACGGCCGGTGTTGCCGCGATGTAGAGCAGGAGCGGCTCCTTGTCCCGGGGCGCGACCAAGACGGGAGCCGAGGAGAGGTAGGCCTTGAGTTCTTGAAATGCGGCCTCGGCCTCAGGAGTCCATTGGAAACGGTCCTTCCGCTTCATCAGCTTGAACATGGGCAGAGCGCGCTCGCCGAGTCTTGCGATGAAACGGCCGAGCTCGGCCATACAGCCTGTTAGCTTCTGGACGTCCTTGAGGCGGGTGGGCGGGCGCATGTTCTCGATGTCCTGAATTTTTTCCGGGTTGGCCTCTATCCCCCGGTGCGAAACCAGGAAACCGAGGAGCTTTCCCGCAGGGACACCGAACACACACTTCGCCGGGTTGAGCTTGACCCGCTTGTCGCGTAAGTTGTTGAACGTTTGCTTCAGATCGGACAGCAGGGTTTCGCTCTCACGCGACTTGATCACGATGTCGTCGACATAGGCCTCTACGTTCTTCCCGAGCTGCTCATCAAGTGTCTTGCGCATTGCTCGTTGGAACGTAGGGCCCGCGTTTTTCAAACCAAAAGGCATGGTCACATAACAATAACACCCCGCCGGGGTCATGAATGCGGTTTTTTCTTCGTCTCCCCTAGCCATGGGGATCTGGTGATACCCAGAATTCGCATCTAACATACAGAGTAGGTCACAACCTGCGGTTGAGTCAACTACTGTGTCTATGCGTGGCAGCGGGAACGGATCCTTGGGGCATGCCTTGTTGAGGTCGGTGTAGTCGACGCACATGCGGAGCTTGCCGTTGCTCTTGGGGACGACCACCGGGTTCGCCAACCAGGTGGGGTGTAGGACTTCTCGTATGAAGCCGGCCTCGAGGAGCCGGCGGATTTCCTCCCGGATGAACATCTCTCGTTCCGGGGCTTGGCGCCGAGCTTTTTGCTTCACCGGCCGAGCGGCCGGGTTGACCTTTAACTCGTGCTCGATCACCTCCCTTGGTATGCCGGGCATGTCGGACGGCTCCCAAGCGAAGACGTCCGCGTTCTCCCGAAGGAAGGCGACGAGCGCGAGTTCCTATTTGGGGCCGAGCTCGGCCCCGATGGTGACGGCCTTGGAGCCGTCCGCGTTGACGGCGACCTGCTTGGTCTTCACCGGCTCGCCGGCCGTCATCTTGGAGCGCTTGGGGGCGGACTTGGCCGCCTCCGGGACGCCACCAAGCTCCGGATCCGCATCCGCCGCCTTCTCGGCCGCCAGGATCAGCTCGGTGCACGCGATGGCACTCTTGTAGTCGGCACGGACGGCGATCACGCCCTTGGGCCCCGGCATCTTCATGGTGAGGTAGGCGTAGTGGTCACACGCCATGAATTTGCTGAGGGCCGGGCGCCCGATGATGGCGTTGTACGGGAGGTCGATGTCCGCCACATCGAACACCACCTTCTCCGTGCGGAAGTTGTCCTTGGTGCCGAACGTGACCGGGAGCGCGACCCGCCCCAAGGGTCGGGCGCGTCCCGGAAGGACCCCGTGGAAGGGCCTTGAGGGCTCCAGGTCAGTTTTGTTGCCCTGGAGCATCTCGTACACCTGCGGGGTGATGAGGTTGATGCTCGCGCCGCCGTCGACCAGCGTGCGAGCGATCCTCTTGTTGCACACCGTCGGCGCGACGATGAGCGGGAGCCGGCCGTCCGAGTTGTCGGGGCCGACCAAGTCGCTTCGGTCGAAGGTGATCGGGACCTCTGACCACTTGACAGGGCGGGCGGGAGCCGTCCCCGTGCTCGGCGCGCACACTTCGCGGCGCAGGAGTTTCACCTGCCGCTTGGAGGTGATGGGCGCGGAGCCGCCGCAGATGACCGCGACAGTGTCCTCGTGGTCCTGGAAGAGGAGAGCCTCCCCGTCCTCCTGGGACCCCTTCTCGTTTCCCGCGCGCTCCTCTCTGCGCTTCTTGCGCTTCTCCGCGTTGGCAAGGATATACTTGCACTCCGTTTGGTCGTGCCACGTGGAATCGTGGAACGCGCAGAACTTCTCTGTGGGGGGAGACCTCTCGCCACCCTTCGCCGCTTTTGGGGCCGTGGGGGGTTTGCCCCCCTTGGCACCCGACGGCGCGGTGGCCAGGACTTCGCCCGCCTTCCGCTTCTTGGCGAGCTTCTTCTTCTGTTTACGGGACAGAGGACGGTCGTCGTCCTCGTCCTCCTTCTCCGGATCGGAGTCGTGCCAGGCCTGCGCTTCCTGCCGGCGCGCGCACCGGTCAACCAACCCGAAGAGCTCCACGACGGTTTGGGGCTCGTGGACCCCGAGCTCGCCCAACACGTCCTTGTCACGTACGCCGTGGGCGAACGCCGATATGACCCGCGCCGGGTCAATGTTGGGGATGGTGTTGCAGACGTGGCTGAAACGCTGCACGAACTTGCGCAGCGGCTCGTCCTTCCGCTGAATGACCTTGTCCAGGTCGATCTGCGTGCCAGGGCGTTTGGCGGTGCCCTGAAAGTTGACGACGAAGTCGCGGCACAACCCCTTCCACGACTTGACCGATTCAGGCGGCAGGTTCATGAACCAAGACCGCGCCGAGTCCTTGAGCGCGAGGTGGAAGTAGTTGGCCATCACGTCCTCCGAGCCCCCGGCCGCCCGCACCGCGGTGGAGTAGATCTGCAAGAACTCAGAGGGAGGCGCCGTCCTATCGTACCGCTCCGGTATGTCGGGGCGGAACTTGTTGGGCCACGTCACGGCGCGCAGCCTCTTGGAGAGGGCCGCGCATCCACCGGAGTACGCGACGCGACGACTTTCGCTCTCCGCGCGCCGTCTCCTGTCCGGAGACGGTGAGGCGGACGAGCCGGACGATGGCGCGCGCGTCGAGCGGGATGACTGCGCGCGATGTCTTTCGTGGCGCCGCTCCCGGGAGCGCTCGATGCTGATGCGAGCGTCTTCCCCGTCGCGGCGGCGTCCCCCCAGCTTCCGCCGGAGGTCGTCCGGGCCACGACGGGGAGTTGTCGCGGAGAAAGAGTAGTCCTCCGTGCCCGTGTGCGTGCGCTCGGTAGGCACGTACGTGGGGCCCTCCGAAGAGGAGTTAGCGCGCGAGCGCGACGGACCCGACTTGGATCTCGCCTGGCGCCGCGCCGTGTCCACCATTTTGGCGACGTCCCGAAGCCAGGGCCCCGCTGGCGAGCCCTCCGCCAGCTCCGGCGGTGGGTTGCGCAGCAGGTCCCTCGCCCGGTCTAGTGCTGCTGGTGGGGCCAAGCTGTCGAAGGAGAGGCGCCGCGCGGGAGCGCGGCGTTGCTCGTGCTCGGGTGAAGCGGTCCGTCCGCCGGACGGCCGCTGGGAACCCGTCTGCGAGCGAGTGCGGCGCTGGGACCGCGCGCCCTCCGCCCCGCTCGGCCGAGCAGGTCGGGGAGGACGCGGGCCCTTGGCCGCCTTCGCCGTGGGCGGCTGGTCCGCCATGATCTCCTCGTCCACCGACTCCGAGACGGAGCGGCGCCGAGGATGCACGTCCTCGCTGCTCGAGGACCTGCGACTGACTCGCCCAGCCATGGCGAGGAAGAGCGGACGCGAAGAAGAACACCGGAACTACGACGCCCCCCTACCTGGCGCGCCAAATGTCGAGGTGTGGAAACCACGGCAAATGGGGGCCTAGCACGGCCTCCCTTTGAGATTCGGAGGGGAGCGAACGGTTCTAAGTGTTGGAATCGCGCACGGGAAAGAGGAGGACCGCAGGCAGTTTTACCCAGGTTCGGGCCACCAGAGGTGTAAAACCCTACGTCCTGCTTGTCTGGTATTGCTCAAGTGTTGTCTGTCGGTTTCATGTACAAGGCACTCCCTTTTATAGAGCAAGAAGAGGCCAGACCCGTTCATGGGCCGTTATGGGGGCGCCGGCTGGCGACCCCTCTCCGTCCGAGATGCCGGGCGTCTTGTCCAGTGTCAGCGGGCTTCGCTCGCCTGCCTTCATTATTCGATTGACTCCCGTCGTCTTGTCCCATCGCTCGTACACCGCGCGCGCGGCGCCCGGTGTGGTGAGGCGCGGAAAGGGGGCGGATGCGCCGAACAACCCCCCGGTCCAAGCGACGCACCGTACGGCGGCAGGCGGCGCTCGTCAGCCCACGCCCTTCTGTCAGCCGAACAGTGCGCTACAGGGCCACGACTGGTCGGGTCACACCCATCAGTCGCGGCCCTGCGTGAGGCGCACGCGCATTGAAGTCCAGCGACCCTGGTTCCCAATACACCGACACTACTCACCGGAGAGGGAGAAATCGAACGGCGAGGCACGTGGTGGTCGAATGACCAACTTGGGGATGACGACTCAATCCGCGCGACTCAGGGCGGCTGAGGAAGAATGGTGTCCATGCTGAGCTGGAGGGTGTGGCCAATGTTCTAAATAGCCGGCTACAGCCACCGCTATAGCCTTTGGGGAGACGAGGGGCTAAGCTAAGCTCCGTTTAGCGCTAAGCCTCATAGCCCGCTATAGCCACCGCTATAGCCAGCTAAATCCGCTAAATTAAGGTGATTTAGCCGGCTAAATGGTGGTGCGGTGAAGGCATGAAGCTTTTCATCACGTTTGGAACTTTAAAAGATGACTTAGCCAACTAAATCAAGGTGTTTAAAACTTTGAATGATGATACAATGAAGGCATGAAGCCATCATCCTATTTTAGCCCATAAAAAATTCCTTGGTGTCATGTTTTATGTCTAATTATTAACTAATTTCTTAATAGTATTTTGAAACCGCTAAATAGGCTTAGCTGTGGCTATAGCCCGCTATAGCCTTTCTTAGCCTTTGTGAACATCAACCGCTAAAGGCCTTAGCCCGCTATTTAAAACGCTGGGTGTGGCTGAGAAGCTCGGGGTGGAGTGGCTCGACCCGGGGCTGCTCGACGGCGATGAACGGCGAGGTGGCTCGAGCTCGACGGCAATGGAGGAGTGGTGGCGGGGACCATGAAGCAGGGGTTGCTGGCGGCGCCATTGATGGAGCTCGCCGGAGTTCAGCTAGGCGGGGTTAGAATCCTCGGTTCTCGACGAAATTTGCACTGGGAGAAAGAGAAGAAGACGGGGATGCTCATCGTGGTGTCGCACGAGCACGGAGTTAGCCAGAGTAGGACGCGCGACGGTGATGCACAGCGGCGGCTTGTCGGCGTCGACGGGAAGGTGCTCCGGGCATCGGAGCTCAACGCGGAAGCATTCAGCGGGCGTGGCATGCCATGTAGATCCTCGGCGTCTACATCGGAGTCGAGCTTCGCGGCTGGCGGCGACAATGGCGACGGCGGCGCATCGCGACGACGGAAGGTGGCGCGAGGCTGCGGAGCGAGGCAAAAGGAGCGCAAGGGTTGAGGGGCTCGCCGTTTTATAGGGCACGGACGCCCAGGGTGGCGGTTCGACCGTTTCAGCGACGTACGGCGCGGCGGCGGCTGGCTAGGATTGGGCGGCTTGCCCGGGACGTCCTATCTGTAGATCGTCCGACGGGATCTCTCCGGTAGGTCGGCCCACAGCCCGCTCCGCATCGGCCCACGGCCCGCACAACCTTCTTCTTCCTCGAGCTGTCGCCGCACCGCCGCCGCGCCCCCGCCGTCGACCGCCGTCATCATGCTCGCCCCCGTCGCCTCCGCCTCCCTCGGCGGCGTCCCCGCCGCCTCCGCCGCCGCCCTCGACCGCCGTCGACGCTAATCCGGCGAGAAGTGACGCTCCCGCCCTTACCCCGCCCACCGTCGCCAGCCACCACCGCGGCCGGCGGCGTCCCCGCCGCCTCGCCGCCCTCCCGCATCGCGCCGCCAACCGCCGGTCAGGCCTGCCGCCGCCTTTCTATCGCTGGGGGAGGAGGAGGAGATTTTGGGGGTACAAATCCCGCGCAATAAGGGATTCTCCGGCGAGACGCCCCCGCCCCGCCCTCCTCCATCGTCTCCGGCGGCTCCCGCCGCCGAATCCGTAGCCGCCGCCCTCCGCCGCGCAAACCTGTCGCCGTCGTCGTGGGGAAGAAAGGAGGAGGAAGAAAGAGACTGACCGTTGGATAGCTGTGTTGCACGAATCTTGAAGTGTCCGATCAAAAGGATCCTATCGCCCGCCCTACGTATAGGATTGCCGGGCTTGCCCGGGTGCTGGCGCGGAGATGGGCCAGGTGGGCCAAGTTGGGCTGGGAGTAGCTGGGCCTCGCAGTGAAAGAAAAGAAAGAAGCCCAGGAGGGAAAAAGAAAAGAAGAAAAAAAAAGGAGAAAACAACATGGGCCAAGGGAATTTGACCCAACGACCGGCTGGAGACTTTATGAATTTCGCATCAGATGGAATAAAAGGGAAAAAGATAAAGAGAGAAATAGAAGTTGAGAAATTGGGAGAAAGTGATGTAGGGAAACTTAAGAGAAAATTACAAGGAATTATCCCACAATAAAAATCCTTAACTTATCTTATGAATTTATAAATACGTTTTTCATCACATAAAACAAATTCATTTTATTTTTCAACAAAAGCTATAAAAATAAAGAAAAAGGCTTCACTTCCCAAAATAGAAATTTTGGGGTGTGACAATTGACCTGATGTATTCTCTGCTACATGTCTATAGACTTACAAACTATGCTAAAATATTTGCTGTTTAAATACTATCAATGAAAGCCATCCAGAATAATAAGTACGTAGCAAGTCCACTATTTCAATAGATTCTATGACATTGGCTACTTAGCTACGGCCAATTAAGTTACATTCTGAATCTTATGAGGGAGTACTAAGCTAAAAATATATTGATAATCTTGTCTCTTAGGGGCAGTCCTCTGGCATCGTACGAACCACCAGAAATGGTTCAAACGTTGATAGCAATCCAAGAAACAATATCAGATTTAGCACTAGGAACACCACTTGGTCGCCTGCAGGTAATCAACAAAATTTAAATGCAGATGTTAAAAATGTCGAATGCATATGACATAGCGTGTTAGGTTGCACATAAATATAATTTAATGAAGCATAAAGATTCAGAACACATTTGGATTGCCACTACTAATTAAAAATGAAATGGCACAAGTAACCTGAGATAAAGGATGTGTCCGTATATTTTTGAGCCCATGAGAATCTGTATTTGTAAATAAGTTGCAGGTGTCAGTATCTATATCATAGGTAAAGTTCAGTACTGGTTGAGCAATACCATATATAACTTTCATTGCTGCCAGAAAGTACTCTACGAGTAGGAAAATACAATAGCAGTCACAACTAAAAAAAAACCTTGACCTGCGGGGGGTATGACGGCCCCCGGGTATTTTTTTAAGGAGAACGATCGTCTCACACAGATCGAGAAAACCCTCGAAGCCTCCTCCGCACCATACACAGGGACTCAGCAAGCCGGTGAGAATCGGCGTGAGTACTTAACCTGTGCTTTAGTCCAACGGAGAAGCGAGGGGATTTTTTTTTGCACTGCAGAGAAAGCCATATCGCAGGAAATATTCTCCACAGTGCAGCGGTGCCGCGGTCTCGATCCCGGGCCGACGGGAGCCGAAGCTCTCGGAGCCAGAGGCTCTGGCCACTCGGGACCGGACCAGCTAGGCAATAGCAGTCACAACTATAATGCTCATGCAATAATTATAGTCAAAATGGTGTGTCAGAAGATTGTAGTTCATGATGTTTACTGCTTTATAATAAGTTTTTCTGATACATATACTACTGGTCATGTTTCTTACAGTCTTGTAATAACTTCTTATACATAATCCAAATGGTGAAAGTGAAATTCATGTACCATTTTTTGGTTTAAGCCGCATTTTTTTTCCGATCCATATATAATCCTGTGTACTTTTGTGCTTGTGCCCACTCCAAGTATTCCATAAAACTGAAAACATAAAGAATAGACCCCAAGCCTACCACCATAGATATTTTTTGGCCTCAACAACTACTAGAATAAGGCATCTATGTTTGGTTACCAGTAACTAATTGAACTGCCCGTGACACAATGCTAGCTTCTATGGTCATTAATTGGAACTTACAGAGCACCTGCTCCTATTGGAGCAATAGCCTTGAAAAATGACATTGCAGTCGTTGATATACCATTTGCAGCACCTCTTTGTTCTTGTGGCTGGTGTGTAAATTGTTAACATATATAAAAATATAAGTTTCATATGAAGTAATTTTAACAAGGAAGGGAGGAAAAATATCCAAATTTTCACATACCACGGCAATATTCTGAAGAAGGGAAAGTCCCGTACCAATAGTTGTCTATACAAGATTGTAGAATAAAATAAGTTTACACAGACTTGAAAACTAAAAATAGATTGCAGTTGGAAAATATATATTTTTTTTGCAAATGAGTTGGAAAATAGTTAATATAGACGAATCTGCTTCTTGTCAATTTCAGATTGGTAGTGATGGCTGACATGAACCAACAATGTACATATATATTTTCTATTGTAGCAGGTGTCAATAACAACATCATCCCTGTCTTTTTCATGATGTTATTCGGACAACATTCTTAGCTCAAAAATAAAATAAAGATATTGTCCTAACCTCATCCGTTTAAAACCGGTGGGAGCTATTTTGGAGTTATTGTCAGATATTTATAGGTTAATTTACTAATGCAGAGATTGGAACCTTAGTCAGGAATAACCTAGTTTTGTAGTTGTACTTATTTCATTAGCATTTCAAAATAAATAAGGCTAAGTAAAGCCACATTGTCAGTAGCGCACACATCATAGTTTGTATCCAACATTTTGTATCTACTATACGAGAATAGTATTGCACTTTAACCGGCCGTCTATATCAAACTGATTCCTCAATTCATGACATATGAACAAGACGGAATTAGCATAGTGTTGTCAACCTATAGTATTGAGTCTCCAGGAAGGATTATATAGTATACAAGACATGCAGAGATTATGTTGACACTACATAAATCAGGTAAAGTTATTGTTCTCTTCTAAAAAAAGAAAGGAAAAAGGTCAATTTTACTCTCTCAAACAATTCAGTTTGTCCCTTTCACATCCTAAACCAAATGATGGCTAACTTTACCCCCCCCCCCCCCCCCCCCAAAAAAAAAAAACAATTCCATTTGGTGCAAAATACACCCTGTTGAAGTTTGTCTTTTTGGTTTCTCGGGCTATAAGTGGAATTTGAAGCTCAAACTTTGCATGATGAAAAGTCTACAACCTATGTGAAAATAATTATGACATATTTTTTTCATACCGTTTACATAGTTTTATTGCAATTACCCATATATGCATATAAATGATATCAGAAAATGATTAACATTTATTTAAACATAGGTTATTGTGTGAGCTATCACATCATGAAAAATTTGAACTTCAATTCTAGTTGTAGGTTGAGAAAACAAAAGGAAAAACTTCAATATGGTGTATTTTACACCGACTGAAATTGTTTGGGGGAGTAAAATGAGCCATCATTTTGTTTAGGGTGTGAAACGGACAAACTGAATTGTTTGAGGAGTAAAATAGACCTTTTTTTTTAAAAAAAGTAAATTATTGTCCCCTGCATTCGAACGATGTATGTAGTTCCAAGATTCAGTAGCATTCCCACATCCTACCTCGGTCCATGGTCACATGGGTCATGTAAGGTTGTATTCCCGTTGGGAGCATTAACAAGAAAAAAATTATTTGTCAAAAATAAAATATTTGCATTAATATAGGGAAATAAGTGTATAATCATTTCCTCCCCCTTATGGTCATGATGGGGGGAGAAAAGGCAGTTCTAAATAAACAGACTACTGTCCAAGAGGTGACTGTCAATAAACCTTTAATGGAACTATTGATGAAAGACACTCTAAGAGCTCAAAACTAACATGTGTACTGAACTCGACATATTGCAAGAATGTAAGGTGCAGTTGTCTTTCAAAAATGCTATTTTCAAATTGTACTTCAACACAACCTAGCTAAACAATATGGTAGCATTACAGAATCAAAAAAAAGTTCTTACTGAAAGTACACTTTTTGCCATGAGCGCTGGATAAAGAGCCACAGAAAGTTTGACCCCTGTGAGGTATGTCATGAAGGGATTACTTACAACAATTACTAGAGATAGAACCTGCAAAATCAATATGAAAGTGATGATCTAATTATATCTAACATACTTTTGAAAGAACATAAATGTCTACTCACAGCAGCAATACGTGTTGAATTTACTGTCCCAAGAACTTTGTCAACCAATTGATAGAAGCAAAGCTGATATACAAGAAGACTTGCTCCTGGAAAATGAAGTATACAAGTTTTAGCCCATTAATTTCCGCTAATAACTAGAGAAATTTTTAAGGGAAATTTTGTCTGTGGGACACTATTAAATGTTGGTTTTGTCTCAAGGACATTGCATCTATTTTTTTGGTCTCTTGGACACTGAGAAAACGCATCTTTTGTCCGTAGAACACTAAAGCAGAGAGTGACTATTTTCAAATTTTTTATCTCAATGCACAAAATACATTGCAACTTGAAATTTGGCACAAGCATACATTACTGTATTCCTTATACATGTATATTTTTATATTTATTGTTGATTGTTTTCATAACTTTTTAACTAATAAAATATATATTTTAAAAATCAAACTATGCAAACAATCAAAAAAAATAAAGAAACAATCACATGGACAGAAAATGCAACAATGTAACTTTGTGTCAAATTTCAAGCTGTAATACGTTTTGTGCATTGAGATAAAAAATTTGAAAATGGTCAGTTTTTCTGCTATAGTGTCCAGTAGACAAAAAGAAGAGATGTGATGTCCGGAGACAAAACCAACATTAAGCAGTGTCCTACATACAAATTTTCCATTTTTTTAAATAGCTCATTGCAATTGCATATTCTAATAAAAGTATTTGCATTTCCAAGTAATTATCTTTGGAGTAAATTTCATAAAACTACGTCTTTTTGCACCTGAGTAATAGAAAACTATGACATTTAAGTTTGATTTCAGAAAACTACAACTATTTGCACCTCTTGTAACACAAAACTACAACTTTTTGATCTGGCCCCACCTTTCGGACACCCATTCAGCAAAATCAAGATGTGTGGCTGACATGTGGGTCCATGCCCGAAGGTTGTCGTTTTCTGAAATTATACTCGACAGTCGTAGTTTTTTGTTACTTAGGTGAAATAGTCGTAGTTTTCTGAAATTTACTCTTTTCTATAAGTTTGGTTTCGACATTCTCAAGTCGGATAACCACATTGTGTAGAGGGGCCATATTTTTTTCAGAACTCTTCTTGTCTCGTTATGTCAAAGACACCGATGAAACAACTCTCTGGATGAAAACTGCTTGTGATCTAATTACGAAGCGAATGGATTTGCAGCTGAAAAGGAGACAAAACTCTAGCTTTGCCGCTAGAATGTAGGAACTGGAACTCAACAAAACAAGGATTCCTATAGCAGTCAGAAACTTCAAGTGTTTTCATAATCTCTATATCTGAATGTCGCAGTAGACTAAACATAAAACTGCACAAGAAACATTGTAAAGATAAATTTAATGTAGACCCTTATATTTGCGGGACATAGATGCTGTAACTATAACCATACCTGCCACGGCAAGAACCTGGCCAACATCATTTGATGAGAACCTAAGGCCTCCATGCTTCCTATCACTCACAGCCCATAACGGGATAACCTATAAAAGTTGCAATATATTCATTTTGATGAGAAGCTAAGGCCTCCATGCTTCCTATCACTCACTGTTTGCATAGAATTTTCCATGCTCCTTGTCTATAATCATATGACGATCATTTTTCTACATACATCAATGTCTTTGTATCATAACTACAGAAACCACTTACAAGAAGCATTTGTAAACGCACTTATCTAACCGCTTATATTTCAAAACTATAGAAATACAATACACCTCACGACGAAGAAGAGGAAAAGAGCAGAAAGCTATTGGCTCATCTTCAGGAAAGCAAAGGAAACACAGCATGAAGTGTGCATGAATAGACAAAGTGGTCCTCTGACGAGAGCACCAGGGGTCATGACAGGGAAACAAATGGCTACAACATCGAGATGGAACAAGTGCAAAAACAGTAGTGGTGATGAATACTTAGGGCCTGTTTGGTTGGCTGGAGCTTTCAATAGCTTCTTGTTTTAGCTGATTGTATAAGATGGCCTCTAAAAAATGCTATTGTATGTTAGCTTCTAATGAATAAAATGAATATTACATACAATAATATTTAAACCGGAACCTCTCAGAAGTCAGCAAAAGCTCATCCCGAGCTGCTTCTCTCTTTCTAACACTACACAAAAAATGAGTATTAGTCACCAAGGTGCTTGGTCACTATATGTGTATTGTTGGTCACAATAGTTATTTTGTCACTAACAAGCTTGGTCACATTTTGGTGGATAAAATCATGTCACTATGTGTATATAGTGACCAACAATTGTATACATTGGTCACTAAAACTCACTATTGATTAACTTTTAGTCACCAACAAAAGAAAATAATTATTGGTGACTAAAACCCTATTTTCTTGTAGTGTTAAGACAAACCAACTTTTGATATATTTTGACATTCCAAAAGCCACATTCAGAAGCAGACTGTTTGTTTCAAATTTTGGCTTTGCAGAAGTAAGAGCCTACAAAAGGTGAAACAAGCAGGGTCAACCGACACAAGAGACCAGAATGCATCTACTGTGATTGCGTTTCATATTCAGAATACAATGAAGCTACCAACACATCTATGTTTTCTGAAAGGGCCAGGCAACAGTTGCAATAATTTTGTGTGTGTGGGTGGGTTGGGGGGGGGGGGGGGGGGGGGGGGGGCAAAATATTTGGAGTATATATCTGCACATGTCCGCGCTTTCTTGGTAAATGGCAGCAAACAAGGCACTGTGCATATAATTACTTTTTTTTTCCAGTGAAGTAAGTTACCTCTCTATATGCAGTATCATGAAGACAAAAGATTGAAAATGATATCATAGCTGAAATCCATGGCCAATTCTTGATCAGACTCTTGTTTTGTGTTGAATCGGAGACATTATTTTGGGATAACAATGCATCGACTGAGTTAGCATTGCTTTCGAAGCATTTATGCTTATGTATGGTCTCCTGTCATTTATGTTATAAAATACCATTATAACAACAACAATTGAAGCTGCATGTAGATAAATATGGTTTTGTAATGGTAATTACATACGTAAAAAAAGAGCACTATATCAGAGGTACCTTTCTATCTTCCATTTATTTGTATAGTGCAAGAAAATTGAGGTATATAGGTGGCAGATATATGATGAAAACTAATGTATTCCATCAAGTGAATATATCGAACCAATTCATGAGTTATAAATTAACAGGGAAGGTATAAATAAATGTAACACGTGGTGTACTCTGTTTTAATTTTTTTTTAAACATGATTGTTCAAATTATTACATTAATTTGATAAGTATTTTTGTATCATTGTATAATGAAGATGAGTTTTATGACATACCGGAAGCCAAATACACGCTACCAGAACAATTGCTGCAAATAGGGATATGGCTAGAGAAGGTAAAAGATATGGGAATCTGCAGAAAATACAGTTGAATTAGCATTTAATGCAACTATAATATATACGCACATTAAATGCCAAATGAACTGATGCCATGCCAATATGATACTACCTCCCAAAAGCAGACATTTTAGAGAAATAATCTGGATACTTGTCAGCAGGCTGAAACAATAATAATAATAATGTGTGACTGAAAATATGAGTGGTGGTGCAAAAACTATTCATGGAAAAGATGAATCCTGAGACACAATCAAATAATATACCTGCGCAAGGTAGCCTCCAAGAGCTGGGCCAATCACAAGACCCATTCCCCAAGCTGTGTGCACCTGAATTAGAAAAATGATGTTTAGGAAGCATGTTCTGTGTCGTGTCGTGGAGAAGTATATATGATAACCATCTATTTGCCGAGTTAAAAGATAAATTACAACTGAAAGTCCAAGAGCTTGATGTTCAGTTCGACAAACTTCAATGCAGTAGGCCTGCAATGTTGTATGTATCAAAAACTGAATAGGTAATATGCCGGCTGCATAATCCTTAAATAATTGGAAACTTATGAAATACCTTCATTGGAGCAAGTAAACCATTTAGAACGCCCAGTAGGATTCTTGTTGTAAGTGCTATGGAGAATGTGGTACTCAGACCAAATAATGTATTGAGTGTAACCCTAGTACAAATAAGTGGTAAAATGATCGTATTTTCAATTGAATTTTGCATCATCTAAAAGCAAATCGTTGTTTGTATCATGCTCACACAGAAAATAGTGCAAAGGCGATAACAGGCTTCCGTCCATACCGATCAGCAACTAGACCCCAGAAAATTGATGATAGCATTCTACCAATCATGTATATTGCGGCTTCAAGCCATATGCATATGCACATATGAAAAGTTTCTTTAAGATATTCATTGGAATATTTTATAGATAGAAGTACAATTAATTAATTATATTAGAATTGAGTAACCTGAATGAAACCATACCTAGAAAACCAGCATAGAATCCAATATCTTCTTCACTTTTCGCTATTTTCAGGTCTCGGACCTTTGAGGAAAAGAAATATGAAAATTATACTCGATGCTTCGAACATTAGAAAGTACAATACCAACCTCCGTTTCGGTTTACTTGATAATTTTGACTAATTTTTAAGTTTCAAAATACTTGACACTTCACATTTGTCGAGATATTATTTTCAAGTTTACTCCTAATGGGCTGAAGAGCTCACAGGAAAAGTGAAGAAACTACTGCAAGCTATACTACCTAGGGGCATTTTAGTCATTAAAACTACAAACAAATGAGTGCCTTGGTCTTCGTGCATTGGTCAACATTACCAAGTAAGTCGAAAAGGAAGTTGGTATATTGTTAATATTAATTTCTGTAAGTCTCTGATGTCATTATATTGCAATTGGAAACACATCAGCTAAAACCAGTACATAGACGTGTGTATGTCCTATCACTCAACTAAACTACAATGTAGTCCTTATAGATGTGAACTTTGACGACCGTGTGCACGTCACTACAACAAATGTGACTTTCTATGACATTTTCCTGATGACAACATTTCGTTATGTCATAACTCTTGTTAGGTTTATGACATTTTTGAGGAAATAGGGTGTTTTATGACAAAACCCAAGATATGTCATTAAATTTGGCCGCAAAATTGTCATAAATCAAGGCGCCATTATATTATGACAAACAAAAATGTCATAATTGGCAAAAATAAATGTCACAACAGTTATGACAAACATGAATTGTCATTACCAAATTTTTCTTTATTTTACAGCAAAATTTATGACATATATGAATTGTCATTGAGTGGCACACCTGTCAAATACCTGTAACGTGGGACCCACATATATTTTTTATTTGAAAAATAAAAGCAAAATGTAATTGATAAAATGGGAGTTTTTGGTAAATAATTTTTTTAGATCATGCACATGTGGCCCACATGTGGATTGGTCCCACAACATAGCAAGTGGGACCCACATGCATGTTTTAAAAAATAAAAATATTGCAACTAATGCTAAAGATTAAGCCAAGAGCACTTGAATGACAACAGTCCTTAAAAGCAAAATATAATTTGAGGTGGGACACACATTTTAGTTTTCTTAAAATATATAAGAAAATGTAATTTGTGCTTGTTAAAAAATAAAATTTGCTAAAAGTTGAACCCAAATGTAACGAAAGCAAAGAATTTTTTTTGATTCATTTAGGATGCTAACATTTTTATTAGACAAAGAGTTATTTTCCAAATTAAAGTAGATAATATAGGTTATAATAAATATTATTGATGTATTCATGTTGGAGTAGTTTGCCGCAGTAGGGATTTTATTTTGTTGAAAATGTATTTAAAATTTTGTTAGAAAACGTTTTCGTTTGAGGTAGAAAATAGGGATTTTATTTTGTTGATGAACTCGTAACTTAAAGTTCAAAAAGAAATCTGACCACACACCACACTACATTAGCATCTGTGATTACGTACAGACAATGACAGCTCAGGTTTCTGCAGACCCATCGTGCCAGTGGACCCATTATATTGTCTGTAGATGGAGACGCGGAATGGGCCCAGCGAGGCTTCAAACCTCAACAACTCCCGTTGGTGTTACAAATTTTTTTTCCCATAGCCCACTGGACCGTTGTCGCCCAGATATGCTAGGCCGGCGGCCCGACAGATGAGCAAAAGCCCACAGAGAAACAGGGACTCGCGCGCGCGACATCCACAGTACTGATGCTCTCGCTTGGCGGCGGATGCTGCTGCTAGTGCAGAGTGCAGTAGTGCTCGCTGCGCCATCTCAGCCTCGCCCAAAGCTGAGCCAAACCAAGCAAAAGTATTTGGAAAAAAAAAATGTAACTGCAGCATCTGAGAATCGAACCGAGGCCAAATGGGTGCAACAAATCAAGTTGTACCACTAGAGTACAAATCTGTTGGTGTCTAAGTGTGAGCAGTTCCTTTTAAAATTGAAGCGAGCCTGGTTTTTGGAAAAAAAAGGTCAACCAGAAATAGCGCCAAAGGATTTTGAACTTTGAGCCCGCCCTCAGCCAAAAAAAAGCAGCGCCAATGGAATTCGAACACAAGACCTTCAGAATCGAATCTGGTGGGTCCCACACGTGACACCGACAGGTGGGTCCCGCCGCACGGTGGGTCCGACAGGTGGGTCCCGCCACACGGAGGGTCCGACATGTGGGTCCCTCAAGTGGGCCCCACGAGTGGGTCCCACATGTGGGTCCCAGCTGACGGCGGATGTGGCGCTGTTCTTCACCAGTTCTTGTGGCACGCGTCGTTTTTTCATTTTAATTCACGGTTTGAATTTGAAACTTGTACATTTTTCGCAAACAAGGTCCAAATTACCTCTTTTTTTTCCTCCTTGCTCGTAAATATATTCTCTGTCCAATTCTTAGACATGATCATCAGTTTGTAACTATTAAATGTACTGAAACGGCAAATAACGTTTTACCTTTTTTTATGAAAAATTTCTTATTTATGTAAATCTCGATACAAAATAGTTCTGCGCATGGAATTTCGTGGAGATGGACATCTTGGTCACCTTCATACGTAGAAATTATGTTCACATTTTTTTGAAGCTTGAATCTTGGAAGTTGTTCACTTCTCCTCGAATATGAGTGAAACTTCCATATGGTAAGTGAGGAGTAGTCCATTTTGAACACACTTTGGTGGAATGTTTTTCGAAAAAATTAACCAAAATTACCATGGGTTGGTGTTAACGTGGAACAGCCACAAACCAAAAATCAGCTCAAAATTCGTTATATTTCGCGAGATAAAATTCGACAAAACAATTGAAAAAACCACTCATTTCTTCTTCTTTTTATATGTCGCGAAGTTTTTTGAAACTACGAGTGGAATTTGGCAAGAGTGTGTATTTGGTCGTTAGGAATTCACCTAAGTTATGTTGGAATTTTTTGAAACTTTTTTGGTATGTACAAGTGACAAATTTGTGAAAATTGTTTCAACATTTACCTGCCTTACAGATACTCTCACTTGATTTGTGGGCCTTGCTTGTTCCCGGTCCCGCTCGTCATTGACTGGGGCTAAAAGGTCGTGCGTGCAGTGGATGGGCTGGCTGGGCTGGCTGGGCCTAGCAAACACCAGTCCAGCCGGCCTTTTGCCTTTCTTGGCCCGCTCCGCGCTTTTTGATGGCCGTCGGATCGAATATCCGACGGCTCTCTTTTCCTCTCGCTCGAATAAATCCGGCGACTCGCCTGCAAACCCTACGGTGCTCCCCTTCCCCGCCTCCACTCCTCGTTCTTCGCCGCTGAGCTTCTCCTCCGCCTGCTCGCCTCCCTCCTCCGCCTCCTCCGCCTGCTCGCCTCCCTTGATCCGGCAGGTGCGCGCCCTCCTTCCACGGGCGCGGACCCAAGGTGCCGTCCCCCCATTCCCTACCTCCAACCCGCCGTCTCCACTTCGCTCTCCTCCACCGGCTGCCGCCGTCTCCACTTCGCTCTCCTCCACGGTCGTGGTGGACGGATCCGGCGGCGACGAAGCTGAAGGAGCCAGATCCGGCGGCGACGAATCTGGACCACGGTTCCCCACCTCCCCATCGTCAACCCAACGTCGACTTCTCCTCTCCGCAGACTACGCCGTTCGCCCGCAGCGAACGCCGGCACCAGGAAGGTGGGGACCTTGGCTGGCGCTGCGGGGTACAAGAAGTACGCCGTCATCTTCGACGCCGGGAGCTCCGGCAGCCGCGTCCACGTCCTTTGCTTCGACAGCAACCTGGATCTGGTAAAGCAACCAACGATCCCTTCCCTCGAAATTGACTTGCACTGAATTTAGATTTGGTTTTGCGAGAACAATGTAAGCATTTGTGCTAAAGAGAGAAGCAGCACGATATTTCCTTTGGGATTCAATGGCAGGTCTTTGCAAATCCAACAAATTCTCAAACTGAATTAAACATACATCCACGAAATTTGCTAGCAGTTACAGAAATAGCATCTTGAATAGTGTGCGCTTGGACCAATGTGGTTGTAATAAGCTACTGCGATATCATCCTATATTGTATAGTATGACATGTCTATTAATCTATTTTGTGCTAGTTTGCTCTGCGAGGAGCATCTTATAGTCATACACTTATGCTTTGCCTAATTTGAGATAAACCAGGACCATTGATAACTATAGTAAATTGCAGGCATGTGAGGATTGCCACATATTTCAAAGCTATTTGGATGCATTCTGAAACCACATGCCATGCCCAAGTGTTATTTCTGCAGTTCTACCGTTTGACATAATGGTACTCTTCTGCATCTTTTTATCTTTCTATTATCCTGTTATATCACTATCATTGTTTTGTTCTAAAAACAAGTTTGTCCCTCCTAATTGTGTTGAGTTTTATTGTGATTCATGGCAAACAAGCTCAATCTAGCTAGCAGAAGATATGGACTGATAGAATCACGATGTTCCCATAGTATTTGTATTTGTATAGAATGGATGCAAACAAATCTGAAATGGAAGATTGTTGTGTACTAATATCCTTGGATAGAAGACCATATGCATGTCACGTTAATATTTTGTGCACTGCCTTATAATGTTCCCTTATGATAAACTGGAGTTTATATTATTGGAGTGGCTTAATATTATGTTCAAAAGTACTTCAGTTAAGGTGTTAATACTATTGTTGTTAATAACTTGCCTGAGAAATGCATGCTAGAAGTTTTAGACAGAACAATATCTATGTATTTCTGTTCATGGGATATCAAAGCTCATTGAATGCATACTTTGTTGCAGGTTCCTTATCTCAGGAGGAGCTCGAAGGCTTTCTCAACACTCCACTTCCCTCTCATCCAAAGCTAGTTCGCGGCCAGTTGAAGAATGGCCTCCGGTATCTTATCTTACCGAATAAAGTGCCAGCAAACAGGTGAGGAAACAGCTTTTCACTTGAATCAATTGATCTTTTGGTGAATACTAGTGTAATCTTCTTCTGCCGCACAAAATTTACTTTCATGTTTGTCTGCTATTAGCTTAAACTTTCTAGCATTGTGTCATGCTGATCATGGTAATTGTTGGTGCTTTCTAGGTGCACATTTTATATGACAAATATGGTGTTTTTAATACTTTATTATGTCATAATTGCTAACAATTAACCCCCATTATCATATATATGCGTAGTTTCTGTGTATTTGGAAGATTTGCAGGAAACAGGTGAAAATTAAGAGACTACGAGTAAAGAGCTGCCGGAGGCCCGAAGAACGAGGAAATTGGAGTCCGTGCCGGTCGGCACGGCCTGTGTGCCGACCGGCACCATGGAGGTCGGGCCCCAAACTTGAAGCCCACTCGGAGAATATGAAGCCCAGAAGAAATATCAGAGTCGGAGTCGGTGGAATCCAGCCCACAACCGAAAGAGACTATAAAGAGGAGATCTTGGTCGCGAAGTAAGGGGGGAGACATACAGAGGTTTTGACCTAGGTTAAAGGTTGTGGCGGCGAAGACGGCGATCACCGATCATCACCACCAAAAAGGAAGACTGTGCCGACCGGCACACCGCCGTGCCGATCGGCACCTGTGGGACCACGCCAAAATCCTGCATCCTACTGTACCCATGTTCATGTGTCGCAGTATGATGCGTGAGTAGATCTCATATTCTCTCCGTGGCGAGGGAAATCTGGTTATGTAACTCTCACGCTTACAATACTCGTTTGATGTGTTTGGTCTATGTGATGCTTTGAACTCGTATCCGATCAATACGTGTTTATTACATAGTGCAAGAAACCAGTGGGGAGCTATTAGTACCTTGTCGTGACAGGATCGGGGCGAACGAAACCACCATGTCTTGTAGAATACTAAACCTATCAATTGAACCATGACCTGAGTTGCATGCCAGTACCCCAAACCATAGGAGAGAATCCTTTTCATAACCTTGATACAACCGCAGGCCCTTTCATCTCTAGCTGATAACCACCCTTTCCACACACACCTTGCCATATTTTTAGTAGTTTAAATAATAGTTTAAGTCCCGCTTGTTCTCTGTGGTTCGATATTAAACCTTGGAATACTCTAAGGGAAAAAGTGCTACAACTGTACACCGTCCTCTTGCGGTATATAAGTGGGTGCGTACAAACGACCAACAAGCACGTTTTCTGGCGCCGTTGCCGGGGAACAAGCCAGTTCTTTTACTATTTATTTATTCTACTAACCTCTAATCCCCTCTTTTCTAGTTTGTTTTTGTGTTTTCTTTCTTTGTTTTCAGGATGGGTACTCCTGAACCGGCTCATACGGTTAGGGAGCATTCGCTACCGTCTCTGGGATTGCTGTTTCCACAAACTTCCGATGAGAAAGTCACTGCTTCGTCATACGTTCTCAACCCGACCATCATCAAAATGGTCGAGAACAGCAAATTCTCTAGGACGAAGGACGAGAACCCGTACACACATCTGCAAGATCTAGAAGTTCTCTGTCAGACCTTTAAGCATGAGGGGGTGCCTCAGAATTGGTACAAATGGTTGCTATTTCCATTTTCTCTAGATGGAAGAGCCAAAGATTGGTATAAATCTGCAGCCGTGAAGCTAAGGGAAACTGGGATAAGCTTGTAGGAAACTTCTGTTTGCATTTCTTCCCGCTTCCGAAGGTGCAGAAACTGAGAAGAGAAGTGGTTAACTTCGAGCAAATGAAAGAAGAGACCCTCACGCAAGCATGGTTACGCTTCAAATCTTTATTGAAGCAAGGCCCCGATTTGAGCATGGATGATAACTTGACTGCTCAGACATTCTATATGTCTCTTGAAGGAACCTCCAGGATGCATTTGGACAGTTCAGCTGGAGGGAGTTTCCTCGACTTGACTGCTACTGCAGGTCTGGATCTTTTGAGTAAGATATCAAAGACTGAAGCTATGCATAGGCATTGGGAAGAATTCCAAGAAGATCCAATTCCCCCTGAAGGGTCGACGCTAGCAAAAGGTTCTTTGGATTTGAGAGCTGAAGCGGAAAGCTGTACAGTATCCGAAGTGGGATTAACAGTAAGAACAGAAGAACCAGCGCAAGGCGATCTGAAAAGACCCAGATTGGAGGAGGTGCCGACCGGCACGGCATCTGTGCCGACCGGCACACTGAAGCCCTTCGTGCCGACCGGCACAGCTCTCGTGCCGACCGGCACGCTGCCTGCTGTTAAAGGGATTTCCAAGACTGAAGCTGCAATATTAGAGGAGCACGAGAACAGCTTCGTGAATAAATTTCCAAGACCAGTAGGAGATCCAACCTTGAGCAACGCTAGACCGTTGGACGAGTTTGAACCATTGGATTGGATCCCTATAGATTTTAGCTCAAATCTGCTAAGTATGAGGAGAACATATGATCCAAGGTATGCCTCTTCTACAGGAGTTCAGTATAACTTCCCTAAAGACACTAGAACTTCGGAAATACTGGATAATGTCGTCATTGGAGAAGTATTGGGGAAGTTATATAAGGACGATATGGAAATTGATCAGATGGAGGTTCAACAAGCAAAGAAGCTATTTGATAGTTGTTTTGTCCCATCGCCGTATGAAGGATTGTGCGGAGTATATGCAGTTGGCCTTACGGAACGAACAGAAGTTGATCCTTACATACCGTGCGAGATTGGATATAGAAGCTTTCCTAAAGCATTATGTGATTTTAGTTCCCGCGTCAGTTTGATGACGTATGAAGCATTCATGGATATGCCTTATGACATAAAAGGAAGATTGCTAGGAACCGAGCTTGAGCTAATCATGGCGGATGGAAGGAGAACTAAACCACTGGGAGTTATCAAAGATCTGAACATTGAGGTAAAAAAGAATACTATTCCGGTGGATATCTTTGTTCTTGATAAAGGTGAAGTAGGAGTTGAAGATATTATTTTGGGAAGACCTTTCTTAAAGCTTGTACAAGCTGTTATCGATGCTGGAAAAGGTCACCTCAAATTGACTCTGGGCGGAGAGGAAGTCCTCTTTGAATTCGAAGACCCACCCGTCGCTCAAGATAGTGACGACCCACCCTCTCTCCAAGAATTCTTCACAGAAAAAGATGAAGAAATTAGTACAAGATACTCAGACCCGTTAAACAAACTGTTTGAAGAGTCAGACAGAGAAGAGGCCGAGATTCAGGACGGTGCCGACCGGCACGACCCTTGTGCCGACCGGCACGGAGGTGAAAATCCTCAATTTGAGCCTTTGGGTAATCTGGATCCTGGTGCAGCACCAGAAGTAGAACAGAAGCCACTTCCTGACGGTCTGAGATACGAATACTTAGGCAAAGATAAAACTTACCCCGTCATCGTCAATAGTGCTTTGAATGAAGAAGAGATAAAACGATTGCTTGCTGTTCTGAGAAAATACAAGAAGGCGATCGGATATTGTCTTGATGATATCAAAGGAATAAGCCCAGCTTTTTGCACACATAAGATCAATCTTGAAGAATCAGCCAAGCCAGTCATCGAAGGCTTGCGAAGATTGAAAGAGGGCATGAAGGAAGTTGTGAAGAAAGAAGTGCTGAGACTTCTTAATGCAGGAATGATTTATCCGGTTGCTGATAGTGAATGGGTGAGTCCGGTGCATTGCGTGCCAAAGAAAGGAGGACTCACAGTCGTGCCTAATGAGAATAATGAGTTGATCCCTCAACGGACAGTTACAGGATGGCGAATGTGCATTGATTATAGGAAACTGAATACCGCTACAAAGAAAGACCATTATCCATTACCGTTCATCGATGAGATGCTTGAAATGTTAGCCAAGAACTCTTATTTTTGCTATCTCGACGGTTATAGTGGTTTCTTTCAAATCCCTGTTAGACCTGAAGATCAGCATAAGACCACTTTCACTTGTCCTTATGGAACTTATGCTTATCGACGAATGCCATTCGGTCTTTGCAACGCACCAGCCACGTTTCAGAGATGCATGAATGCTATATTTGCTGAATTCATTGAAGACATTATGGAGGTATTTATGGATGATTTCTCTATTCATGGTACTGATTTTGATCACTGCTTAGCAAATTTAGAGAAAGTACTAAAGAGGTGCGTAGAAGTGGATTTAGTTCTTAATTGGGAGAAATGTCACTTCATGGTAACCGAAGGGATTGTCTTGGGGCATGTTATTTCTAATAGGGGCATTGAAGTAGACAAAGCTAAAATATCCACAGTTGAAAGGTTGCCACCACCTACTGATATTAAGACACTGCGCAGTTTTCTTGGACATGCAAATTTTTATCACAGATTTGTGAAGGATTATTCAAAGATTGCTAAGCCACTAACAGAATTGCTGCAAAAGGATGTTGAATTTGAGATGAATGATGAAAGGCTTACTGCTTTCCGGAAGTTGAAAGAAGCATTATGTTCTGCACCTATTATGCAACCTCCGAACTGGAATTTACCTTTTGAGATTATGTGCGATGCAAGTGACTATGCAGTAGGAGCGGTTCTTGGACAACGAAAGGAAGGTAAAGTACATGCTATCTACTATGCTAGTAAAACTCTCAATGAAGCCCAGATTAATTATACAACAACAGAGAAAGAGATGCTAGCTGTTATATTTGCATTTGAAAAATTTAGATCCTACATCCTCAACTCTAAGGTCATTGTTTATACGGATCATGCTGCTATTAGATATCTTGTCTCTAAAAAGGAGTCGAAACCTAGATTGCTTCGTTGGGTCTTGATGTTGCAAGAATTTGATTTGGAGATTAGAGACAAGAAAGGGATTGAGAATTCAGTAGCAGATCATCTGTCTCGTTTGACGCTTGAGAACAAGGAGGGATGCATTGGTGATGCCATGGCGCAAGAGTAGCTATTTCGAGTTAAGGATCATCGAGAATCATGGATGCAAGACATCATAAATGGATTCGAAGGAAAGCTAGAGGATTGTAGCAAGAACTCAAGAAGGAAGATTGTCAGTGAGATGAGAAAATTCATATGGGATGACCCTTATTTATACAGATATTGTGAAGATGGAGCTGTTCGAAGGTGCGTACCTCGCGACGAACGCGAAAGCATATTGGAAAAGTGTCATTCATCTGAGTATGGTGGACATTATGGGCACTTTCGAACACAAGCAAAGGTATGGGCTAGTGGATTTTATTGGCCTTCGATGCATGAAGATGCGAAAAGGTATGTAGCTAGATGCCCTCAATGCCAAAGAATTGGAAACGTTAATGCTCGTAATGCTATGCCTTTGAAGTATAACTTGCAAGTTGATATATTCGATGTTTGGGGCATGGATTTCATGGGACCGTTTGTTAGTTCTCATGGTTATGAATATATTTTGGTTGCTGTGGATTATGTCTCAAAGTGGGTAGAAGCAATACCATGCCGAGTCAGTACAACTCGTGAATCCAAGCAGATGTTGAATGAGTGCATATTTCCAAGATATGGTGTTCCTAGAGTCATTATCACAGATGGTGGAACTCATTTTACCGGACATGAGTTTACTAAAGCTTTGAAGAAGATGGGTATTGAGCATCGAATTGGGACCGCCTATCATCCACAGACCAATGGCCAAGCAGAAACTTCTAATAAACAGTTGAAAGGAATTCTCCAGAAAATTGTTACAAGAGAAGGAAAGGATTGGTCAAACAAGTTGAATGGCGCACTTTGGGCTTATCGCACAGCGTTCAAAACACCAATAGGTATAACACCCTATCAATTCGTCTATGGAAAGACTTGTCATTTGCCTGTAGAGTTAGAACATAGAGCATATTGGGCAATCAAAGAGATGAATTTGGATTTAGATGCTGCTGCGGTAAAAAGAAAGATTCAAATTAGTGAACTCGAGGAAATGCGCTTAAAGGCTTATGAGAGTGCAGCAATCTATAAAGAAAAAACAAAGAAGTGGTATGATAAGAAGCTTTTGAAAAAGAAATTTCATGAAGGAGATAGAGTGCTACTATTCAATTCAAGATTTCGGTTATTCGGTAAAGGCAAATTGAAAAGCAAATGGGATGGACCGTATCTTGTTCATAAAATTCTCCCTTCCGGAGCTGTTGTCATCATGGATGGAAAGCAAAATACATATACGGTGAATGGCCAACGACTAAAGGTATATCTTGAACCCGACACTTTTGAATTAAAGTCATTTGATATATATTATGTGAATTGAGTGATTGGGTGGTCGAGCTTAACGACGTAAAACAAAAGCACTGTTGTATTTACTGTATTTCTGTGTGTTTTGTGTTTCTTTGATTTTATTGAGTCGTTCGAGGCAACTTTGCCTCCGTGCCGACCGGCACAGCATGTGCCGATCGGCACGGGAGAGTCCGTGTCGTTTTGAGTCGAGTTTTTGCCCTTCCTCCAAGACATGCTTCGGTGACTTCCAAATTTAAGAGATAGAGTCCGGTTCGACCAAGAGAATTATGGATCTATATATGAAGGAGTTGTCTCGGATCTCATCATCAAAAAAATCGAGCGCCGCCGGAGTTCCCACCAAACCCTAGAGCAGAAAACAATGCAAGGCGGCGAAACCGGAAGCGGAGGCGATGGTGCCGACCGGCACACCGGCGGTGCCGACCGGCACGGCGCCGTACTTTCGCCAATGAGCCCAACTCTGCCATGGGAGAGCAACAGGAGCCTCAAACCCACCGAGGACGATCCAATCGTCTGGTCGCACCTGAAGCAACGATGGATAATGAAGAGTGAAGCGGACGCGTTCAATAGAGAGAAGAAGGAGATGGATGAAGCCCTTCGGAAGAAGGTTAGAGAAGTGCTAGTACGCAAAGGTAAATCCAAGGTTGATGATAGCACACCGGTCTCCGATAGGTATACAATGTATCACATCTCGCTATGGAACGTCCTTTGACATATGATGATCTTATCACCTTTGAATCGATCCTTACTGATAGCGAGAAGGAAGAGTTAGACAAAGACTGCTTTCTGACCATCCATAGGTCTAGGCTGAACGATGGAAGGAATCCTGATAAAGATGCCGACCGGCACACGCAAGGTGCCGATCGGCACAGTACACTACCACGCGTCCTGACCGACTGGGAAGACCTCCAAGAGAAGATTCTGCACAAGAACACCAGAGGTTTTGGATGTAAGTGTTTTTACTGTATGAAAGACCATCAGAGGCAGATTGAGAATTATCTAGCAGATCCTGAATGCATCCCTGCGACTTTCGTCTTTGATGATGGCTTTCCCGTTGCTAAAGGGCGCATGACCCCTAAAGAGATCAATGATGAAATTCAGCGGCGTATTGACAGGGACAATGCTGCAAAGAGGAGAGCACGCAACCTGGCAGATCTAGAAGCGTATTTTGCAAGGAACGGTAGGCGTGCCGACCGGCACGGTCCTTGTGCCGATCGGCACGACGTCAAGGTTGTGAATTTCATTGAAATATCTGATGATTCCTCTGATGATGAGCCAGACCCTAAGCGATCAAAAGAAGTAGAGGAAGTCCGGCGTTCCGCTCGTCTTTCTTCAAAGCCAAGAGCAAGATATACCTCGGAATCAGTGAGCTATATAGAGGCATCCCCTGCACATGAACACCCATTAGCTAATCTTGTTGCAAAGGATGAAGAAGATCCCGAAGAGGATCCGGAAGAAGATCCCGAGGAGGAACCAATGGAAGATGAGCCAGAACCTACTAATTCCGAACCACCCAGTGCAGAAGGAGCTACAGGAGGCCTTGCAGGAGCTCAAGGAAGTGCAGGACCGCGTTATCAGGTGAATGGTGCCTCGTGCCGATCGGCACGGGCGCCGTGCCGACCGGCACCTCGGGGTTTTGACAGAAACTCGCCCCTGAGAGATGAACGTCATGATCGTCCTGCCAACTGCTGTCCAATCTGCAGAAGAAACATCGAACGTCTCTATTATGATATGGAGAGATGCTATAGGCACCATCGGGACATTGATATAAGGATTGATGACATAGAGAGCATGGCCGCGGCGGATTACTCTTTTCTCATGAGGAACATTCGAAGCATCTTTAGCATGTTGAGGAGGCATGGCATTTCAGATTAGGTTGGTCTAGTCGTTTTTCTTTTGCAATAGGGACATTGCAAGGTTTGAGTGTGGGGGATTCGCCCTTACACTTCTTAAGGTCGTTTGCTTCGATTTAGTATGGTTTGAGTTAGTGTGTGAAAGTGTGAGAGTTTTCTTAGAGAGATTTGAGATGGTGTGCTTAGTCAAGCTTCGAGGTCAAGAATTATTGCAATGTCTTGAATAAAGTTAGTGTTAGTTGTCGAATCGATGTGTTACCCCATATTCTTGATTTTGTTTTTGACGATCGTTTTGCCAATCTACTTGAGTTCATTGAATAATCGCTTGGCTTTATATACCCACTTTTCGAAAACCCCTTCTATCATCATAAGTTGAAGCATGTAGCTAAGGATTTGATTTTGTACCTATTACACTAAGCCAAATGAGATGAGAGAAGCTTACACATAAACCTTTTGATAGGAAGACGTCTTTGTCAACTCTTTGCTCTTGATTACGACTAAGCTAGAAGGGAGAAGTTTCATTTGTTCATCTCAGGTTGCTAGCCATCTATCATCAAATTCTTTCTACCCAAAAACCGATATTTCATCGTTTTTCCCTCCTCCTTGATACAACCTACAAGCAAATGTGAAGTCTAAACAGATTTCGATCCAAAATATGCTCTGATAGCAGTCTGCAAGGAAATAAAAGAAGAAAAAGAAGGAAAAGAATTAAATTGGTCAGGTGCCGACCGGCACAGGCCTGTGCCGATCGGCACAAAAGGAAAAATAAAGGAAAATGGTCAAAAAGAAAGAGAATAATGAATATCAAAAGAAGCAGACTGCAGGAAGAGTTAAAATTCTAAAAAGATCTGTATATGCTTCAGGCTTGATCCCTTCTTAATTTTTTTGATTCATTCTCGATTGTTTCCTTTTCCCTTGATCCTTGTGCTTATACTCTGAATTCCTATGATGAAAACTCCCTTCTAGAAGGCATGATTGAGCGAATTGTTGACTTAGTTGTTCTTTCGATTCAATTTGGCTATATTACTTTCCGAGATCCACAAAAGAGCCTTATATTGTAGAATAGGAGAGGGAAGGAAATACAATTGAGCGATTGAGTGAAGTCTGAAGCTTTTGCATTCTTCTTACTTGATATGAAGGGAGACAAAAATATTCGTTTGATAAGCCTTGTGATTGATTTGGTCGACTCAAGTTTTGAGGTGAAATTGTTTTCAAAAATCGAGAGAAAGTCTTGTGGAGGGATACTAATTCGACGAGATGATTGACAATGGCTAAGTTGAAGACTTGTGAGAGTTTTTGCTTCTTGACATGACGAAAGCACGGTGATGATTCTCTTGATTCGTGTTGCTCGAGGACTAGCAATGATTTGAGTGTGGGGGAGCTGTTGGTGCTTTCTAGGTGCACATTTTATATGACAAATATGGTGTTTTTAATACTTTATTATGTCATAATTGCTAACAATTAACCCCCATTATCATATATATGCGTAGTTTCTGTGTATTCGGAAGATTTGCAGGAAACAGGTGAAAATTAAGAGACTACGAGTAAAGAGCTGCCGGAGGCCCGAAGAACGAGGAAATTGGAGTCCGTGCCGGTCGGCACGGCCTGTGTGCCGACCGGCACCATGGAGGTCGGGCCCCAAACTTGAAGCCCACTCGGAGAATATGAAGCCCAGAAGAAATATCAGAGTCGGAGTCGGTGGAATCTAGCCCACAACCGAAAGAGACTATAAAGAGGAGATCTTGGTCGCGAAGTAAGGGGTGAGACATACAGAGGTTTTGACCTAGGTTAAAGGTTGTGACGGCGAAGACGGCGATCACCGATCATCACCACCAAAAAGGAAGACTGTGCCGACCGGCACACCGCCGTGCCGATCGGCACCTGTGGGACCACGCCAAAATCCTGCATCCTACTGTACCCATGTTCATGTGTCGCAGTATGATGCGTGAGTAGATCTCATATTCTCTCCGTGGCGAGGGAAATCTGGTTATGTAACTCTCACGCTTACAATACTCTTTTGATGTGTTTGGTCTATGTGATGCTTTGAACTCGTATCCGATCAATACGTGTTTATTACATAGTGCAAGAAACCAGTGGGGAGCTATTAGTACCTTGTCGTGACAGGATCGGGGCGAACGAAACCACCATGTCTTGTAGAATACTAAACCTATCAATTGAACCATGACCTGAGTTGCATGCCAGTACCCCAAACCATAGGAGAGAATCCTTTTCATAACCTTGATACAACCGCAGGCCCTTTCATCTCTAGCTGATAACCACCCTTTCCACACACACCTTGCCATATTAATTTAGTAGTTTAAATAATAGTTTAAGTCCCGCTTGTTCTCTGTGGTTCGATATTAAACCTTGGAATACTCTAAGGGAAAAAGTGCTATAACTGTACACCGTCCTCTTGCGGTATATAAGTGGGTGCGTACAAACGACCAACAGTAATGATGCCTTCAAGAAAGTGGATCTGTGTAGGATCCTTTGTAGTGTCTCAATGCCTAATTCATGCTTAAGTTTCTAAAATATGGACCAAGTGAACATTATTTTGATAACATGGAGGATATGTACATTAAGGTAAATTTGAGGCCAAAAGCATATTCAGTTGGTACCAGTTTTCTTTTCCAATCAATTATTATGTTCAAAAATCATTGATTTATTTTAATATGTGCTTAGCTCCACCTGAATGATTTGAGCATCTTTGAATGAGCTTTTTGGTTTGCTTTCTCCAGCAGCCTTTGTTTCTGATTTGGTCTCTGCTAGTGCAACTTATCCAGCTATGATTTTCTTGTTAATTATCTCAGTAGCAGCTGTGTGCCATTATATTAATTAATGCTAAATTGTGTTACTATTAGTCTTATAGCTGGTCCTGTACTTGTTGTATTGCTTTGGGTCACTTTAGGGGCTGATTGGTAATCACAGGCAGAGTGTTTGTTTCTTTGCTATACATAAACAGAGTCTGAATGTATTAATCCATCGATCCCTAACTTTCAATAAATGTTGCTGTTATTCTTTCTCTTATGTGATATGTGAAGTTTTCTATTTGATCATGATACCTTTTTGCATGTATATTTCTCATAGAAAAAGTACCAAAAAAAATTTTAGCAGATTGCCTGCTGTGATAAATACAGTGATAGTTAGGTAGGGTACTAGAATAGTCTTGTGATTGTGTTCCAATTGTGTATGTGCTAGCTGACAGGCTGGCCGATGTTTTTCCTCCATAAATCTGAATTGCAAGCAGTATGATGTAATTTGCCTACCATCATTTAATTTGTTAGCAGACTGAGTTTTAATCAAACAATATTGTCTAATGATAGTTTACTTTTACAGGTCGATGGAAGCCATCTTGCAGAATGTGAGCAGGTGCAGCCCCTCTAAATATTGAAAGCTTCATTTTATCATCCTTCAATCGCTTCAAACTTTAAATTCAACTATTCCAATCAGGGCAATCACTTAATTGTGCAGATTGGCTATTCTATTTCCTTGCGGATTCTGTACTCAAACTTAGAAAAGGATTTTGCTAGGCTGCTGTTCATCTCAAGAAAAATGTGAGGTTATTATTCACTTGTGATCTGCCAGGCTATTGTTTCTCCACATTTCTTCTTCTGAAAATATGTTGTAACCTAGCATTAGTCTTGGATGTGTGATTTCCACTTGTATGAACAGCTAGTCAGAGAAATGGTTTTTGTATATGTAAATTGTGGCATGGTAAATTAATGTGATGTATGTAATGCAGTAATTTGTAACTGAGGTCACCAAGATTGGACTTAAATGGCCTGTTAATTAAGCGGGCCAAAAGGTAAAATGCCTGCGAAACAAATGGGCCAAAAGTAAAGTGGCCTGTTAATAAAATGGGTCGTAACTCGTAAGATAAAAAGCTTGGGAAATTAGTGGGCCGAAAGAAAAATGGACTGCTGATTAATCGGGCTGAAAATAAAAAGGCCCGCGAAATTAAAGGCTGAAAGTAAAAAGGCCCGCGAATTTGCTGGGTCGAAAGTTAAAAGGCTCGCGAAATTAATAGGCCGGAAATAAAAAAGCCCTCGAAATTAATAGGCCGAAAGTTGAAAGGGCCACGAAATTAATGGGCCAAAAGTTAAAAGGCCCACGAAATTAATGGGCTGAAAGTAAAAAGGCCTCCGAAATTAATAGGCTGAAAGTTAAAAGGCCTAAGAAATTAATGGGCCGAATTTAAAAGGCCCACGAAAGTAATGGGCCACAAAACAGCCAGGTCCGCTCCAATAGGTAATGACAAAAATTGCAATTGTCATGCAACTATATGACATATTTATGAGTGTCATAAACTGATTGTGACATTTTTTGAATTGTCATAGACAGTTATGACATTTCTGCAAAAAGTCATAAAATTATGACAAAAATAGCGAAAAAGTCACAGAAGGTATTTAGCTACACACCTTCTATGACTAAGTGATTTTTGTCACTAAAAAGTCATGGAAGGTCAGTTATGACTAATTTCAGACCTTCTGTGACTAAAGTAAAATGTCATGGAAAGTCAAAATTGTTGTAGTGCGTATTATTCATTCCTATAACTTAATCTTACGAAAACATTGAGCATCAGTGTAAAGTTTTGATCTCAAAATTGAGTCGGCGGGTTCCTAGAGTAGTTATGTTTAGACTACAATAGCTGAGAGACAACAAACTGATCACTATATATGCTTCTCTCTCCACAGCGGTTTCCCATCTACTTTTTTTCCTTCAATATCTCATTAAACTTTGATTATGATGTAGGCTGCTTCCAAAGACCAGGGCACAGGAAGAGAGGGCATTTTAAGCCTGGCGGATCTGGCGTGCAGGTGTCGTCAGACGATTGCTTCGAGAGTGTATGTGGCCGACCAGCATATAGTAGAGGTACGTTGGTCTGATCATAAATCGGGAGGCGGGTTTGACCTCTCCGAGCACAAGAACAGTAGTTTGCATGGTCAGAATTCTTCTTGTACTTCAGTATTGAGTTGCATGCACCAATCAATTCACCCAAAATACTAAGCTGATGAATGACTTGTTGGGAGCTTGTTGGGCGCAATTTTTTTCAATTTTCTATTTGTGTGGTGGATATTTAGTGGTGAGCCTCCACTGTATATAGGCCATTTCCAATAGCAGATGGGACGCCCACCAGAGGGGTATTTCCAATGGCGGATGCTATTCTCCACTTGCAGCGTGGTTCTTTTTTCCTGTTCCGGCCAACTTGGGGACTGCAATGTATGGATGTTATATAATTCAACTTGATTAGTTTAGATGATTTATCACGCTTTACATGACCTTTCTTGAAGGAGATATATATAAAAAATGGCTGCTAGTAAAATTCCTTCTTGCAACCCAAACGCGGCAACGTACTAAATGATAAAGGAAGAGTCTGATGAGGTTATGGATATGTTTTGCTAGTACATTCTGCTGAACTTGGTAAGCAATGAGGTGTTAGCTATACTACTTAATTTCTGCTTAAAGAGCCCCATGAATGAGGCCAGTTAGTTGATTTTGTTTGCTCCACACACAAGCCTAATTTTGTACCTAATAAATCTTATAGGGAGAATAAAAGTACGTACCATGAAATACAAAAATGGGAACAGGAAGGTGATGGGTAAAGCTGCATAAGACACAAAATGTAATGGCATACATCAGCTTACAAATTTATAGGAAACTGAAAAATAAAACTAAGAAAGTAAATACATACACTAAGGCCGGTGCAATCACTTAGGCTACTCCTAAGGAGAGTTTCAATTATCAACAAAAAAAAGAGGAGAGTTTCATTGTTATTAAATAGTTAGGGCGGGGTCAGCATTTTTTATGACGTGACAAGAGTTTGACAGAGAGAGAGAGAGAGAGAGAGATAAAAGGAATTTCATCTAGTTGAAACCATATATGATTATTGTTTCCAACATAGTTTCTTTCTTTCATGTAATTCTTGGAAACCAAAAAAACAATATATTGTTGATGTTATTTAATCAACAAATAAATGTCTTGTTGCTTATGCGAGAGCTTTGAAAACAACAAATTGAAACCTCCCATTAGGAGTAGCCTTATGAAGATATATTAGGGGTGCGTGCGGTTAATTAGCCGCAGATGGAGTATCAATAATAACCCATGCTTTCAAAGAAATATACTATAAAATGTCAAAAATAGAAAATGTCACAGCAAAATGGAAAGTTACAATTTGCAATAGTGCAAACTTTCAGGAAGAAAAATGACTCCATTTGTGAAAATAATTGGACAATATATACTATTCATCTCGACTCCAGAAAAAAAAATGACCAACTTGTGTTGTCTTTCCACAAAAGTTGCCCCAGGATGTTACAGATTTTTAAATAATTTGTAGCGTGAAAAAATGCGCTGCCCATGCTTAATTGTGGTTAACTACTTGCTTCCAGTACTTTTTTTGTACAGTAGCTTCCTAGGGCACTACGCCGATATTCTCTACAAGCGCCGGTTAACTGCTACAAAGTGAAACGATATTCCCTTTCCAGCATCCGTACAAGAACTGTCGACAAAATTAGGTGAGTGCACGCGAAGCAAAATTTACCGACTTTCTCGTATCCATGTAGTGGTTACCCATCACACATGTTCTCCACTCAAAATAAAATATGCCACTTTTAATAAGTCGATGTAACCCGTGGAATTTTTGCATGATGAACAAGGGGGACAAGTCGTCCCATCCTTCCACTAGCGCTGATCATGATCTCCCAGGCTAATGGCCAAAGCATCACCGGCGAGAAAACGGGCGTCAACGTCGTGGATCTCAGGTGGCCGGTAATAACCAACGCAAGGGACTTCTCTACATACATGCAGCTATCTGTACGTGATGCTTTACAAAGATTTCCCATTTTCGCCTCCAATATTTTGTGAGTTGCCACGCATCAGCTGCCAAAAATTTCTGACAACTAGTTTCTAAAAGAAGTTTATTGCAATTGCAATTTACCATGACCCATTTGATCTCTTGAACCTTGCTTCTGGAAATATTTGATTATATTAGTACATAATAGCGCATCTACACTACGTGTTTAGTGAGCAAATTTGTTAGATGCTTCAAGCAGCGATATGTTGTAAGAAAGAAAACAGTTTTTTTTAAAAAAAAAAGATGGAGAAAGAAAACAGTTGCTGTAACGAAGGAGACAATGGTTCCACAGTACCACGATAGATTGCAAGTGGAATGAAAAGAACTAAACAAGATGCATTGTGATTGATAAGCAGATATGGAGATGCGGCATAGAGATCCATAAACTTACACGAGGCAAGGGTGGTGACTCCGACGAAGAAGAATTCCCGATGTGGGATCCCCTTATTCATTTCCAACTTCCGCTCCTGTGCACACCCAGGGCACCCATCGTGGTGCACCTTCCATGCGGCTGGCAGTAGCAGCGGCGTTTCCTCGCTCATTTTGGCGATGAATCAATGGTGGTTAGCTCCTAGCACTGAGAGAGATGTGTGTGTTGTGGGCTCAACCCTCAATGGTGCTCTATACTTTGCAAGCTTTCGAGTCGAGTGTATTTTAATATTTGTTCCCTCATGGTGCTCCGAACTTTACGAACTTCAAATTAAGTGGAGTCAATATATAATGTACGTAGTGGTTATACACCGCGCGCAGGGCCAAGCAAGCATATGAGGGATGCCCTTTACACTCCTACGTTACAAGCAAGGCTGCCTCTGTAGACTGATTCTGCTGCCGCACAAAGCTCTTCTTCAATCACAGCATATATTGATCGTGATTTCCATCCATTCTCTTTTATATCTAGTCTACTTTTATTCTTCAGAAGAAATTGAGCTGGTTGCCA
This sequence comes from Eragrostis nindensis, assembly GCA_012490785.1. Taxonomy (NCBI): domain Eukaryota; kingdom Viridiplantae; phylum Streptophyta; class Magnoliopsida; order Poales; family Poaceae; genus Eragrostis; species Eragrostis nindensis. The sequence continues at coordinate 272,520 of JAAXCT010000561.1, forward strand.
ACAAAGAGGTGTGCTATTTCTGCATCACCAGAAGCAGGAGTTTTCTTTTCTTGCTCCGCGGGAATGTCAGCCAATTTCTGAATCTTCAGTGTTTTGTTTCTCTGAAATTTGAAGGCCTGATATGATATTCTTCATCCTTCAGTTTTTTTTTTTTTATCTTTGAGATGCCTTATGTCCATGCAATGTCTTCAATATTAGGAAACATAATTCTCGATTGGCGTGTATAATGCAAGAAAGAAATGAAGAGTGTTACGCATTATAATCAAAAACTTGAGGTACATTATAATGAATTTCGAATTACTTTGGAAATCAAACTTATTAATTGATTTAGGAGACAACATGAAATTAATTTATTCCTGAATCAGCGTCCAAATACTCGGGATCGCGATGGCCAGTGCGTATAGCAGCGCTATTAGAGCAGCAGTGAGAAACATAAAGCGGCGGGTATCAATGAGCAGCGGCGAGTGCTTGCGGCCTCCAAACAGAAGCTCGTCAACGTTGATCCGGAGAGAGAAGCTCAGGAGGCCGGGAACACAAGCACAAGGTGTAGCGCATAGCTGAGGCGCGCCAGATCATTGAGTAGTTGTGGGACACCAGCCCCAGAGCTACGGTCGAAGTTGATTAGCATCTCCGAACAGGAGGAAACCAAAGAAGCCGACTGCCGCATAGATGGCGGCACAGAGTACTAGGGAGATCCTCACTGCTTCCTTCATGTCCGATGACGTTTTCAGCTCAGCACGGATAGGGTGGACTGCACACGGATGTTTAATAGGAGTAGTCATTTCCACATGCATGAAAGGAAACAACCGCCCTATATAGTAAAGGAAATATGTGATGATAAACACACAAGTAAAATAATTAGTGAAATGGGGTTTCTACTTTTAATGTTTGGACCAAATTTTTGTTTCAGCGCCCACCACCAGCTGGTTTTAAGTCCCATATTCATATGACTGTTACGACGGCAGTTGGTTATGTCATGTAAAAGTTGTACTGATATACATACCATTGAAATGGAAGGTGAACGCAACGACAATGACAGGGACGGCTGTAAATAGCTCAAATGGTGATGAAAGACGAGAGAAGTCTGGAAACATCCTTGGCATCTTCACTGTGCCCTTTATAACAGCATCAACTGAAATCCCGAGGCTAATCACGATGAAGACAATCGCCAGTAGGATGGACACAGCCGATGTGTACCTCAAGGAATCTGCACAGAGATTGCAACTATAATTATTGATGTGAACAGCTTGCGAGATATCACAACAGACAAAAACCAACCAATCAAAATTTTCTGAATTATTGGTTTCACAAAAGGTACTAACTATAAAAGTCACCTAATTAATTTGCTTAGGCACCGTTTGGATCTACCTCTTAAACTTTTAGCTGGCTAATTTTAGTTAATTTGGATTCAAACATTGCGACTAAAAGTAACTAAACTTTTAGCCAGACCACCTTCTAAACTTTTATCTCCTAGTCACCTCAACCCTCCTAAACTTGACTAAATATATATAAAAAAGAAAAAAACGCATGAAAAAGTCAAGAAAAAACTAAAACCAGAGTCAATGATCCAAACAGATACCTACTAAACTTTAATAGGCTAAACATTAGCTGGCTAAATGTTTAGTTGGCTAATTTTAGCTGCCTAGAGGATCCAAACAAGCCTTAGTTTACATAATCACAAAAGACAATTAGAAACTAGATTCCTATTTCAAGCATGTCTTACCGCATTGATAAGCTCACATTACTCATCAATTTTTTATCCAATTCTTATTTCTGTGCTTGCATTGTAACATTTTTAATGTATTTTATTCCATAAAAATTTAAGCCCAAAATTCAAAATTTTAAACCATAAAAAAATTAATTTCTTCTATTCACCTCGTTTCCTTTGTGGAACCTACACCTCAATCCATATTCTGATCTCCCCATCTAGCCCATCCCATTTCTTCACATCGTGGGGCACCTCCCACCTGGCATGGCAGCATGCGCCAGCATGAGCACGCGGCAGCACCGACACAGCCACACAGGTAACCAAGCAGCCAGGCCATTCTATGGTCCTCTACTAAAATAATCATTAGGTATTCGTGTTTGAACTTTTATTATAGAAACGGTTATGTTGCCATAAGTTACTCACAACAACACAAATTTAACTGCTTACTTCAGTTGAAATTACTTCATATATTTAATCACGTGCGACTGCATACGGGTTAAAAGAACTAAACAACCATGTCTACAACTCTCTATGAACCTGTTTTAGAAAGGAAAAAAAACTCTATGAACTTTCTTTTTTGCGAAGCTATGAACCTATTTGTTTTGATTTGGATATAGCATCATAAGTTCTTAAAGTACGCTAAGTATATTATTGCACCGGATGAGTGGTAGACACGTCAAAGATGGATCGACTAAAATCGTCATTACTGAAAGTGTAAACTATGATATCAACGTCTCAGTAACATGCCACAGGATGCTAATAGACCGAAATCAGAACAGACCCGTTTGCTTCAGATTCGGCGTTTCTGCTGCCTTCCGTTTAGAATTAGATCCAATTACAGGCTGTGGTAATGGCCTAGCTGCTGCCCCCATATAGATCAGCATTTAAAATAGGACACAGTTACCGCGCGTCCGTACGCGCATTAAGCTATTGCGTGTTCTCTCTCTTCTACTGCCACGTGTCCCACATCTTCATCCATTAAATCACGAGTTGACATCTGTCCTTGTTTAGCAGAGAAATTAGCAGCCCACGCGTGAAAGCTGGACGTTGCTTTCGGCTGACGTCGTCGCATTAATTGCTCCATCTCAAAACTTTAAAATGTCATAACTTTCGCATACAACGTCCGTTTTCGATTCCGTTTTCACCACTGCGCTATACGTGACGAGACGAACAAAACTAGATCCCGCTTGCATATGTTCGAATTTTCTTTTACGTACACTACAATATCACAGAAGTTACTACTATGTTTATAATATAAGTTGCTACATTAGAACTTTGAAAAATCTATAATAATTTGTGTAATAAGGATTGTAGCAACTTTTGTTATTAACTAATGGGCATACTAATGATTTGAAATTTATACCAAGACCAAGTACAAAAGGTAACAACTTCTGTTACTATGATAGTAGCCACTTGAGTATACATGTGTATCAACTTGAATATGAACTTATATACAGATAAGTTGCTACCATAAGATATATTATTGCTACACAATATACAACGTCAATAAGCATTACATAATAAGTTAAAGATGTCATCATATGCATTATATTAGTTTCTACCATAATAGTACGTTGAAAAAGTTGTTATATGGTAAACCATGTAGTTTGAGTTTCTATTAAAATGTGAAACTAAACTTGCTACTGATATAATTTATTCATAGTAAATTTTAATAGAAATCAGTATAACTTGGTATACTTAACATAATATGAGTAGCAACTTGTAAACAAAGATAACATAGTTAGTTTCGATGAAAGTAGTAGCAATTTATGTTATATAGATAGTAGTAACTTATGTTATCAAAAACAATCTTCAAAACATATTGAAGTGAGATCTAGTTTTGTTCATCTTAGTGAGTAGAGCACAACGGTGAAAACAGAATCGAAAACGGAGGTCGTATGTAAGAGATATAGTATTTTAAAGTTTCTAATTTGAGTAATAAATGTGTTGACGTCATGCATGCAGTGAGTATGGAGAGGGACGCGCGCTGTGCGTCTAGCGCGTCTAGCCGCGTGTTAGACTTTCCGTTTAAAATATCCGCTAGGAACCTGCCACTAGTTCACTCTTCTCACACCACGTGCATTATGAATATTCTCCCTAAACTCACCACTCGGAATATTCCCACATATTGGAAACTTTGTTTCATTGTCAGTTAGACCTTACCCTGTATTCGCATCCAAAGAGAAGTGTAAACTACTCAAGCCATTCTTAATGCACACTATCATTTCATTATTTGCAAGACAAATTGTAGGAAAGAGAGCTCACAAGAGAGAAAGTTTCTCTTCTCTCTCCTTATAATTACGTACCTTGACATGTCAGCAAAAAATGCATATGTGGCATAGAATTTAATGCTTTTGAATGCGCATTGAGACTGGCCTTATTAATCTGTCCGAGGTTGACGAACTAGCAGCGAATTTTATGTTGTTATACCTGGTTGCAAATGCAAACCATAGCGAATACTATAGCACGAAGCTGTGGGCATAGCTAAATCAACTATGTACTTACCCACGCGGCGGCGGAGCACAAGCGGCAGCAGAACCACCAATGCGATCACCAGCAGCACGACCACTCGCGTCGTCCACCAGCGTTGGCCGAAGAACTCCTGCAGCACCCCGACGTGCGCGTCTGCTCCTGCCGCGCTCCCACACATGACATCGCCTGCGTTCACGGCCCGATATCCTTGACGCGCTTAGCCAAATTCTGCAACTGCAAGCCTATACGCGGGATCGAAACGGCAGCACGAATGTTCTCACCGATGATGATGAGGTAGACGACGAGGGTGCCCATGGTGGTGAAGGCGACGCAGATGTTGAGGAGGACGGCGCCGGCGCGGCCTAACGCGTCGCCCATGACGCCCGCGTACGAGCCGCCGCCGCCGGAGCTCTTGGAGTAGCGCAGCAGGAACTCCACGGACGAGTTGGCGAGCGCGGCGACGGCGGCAATGAGGAGGACGGCCGGGAGGACGCCCAGCACCCTCATCGCCGCCGGGATCGACATGATGCCGGCGCCGACGATGCTCGTCGACACATTGAACACCGCACCGGAGACAGATGCCGCGCCCGTGTCCCCGCTCCGGTGCCCGTTGGAGACCTCGGCAACGGGTAGCAAAGGCTCCTTCGACTCGGCGCCATGGACAGCCTTGCCAGCCATGATCGCCGGCTCCATTTCCTCTCGTCCCAACAGGGCGAAAAGATGAAGGTATGCGAACTAGTTGCAGTTGCAGCTGGGAGGAAATGTAGTACAAATTTTGTGGCACGCTCCACTGGCTTCCTATAATTTGTAAGACCACAATGAGGCTCAATCACACTTTCCCATGTGGCTTGTGGACCATCGTTAGCTACCTTGCAGGCTGTGCTTCGGCTCATCGCCCTCGTGGTCTTAGCTGGTGACTATCCTTAGAGCACACTAACGTCACAAAAAAAATGGCATCCTCTGTTCGATCTTTTTTCCTTTCTTGTTTCTAATAATTTGTTTCTTGGATATTTTGGAAGGAGATATAAATTTATTCTCTATGCATATGCTCATGATAAATATTAGAAATTCTTCTGTAAAGATTAATTATTGAAAGATCATTAAGATCGAAGCACCTTGGATTCTTTGAAGTCGGCAATCGCACATGCGTCCTCCAGTACTGAGTCAAAAAATAATATAATCCGCATACACATAGTTCAAAGCCTTTGATTAATACAATATTGTAAGATAAACTTTTGCCTCAGATCAACATGGGCCATACTAATAACGACGTTAACGTTACAAGATTTTTTTCAAATAATATAATTTTACAGATAGCCATGAGACCTGGGCTTGCAAGTTGCAACATGGACCCATGCAGATAGCAAGTTGGGCCGCGCTGCTGCGCAATCTAACACATTTTACAGCCTACCTTCTCTTTCTTCTTTCTACTCTTCTAGATCCACTAATTGACGACTAAACAGGTCATCAAATCCTACTAGGTGCATACGTACGGTCCAGTTTTCAGCTAATCATCTGGCGCCGGCCACTACACGGTGGTGTAGGTAGGGCCAAATTATGTTGGCAATTGTATATCAATCATACTTTTGAAGTCCAATTGTCACATAATCATTGATTTCCAAAATCTGTGGTGATCTTGCAAAATATTTTGCGATTTCACCACAGATATTCAAAAAAATCTATGGTGAATTTGCAAAATCTGAAAAAAAAAATGTGGTGATTTTGCAAATCTAAAAATCAACGGTTTTTTCACAATTGGCATCCAAAATTGTGGTCAAAATGATATTGTCATAATAATATAAGGAATTAAAAAAACTTGCCATCACATATTGTTTTTAAGATTTATTCGTTTCATGACACACAGAAAATAAAATAATAAAGGATATTAAGGAATACTTGCTTCAGCCATACACGCCACCATTTTAATTAATTTTAGAGTAAATTTTATAAAATCCCAGGATTTATGGCTCTTGTCTCACAAAACCACACATATTTTAGCTTGTGTTACTTAATCCCATGTTTTATGGTCATATTGTTTTACAAAACCCCACCTCTTTCAAACATACGACCTGTAAACTATATATTTGTACCTGCATGATGCAATTTTTTTAATCAATTTGATTAACAAAACTATTTAATTGGATGCACAACGATGTATAGTCTCCAAAAAAATTAAAGTACAGTCCATAGGTAAGATCATAATATTTTGATATGGGTGGGGTTTTATGAAACAATTGGACCAAAATACCCGGGGTTAAATGACACGAACCAAAATGTCCGGGATTTTGTGCAATAAGAACAACAAAACCCGGGGGTTTACGAAATTTACTCTTAATTTTATATATGTTGTGTCGACATACATGGATACACCAGCTCGAGGTGAAAACATGCAAAGTGAATAAACAAATAATACAATCCACATATACATAGTACTAAACTCATTATTTGTGGATAACTACAATAATATAATCCACAATGTCCATAATGATTATGACTTTGATGAAGATAATTATTAGCTTTTTAATTAATTTTACATATGAAGTCGTCAATTTCATCGGCATGGAGCACTGGAGCAGGATGCGTCTCGGCGGTGGTGGCGAGTCGAAGGCGCCATCATCGATAGAGAATAAGGTACTCCGGCCCCTCTTTTGTCTCGTCATGGTTCTTCATGGCCATGGCTGTGAGCTAGTGAGAGTTTGGTTTCCGGTGACATTCATCTGGATGTTGCTCGGATTTGTGTTTTCCCATTGCGAATATGATGAAGGAGGCGACGGTGGGCTCAGCTACGAGCTCGACGGCGGAGAGTTCTTCATACTTGCATGTGGAATATCAGTCTACCCCTCTTTTGCGAAAGGGTTGGGTTTCGGTTTTCCCCCGTTGGAGATGAGGATGACGGTGGTGGATGGTGAGATGGCCGTGTTCTTTCAGATCGGAGGTTTCGTCCGTGGCATATCTATCTGGGATGATGATCCTAGATGGTGGAATTTGCGGCGCTTTCAAGGTTTCTTGTCACTCATCAATGGTGTTGGCGTTGATTGGGATAGTACTGTAATCAAGGGATGTAATATGCTTCAATATTAATGAAATTTCCTTTTCGCAAAAAAAAAAAAAGAAATGAAGCAAGCCGTAACTTCTACAAAGTTTTTTCTAATAGGCCTCATTGCCCAGTTGAAGGAATCGGTTGAACTAAACTTCTTGAAAAATTAAAGTGACAAGGAATGGTTAACAATCAACGAAGTCTGGTAATCTATCTATCTAATACTAATAAGTTTGTTTTGTGCGACATGTCTGCCGTTTTGGGTCTGCCACCCTTGGACCGTAGGATGTGGTCGATGCAGGATCAACTACCGTAGGATTTAGTCGTCTAATCGTTCTGATCGTTCGTCCGTCCGTGGGAGCGTCCGCCCCGACCAGCAACTCCTGCTCCTCCGTTTGCAATGGGAGTCCGATTCTGGCACGATTCGTGTTCGGCACCGACTCTTCTACAATGACTTCACGTCCCACAAATTGCCTCCCCTACAAATCGGAATCGCCTGTCCCGCTTGGTGAACCGGCGACGCCGTACTTGTGACAATCTCTGAGCCGAGAGAAACCAACGTCATCGAAGCAGCCCAAGGCGACGAAGGCGACGTGGATGGCGGACGGCAATCACTGGCCGGGCACCTGGGCGGCGGCCGCGCCAAGGGCAACCTCGCCGGCATCCTACGGGGCTTGTGCTTCATGATGGACCGAGGCGGCGAGCGCGTGGCCTACATGTACGTCGACACGGGCTGCATGTTCTGCCGCTTCGCGCTCTACGGCTTCGAGATGGGTCATGGAACACGCGAGGAGCACTCGAGCTTGAACACTGGCAATGGCGACACAACGCAGTTGGTTTTCTATTCTATTGGTCATGGAACGCACGCACGCGAGCACAACCTCCACGACTGCGCGACGCTCGGCCGATCCGCGCGACTCGGTGCTCACGGCGCGCGAGCTCCGCCATCCACGCGCGGGTCGAGCCGCAGAGAGACTCCCAACCAACCCCGACTCCAAATCGCACAGCTCTCTTGTACGCCTACGCGGACAAACGGCACCAACTGACTCAATCTAGGTGAGTCCGAACGCGACGCAATGCTTGACGTCTCCAACAATTGCCGCAGCTCGCCAGCCTGCATGCCAACTCGACCTGGACACCCAAACGCGCACAACACGCACTACCGAGTTCACTGGACTGTTGTTCCGGAAGAAGAAAGTAGTGAACTCCGACACCGAACTCACGCCGCAGGTGGTGCCCAAGCGCTTCGGCAACACAATTAACTTTTCCTCTTCTCTTTACTCAAGGTCAGCACATATTTCCTCATTTTACCACAAGTTGATTGATCAATGATGACCACCAATACTTTCTTTCCAAGTGTGCATGCATGCATATCTCTTAAATGTTTCTTTGGTAGTCTCTCTTCTGTATAAATATTTGTATGGATGCCCAAAAGTTTTGCAGCGCCAATAAACAAAGTTTTCTATATTGCCAAATGTGGATCTTGTTCAATCTTAATTAAGGGGCGTTGCTTTATTTCTGATCATTATACTGCTACTTTGCAGATATACTATCATTACAGGACTGCAGGAGAAAAAAGAGAGGCGTTCATGGACCAAACTATAGTAATTATAGTTCCTACATCTCAGTTTCTAGCATCCATCCTTCTATTTACATGAGATAAGTGCTAAGACTAAAATATTCTTGTGGATCGATGGGAGTATGGGACAATTGAGGATTTTAGGCCAGATAACAAGGTGGCGATGAGTTGGCTGACTGGATTATGGCGAGAATAATCGACTGGGAGACACCGTGGACGAATGCATTATGTACATTAATGCTGCAAATGAAAGAACTGATTGATGGGAGCTGTGGACGATCAAATCCTCTAGACGTGTAATGAAGAAAGACTCATGCTTGATTGATTTGATATGGATGCAAGTGTACCTGTTGTAACACACTTAACTTCTTGGAAAAAGAAAAGAAACACACTTAACAAATCCGGTAGACGTGTGATGAAGAAAAACATGATTGGTTGACTCGATTAAATGCCATTGTACATGTTGAAACACACCTAACTCACATGATTTGTCATCATGGTACATGGTTGCAAATAGTCTATCCACAGCTTTTTTATGGTCAAAAGGGGGGGAGAGATATCCCCACCTGAATTTTCATTGAAAAGAGGCCGTCAGCAGGCCGAGCTATCAGAGTTTTACAATAAGGCACTGCCCCACAGTACCTATGTATCTTATTTTCATTTCCTCATTTGCATCTTATATTTTAAATGCTCTTTCAGTTTGTTCTCTGGTGGGGACAATTTGAGTCATTACGAGATGATTGGTATTTCGAGATTAAAATTTTGGTGTGTTTTATAGATTCAGTTATCTCTCCGATTTAGAAAATGTGTTATCCGTGCGCCTGTTGCAACGCACTCAGAGTTTTACAATAAGGCACTGCCCCACAGTACCTATGTATCTTATTTTCATTTCCTCATTTGCATCTTATATTTTAAATGCTCTTTCAGTTTGTTCTCTGGTGGGGACAATTTGAGTCATTACGAGATGATTGGTATTTCGAGATTAAAATTTTGGTGTGTTTTATAGATTCAGTTATCTCTCCGATTTAGAAAATGTGTTATCCGTGCGCCTGTTGCAACGCACGGGCATATTACTAGTAATAGAAAATGTAGAAACAAAAAGCATCATGTCCATGTAGGACATGTTCCTCGGCGCTCCACGGCGAACCTGTGGAAAACAGCTGTGTTGCCTCAGTGGCGAACCACTGGGCCGAACAGTCGCTTACCGAGAGTTAATAAACCGGGTATTCTGCCGTCATCTAGCGGTTTGGTACTAAACTCATATGACCGCGGTTTCCTTCGGTCGGTCGGATTGCAAAATCAGTTCGGTGGCCCAAACCCTGCCGGCCTCTAAAAGCCCCGATCCACCGCCGAACGGCCCAAAAGAATTATTATGTACCGTACGAAAGTTGCCGTAGAGATCTCGTTCGCCTGCTTTCGCTTATATTCCTTCCATGCACCGCCGCTCCTCACTTGTCTTGGCTCACGTTGTTGGAACTTCTGACAAGCAACAACTGATGCAGTTTAAGTGCTGGCCTGCAGCCAGCTAACTCCCATAACATGGACAAGGCCGGTTTCACGATGACACAAAAGGAGGAGGATATTACTACACAGCCCTTGTTACAAAAGAAGAAAACTTGTTTCGATATCGCTGAAGGAATCGTTACGGTTTGCATAGAAAACTTGCCAAGTGCGGCTCCTCGATTGCTTCTCAAAACTAAGCAGCGATAATCACAAGAAGGTCCACATCCATGAACACAAAGTAACTCTACAAGACATTACCAGACACAAGAGTTGATACGTCTGTGTTTTTTCTATTTGATAAAAAACAAATGCGATTGGTAGTTAGCGAACTCCAACAAGGAGGAGCTCGATCCGTCACTGGAGCAACAAGAATTATTAACCGCCTTTTCTTCTTGACAGCTAGTGCGTCTGGATATATACGTACATCTCGCACTATATATATGCTTTGCAATCATCCGTATGATTAACAACTTACTACACAGCTTAAGTAAGCTACTAAGTTAGATACCAAGATCTCAAGTACCCTTCTTATCCAAAATTCCATGGCTCCTCCGCACGCCCCCGTCATCACCAACCCGGCGCATGGCCAAAACACGAAGGCTCCCGCGCCGCACGCGCTCGTCATCCCCTACCCTGCGCAGGGCCACGTCATCCCGCTCCTGGAGCTGGCGCACGCGCTGGTCGACCGTGGATTCACCGTCACCTTCGCCAACTCCGAGTTCAACCACGACCGCGTGGTCGCCGCCATGTCGTCGTCGGAGAAGAAGAACCGCGACGACGCTGGGCTGCTGGACCGCATCCGGCTCGCGGCGGTGCCCGACGGCATGGCGCCCGGGGAGGACCGCAACAACCTTGTTAGATTGACCGTGCTGATGAGCGAACACATGGCGCCGGCGGTGGAGCAGCTCATCCTGCGCAGCCGCGCCGAGGACGGCAGCGCGCGGCCGATCACGTGCATGGTGACGGACTACAACCTGGGGATGTGGACGCTCGACGTCGCGCGGAGGACAGGGATAAAGTCGACGGTCATCTGGCCGGCATCGGCTGCCGTGCTGGCGACTCTCCTAAGCATCCCCAAGTTGATGCAGGATAACATCATTGACTCAAGAGATGGTAAGTATACTAAGTAGAGGTTAATTATTGGATCACTAAGATATATAGTAAATGGTTTACCACCTTGTTCGATCAGGCTGACCAGTAACAAATTCAACGCAGGGTCTGCACTGACGCAGGACACGTTCCAGCTGTCCCCGGACATGCCCGTGATGCGCACCGCCGACCTGGCGTGGAACTGCATCGGCGACCACGGCGACCAGTCGTCGCTGTTCCGGAACCTGATCGACGGCGTGCGGGCCGTGGAGGAGTGCGACTTCGTCCTCTGCAACTCCTTCCACGACGCGGAGCGCGCGACGTTCGCGCGGTTCCCCAAGGTGGTCCCCGTGGGCCCGTTCCTGACGGGGGAGCGCCGGGGCAAGGCCGTGGGCCACTTCTGGCGCCCCGAGGACGACGCGTGCCTGTCCTGGCTGGACGCCCAACCACCAAAATCCGTGGCGTACGTGGCGTTCGGCAGCTTCACCATGTTCGACCGCCGCCAGTTCCAGGAGCTGGCGCTGGGGCTGGAGCTCTCCCGCCGGCGCTTCCTGTGGGTGGTGCGCCCGGACATCCTCCTCGGCGGCGCCGTGCACGACTACCCGGACGGCTTCCTCGACCGCGTCGAAGGCCGCGGCATGATCGTGGCGTGGTCACCGCAGCAGCGGGTGCTGGCCCACCCCGCCGTGGCCTGCTTCGTGTCGCACTGCGGCTGGAACTCCACCATGGAGGGCGTCCGGAACGGGGTGCCCTTCCTCGCGTGGCCATACTTCGCGGACCAGTTTGTCAACCGGGACTACATCTGTGACGTCTGGAAAATCGGGCTCCGGGCCGAGGCCGACGAGGCGGCGGGGGTGATCACCAAGGAGCACATCGCCGGCAGGGTGCAGGAGTTGATGGACGACGCGAGCATGCGGGACAGGGCGGAGGCGTTGCGGAAGGTGGCGCACGAGAGCATCAAGAAGGGGGGATCCTCGTACGAGAATTTCAACATGTTTGTTGAGGCAATCAAGGCATAACTGTACTAGTGGAGCTGGAATGGAAAATTTGGACGGACTCAAAGATGTGGCACTCCGATGAGAGAAGAGAGCTTAATTATGCCACTCCGATGAGGGAAGAGAGCTTCCAAAGTAGCCAGAATATGAAACCTTCCAAGGATGTGATTGGGAGAAAACAATCTACAATGTGTAACTCGTTTGTCTTCTATATTTGAATGCAAAAACTTTTTTCTCTATTTCTAGTCTGTGGGTTTTTTTTTTCCTGAGAATTTGATTCTATGGTATTGAGGATACATGGTGTAATAACTAATAAGAACTTAGAGATCGAAAATTGTAAGGATCTGCTAGCCTAGATTGCAAGAACAAGTGATAATGATACGTGTTGGAGTATAAACGAATTGCCCACTTTTCCCATTTTAATGGACTTGATAAGATTGGACTGGAGCGTTAAAAAAACATATTAAATCCATGGTACAAACGGGCTGCCACTACCACCAAGGACCTAGTGGCCCTCGTGGCAGATCTGCCACTGCCTATATATATTTACTCAGCGATTTTAGAGTATCTTCAAGAGAGCCCTATAAAAATGTCTCCAAAAACTCATTTTAAAGGGCAATCAAAAACATTTTAGAGCTAATTTTTCTCTCTTCCTCCAACAGTTCCTCTTAAAATGAATACAAAATCTGTTTTGATTGGGACACCTCAATAATGTAATTCTCTTGAAAAGAGGAGGATTGGGCCTCCATCTCTTCTCCTGTTTGTAGCTACAAATGAGGGAAATTCTGGAGGCACCAAAAAATTGAGGGCCCGGTTTTGGGAGCCTGTTTGGAGATGTGTTTTTGAGTTAAAACCCCAATATATTGATTTAGATAGAGTTTTTGACTGTCTATTGGATATGAGATCCCATAGTTGTACAAATTTGGCATTTTTACATTACATTTTACAGAGAAATTTCGGAACTTTTTTCTGACAAACATTTTCCTTTTATTGATTGTAAGTTTGAAGGCCAACAACGTGGCTATTAAATTCTGGAACTTCAAGATTTCAAAGAGGTTCGTTGCCGGCTTTAGTATAGTTTGTATGAATGAAAGACAGAAGTGTGTGGCCAGCTTTCCGTCAAGAAGCCTATTTTCTCTTGTGAACAAAAAATTGGCTCAGGAGTACAAGGCAATATCTATCCACATGGCACACTCATTGTTGCAAGCATATTTTGACTTGTTCTAGAATAGAATCTTTAACGTTTGTGATACTCACAAAAGTACAATGGAGAGGGGGAAAAGGTCCACAGACCAATGAGTAAACTTTCTTGTGCTTCCACCATATATTACCTATGCTGTATACGAAACGCATGACCGGCCGGTCTCTCGGTAGAAAAATGTCTCGATATTTAGTACCAAAGGGGAAAAAAAACGTTCATGTCGAAAGAACAATGTTGAAGCTGGCAGCTCCGAGATAAAATAACATTGTTACAAAGAGGTGTTTATTCATTTCGAACGGAACTCGATACAATGGACAAGGATTGATAATAGGCTATATTTGTTAAAATTTGTTCACAAGTATTCAAAAGCAATTTGTGTGACTGGATCAAGCGTATATCCTTTTCGCTAGGACAAACATAATGGATACCATTATCCTTGGAGAATTGTTGTATCCTTTGGAGCAGTATCCTAGCTTCCATCGTACGAAAACTAAACCATGATCGTCATATATTATCCTATATCTTTCATTGTCATAGCCTAGTCAACACAAAAAAAAACGCTATAGAAAATTATAGATTTTTACCAGCCCCAATGAACACTTCTTCTGTATATATACATGTGTGGAGCAATTGTTGCCTCCCAGGTAACAGCAACAATTCCAACAGTAGCTCGCAAGGTCTTCACTTGTCGATGGCCACCTCGCCGCACGCTCTCTTCGTCCCTTATCCGGCGCAGGGACATGTCCTTCCGCTCCTGGAGCTCGCGAACCGCTTCGCCGACCACGGCTTCGCTGTCACCTTCGTCAACACGGACCACATCCACGGTCACCTCGTCGCCGCTTCACCAGAGCTGGCTGAACAGGACGGAGAGGCAGCGCCCAGTCGCGTCCGCCTCATCTCCGTCCCCGACGGCCTCCCGGCGGAGGACGCCCGTGTCGACCTCGGAACGCTGACCAGCGCGCTGCAGAGCAATCTGCCAGCGTCCGTGGAGGGCATGATCGAGAAGGGGCGCTTCTGCTGCATGGTGGTGGACTACGGCATGACGTGGCTGCTCGGCATCGCCAAGAAGGCCGGCATGCGTACGGCCGCGCTCTGGCCGTCGTGCGCCGCGGTCATGGCCGCAGGGCTGGCCGTGCCTCAGCTCATCGCCGACGGCATACTCGACAAGGACGGTATGAACTGAGAAGACATTAATTCCTGGTATAAACAAATGTGTCCCAAGGGGCAAGAGATCGATTCAAATCGATCACCATTAATTGCAGGTTGGCCGACGGACAAAGAGATCCCTCCAGTAGGCGACCTGCAGATGAGCCTTGCGCCGCTCTGCTGGAACGCCGTTGGCACCGACGAGGCGCAGAAGCACATATTTGGGTGCCTGAAGAGCATACTCCAGGTGCTGGGCACGGCAGACCTCCTGATGTCCAACACGGTGAAGGAGCTGGAAGAAGGCATCCTGTCGCGGTACCCGACCATCCTCCCCGTCGGTCCACTGCCGACGGGTCTCCGTCAGGGTAAGCCTCTCGGCAATTTCTGGCCCGAGGATGCCAGCTGCGTGTCCTGGCTGGACAGCCAGGCGGACAGCTCGGTCGTCTACGTGGCATTCGGCAGCATCGCCGTGCTGGACCGGACGCAGTTCCACGAGCTCGCTCGCGGGCTGGAGCTGTCGGGGAGGCCGTTCCTCTGGGTCGTCCGTCCAGGCCTTGCCGACGATCTCACTTTCCCTGACGGTTTTCTCGAGACCGTGGCGAAAAGGGGAAAGATTGTGAGCTGGTCACCACAGCACAAGGTTCTTGCTCACCCTGCGGTTGCTTGCTTCGTGTCGCACTGCGGGTGGAACTCTGTGATGGAGGGGGTTCGGAATGGGCTGCCGTTCCTGACCTGGCCCTACTTCGCGGACCAGTTCATCAACGAGAGCTATGTCTGTGACGTTTGGAAGACAGGCCTGCGCCTGGCCAAGGACGAAGACAGCGGCCTGGTGACAAGCTCTCACATTGCTACGCAGCTGGAGAAACTTCTGAATGATGCCATGACCGCGTCAAGGACGAGGGAGCTGCAGCAAGTTGCGGTCAAGAGCATCAGCAAGGATGGCACTTCGCAGAAGAATCTTGACACTCTTATCAACACTATGAGAGGCTGAGAAGAGTACAGCCCCTCCATCACTAGTTGGAATGCGCGCTTAAATGGTTTTTTACATATAACTGTAATATCTGCCAATTCTGTGTCAAGGAGTTGGCCGCTTTCAAGCATTGAAATATTAAGGATTTACTTCAAACATAGGTCCACGAAATTGTATTGCGTGTGCTACGGAACCGCCATATGTGAATCTATACCTAATTTTTTCCATTCTGGATTCGCCCCGCAAAAGCTCTTCGCGTCGCCTAAGTCTTTAGCCAGCCTGCAAGCGAAGCTCACAAACCCCAAGATCAAAGTAAAGAAAAATTTGGGTGGGTCAACAACACAAAGATAGTACAACATTTTCCCCACATCATCTGCAACAAACAATAGCTAAACTTCCATTGTAACCATTACATCGGAAGACTTTACGAAAATTTAGTGACGGCCATGGCTGCACTTTTAGTCATGACCATGCAAGATGTAACCTTTAAAACATCATAAGCTTTCTACCATCATCGCACTGAACAGGTCTGAAACCTAAAAGAGATCTGCAGGGTGCAGCGCATTTTACAATGGAACTGTATTGAGTAGGGCAAAACATGACTTGTGAGCAGATTGACTGTCTAGTCCTGAAGCTAAAGTGATTAGAAGCCGAAGAAACCAAGTTCCGTTGCTCTTTCCTTCTCAAATGTCTCAAAGTACTGGTAAATGATTGTGACGGCAAGCAATATACCAGTTCCAGATCCAATGGCCCCCATGAAGTCCGCAAGGACAGTCAAAGCGCCAATGCACACACCACCAAAGGCTGCCGCAGTTGGGATGTATCTGTTCAATTCCTTCTGAAGATTTGACTCACGATGGCCAGGCATCACCATTTGTTGTTCCTGTTGATTATCCCATATTAGTACACATGAAAAGCTGGCAATTGTAAGATACAGTAGCGTATTCAAGTAGATAAACAATGGAAGAACATACAACCAAGAAGACCCCCAATTGAACTAATGCAAATACTAGGTTTCACTAAATTTAGGGGAATAGCCTCTGAACTCTAAACAAGATGATATAACTGCCAAATACAAGCATGAGAAAGAAACTGACATCCTACAATGCAGGTTTTATATATTATTATTGAGCAATGTATCAACACCAATCTACTCCAGGCTAGAGGTAATCTTGTTACTGGTGCTCAACAGCATGCAAACAAAAAAAAAAAAAACCATTCCATTTCAAAGATGATAACAAAATGGAATTCCAATCTAAAGTTGAGGCATGCTTCCCAAGCATAAAAACATATCCAACGCATGTATGTGGTTACTCTAAATAAGATTGCTTCATAAATACCATCTTCATGGAGCAAGCTTATAAGAAAATGAAACAGCAGCTAACAGCATTTATGCATGTAAGGCATATACCTTGAGCTGCTTAGCAACATCCTTGGCCGATGAACCAGAGACTTCGATCCAGGTCTTTGAGAACAGCGCGCAAGCAGACAGCATGAAAACCACATAGAACAGTGCATGGAATGGATTTGCAAGAACATCAGCCAGGCTACATAGTTCGCAAAAAAACAGTTAGTAACCTTAATGGTTGCAGATGAGAGGCACAGACCATATTTGAAATATATATACTAGTTATCAGAATGAATGCTAGACAACAAAACAAACACCCCTGTGACTCAAAATGCGGTAAGAGTAGTGAATTACCTTGAAGGGGCAGTGACATAGTAAGCAAGACCACCAACAGGAATAGAGTGCCCGGAATACTCTGATTCCTTCCATATCCCAAGGAGGTTCACCAGGAAATTACCACTGTACTTCCTGTAGAGCAGCTGCCACAGCAATATACTACATGTTAACACTCCAACAAATTACGTAACTCAGTGCACAATTAATCTCTGCATACCTGGGATATAAAGTAGAGGTTTGTAATCAACGCAGAGTGTAGGATGATGGGCATGTTAGAAGTGTAAAACAGCTTAATAGGATAGGAGCCTTGCTGTCCACGAGCATTTTTCGACCTCACTGGAAGCACAACACGGAAACCTTGGAAGTAGATAACTATGAGAAACACCAACACAGTGGCAAGCAAGTTGGTCACATTGGGAAGATTCTGGCGGTAGAAGGCCTCACGGAGCGCTCGGACTTTGTCAGTTCTAGTAATCAACAGATGGAATAAAGCAATAACAGCCCCTTCAAATTCAGCGCCACGCCCACTGTTGATTGTTGTTGGGCTAAAGGCCTTCCAAATGATGTTCTCACTGCAGAAAAATAAGTTCAAGGTAAGAATAAGACAAAATTTTCATGGATACGTCGCTTAGCGAAGCAAGTAACAGGTAGTTACCAGATATTAGTGGCAATGAACAGAGAAATGCCAGAACCCAAACCATATCCCTTCTGGAGAAGTTCATCCAGGCAAATGACAATGATACCAGCAAAGAATAGTTGGAGTATAATAAGAATAGCATTCCCGGTGCCAAGTTGGCTTACGCTACCATACATTCCTGACAGGACGTATGCCACTGCTTCCCCAATAGTAATTAGGATGCCAAGCAACTTTTGGGCACCATTCCTGAGTATATAAATGACATGAAACAAAACATAAAGAGGTTAAAACCTGAACATAGTTAATGTAGCAAGACACACACTTGACAGTATGAAACAAGGAACTGTAAGTCTCCAAGTTCAACAAATTAGGAACCAAACAAAATTTCAGATCACACACACACTCCAAAACTAGAGTTCTGCTGCATTAGTTAAGGTTAAAATACCCGCAAAAAAAAGGGTTAAAATGACTTAAATACCTAAACAGAGGAACTCTGAGGCAGTGCTCAGTTACTTACATAAACATTAAAGCATTTTCCTTCGATAAATAGATACAAATATAGTACAAAGAATTTATGGTTTACTAATCAAAGTTTACGAATTTCCATGTTTCCAGTTGCTTAAAAATTTGATAGATAAAATATTCACCAACTAAGAAACATGTGCCACAGATCAATAGATTTATTCTGTTACAACAAACCATTACGTTACGCTGAATACAAAGATAACATTACGACATGAACAAGTTATTTCCCAAAATGGCATTCTGCTACAATCATAGTACTTACAGGAGGGCACGGTCCTCTCGCACACTGTTATCAACTTCAATAATCTTTGATCCCACCAAAAGTTGCATAACCATCCCAGACGTCACAATTGGAGTAATACCCAGTTCCATGACAGTCCCACGGTTAGATGCAAGGATGACACGCATCCAGTAGAAAGGATCAGCCCCAGTGGTCGAGTGAATGCCATATAGTGGGAGCTGGCTGCAGACCAGGAAAATAAAGAGAGAGATAACGGTGTAGATCACTTTCTCCCTGAACGGGATTTTCCTGTCAGCACTCTGAACTTCTGGCAAGAAAGCCAGGAAAGGCCTGACGAGATGCAACACTCTGAAACCGCCAGCCATCTTGGCCTGCACACATGCAAAATAAGGTGTGATAAACATACCATCCAAAGCAACAGATTCCAAAACATCTAATTAGCAATAGCTATCAGCACGGACACAATTCATACAACAGAAGGCATAGACAGCAGTTTCCAACTTTCCATCACATGGACATGGGAACTGCAGTGCAGCATCACCAGAACAGAAAGGAAATTGGAAAGCACGACCAAGGCACTTCATAGGCATCTCTGCCAAACATCACCTCCAAAAGGTGCATCTACAGACCTTGAAAACCCACAACCCAATGAAATAACTCCTCGCTTTTCACCGAAATGATATTGCAAGATTAAAACTTCCTACAAACGTTTTATCCCGAACATAACATTAACAACAGGCGGACAAGATCTGGCTCCGGAACCACAAATTACATAAAGTATAATGAACCTGGTTCACACGCATCATATCAATACCAAAACGGACAAGACCAACATATGAATCACATCAGAACAAGAATTGTAAGCCCACAAGATCTGGTAGCCACCGGGCCACCGCACCCTGAACTAACCGAAATCAGACACACAAAGCACAGCCAGCCCGCCCGCCCGCCGGTGAGACCACCGGGCACAAAGATGCCGGCGTCCAAGAAACACGCAGTAAGCAGACTGGGATCTCACGAATCCACCTGAGATCCGCAACCACAGAGATACCCAAAGGGAGGCCAGAGAGGAGGGGCGGGGAGGATAAGGCTACCTGGCCGCCGACGACGTCACGGGACGGTAGCCTGCAGAGGCGCGATGCGAGAAGAGGTAGAAGGCAAGGGGATTAGGGGAGGAGGAGGCCAGTTTAATGAGACCTCGAAGCCTGGCGGTGTCCCGGAGGCGTGCGAGGAAGAGGAGCCGAGCGCGGGGCGCACGTGCCGATCGCGCTAGCCGCGTGGATGGCGTCGTCGGTGGGGGCCCGGCGGTGCTGGGGTTGGAAGGCACGGTGGCCGTACGATCTGGTGTGGACGGTGAAGAGACTGCGCGGGGACGTCACGGTGTCCGGATGAGATCCGCCGCCGTGCGGAGGAAGGATGGAGTCGACGACTTGGGTCTGCAGATATGCTCGGACTATTTCAGAAGAAATCCGGCAACTTTAAAAATAAAATCTATAATAAACATTCGCTAGAAGGTATAGTCACAGGAATAAAAAATGTGATAATTGTTATGATATCAGTGCATTTCATTTTGAACAGGCAAAAGGCGATGCTTGATGCTGCAAGGGGTGACATCCAAATATGAGAGATGAAAGGAAGAGAAAAAATAGGAGTGTTCTTCAGCTTTGCTAAGGGCAGTTCGTTTCCTTGAGACTAAACTTTAGTCCTGTCACATCAAAAAGAATTTTACTATTTAAAAATATTAAATAAAGTTTAATAAAAATTTTTTTGACAAATGTGTGCTAATTTACGAGATGCATCTAATGAGCCTAATTAATCTATATTTTGCTACAGTGATGCTGCAGTAACCATCTACTAATCACGGCTTAATTATCCTCATTAGTTTTGACTCGCGAATTGGCTCAAGGGTTCTGCAATTAGTTTTGTAATTAAACTTTATTTAATACTCCTAAATAGCAAGATTTTTTTTATGTGACAGGTCTAAAGTTTAGCTTCGAGGAAACGAACAGCCCCTAATAACCTAGAATGTTACTAAAACCTCGTTTGATAGGGATTTTTCAAAATAGATTTTCTAAAAACATCTTTAAAAATAGATTTTATGCAAGAATCACTTCTCAAAGTGTTCGGCAAATAGCTTCTCTTATATAATCATTGCAAAAATTAGTGAAGAAGTCACATGAAGCTATATTTTTGTGCCTTTGAATTCTATTACAAAGTTAAGAATTGCTTCTAGAGAAGAGAAACAAAATTTGTTTTGTTTTAAACTGTTTGGCAAAGCTTCTAAAAAAATGCAGGGCGGAAGTACTTTTAGGATCCATGCTAAACACATCCTAACATAGTGGTCGTGGGACTTTTAATGACCTATTGTTGACTGTCACTACAAAAACCTCCCTTAAGATGACAGGCTTAGAGATGAATAAACAATATATATCTGACTGCACTAATTAAGGCCACGTTTGGTAAGGATTTTTGAAAAATAATTTCTCTTAAAAAAATACCTTCTTTAAAAAACAACTTCTCTAGACAAAATAGATTTTATGCGATAAGCATTTTTTTAAAGTGTTTGGTAAAACAACTTCTTTTATGAACTAATGTAAAATGAGTGGAGAAGTCATAAGAAGCCACATTTTTATGGTTTTTTGGATTCTAGTACAAAGTTGAGAAGTGCTTCTTGATGAGAGAAACAAAATCTGTTTTGTTTTGAACCCTTTGGCAAGCTTTTTCAAAAATCTGGAGCATAAGCACTTCTAGAATCCAAACCAAACAGGCTTTAAAAGTACGTTGTTACATGCGGTCCATATGAAATTTGGTGAATGCTCTCAGGGGCGATGGACAGTAGTAGAAATCATTCCATTTAATAGCACCCAAGCACCTCTTGATTAGCTTCTACAGCTATATGATAATGTTTTTTGACAATATTTTTCTAATATAATCCTTAATCCTTTGTATGATTATCTACCAATACTTTACGAATTTAACATACGCGTCATATGGTTTTCTTGCGTGACAAAAAAGACGATGATAACGAGTCGAGACTTCTTGACAATTGTATTCTACTGATCTCTAGAGCCAACCATTTGTGGCACTCGAGCCTTAAATTGCATTTTGGACTAGGCAGAAGAACCTAGGAAAGTGAAGTAAGTCGATCTTTAGAAAAAAAATCATAGAAGAACCTAGTCGACTAGTTCTTCCAGAACCAAACAAACTCTTATAGACTTATAACCACATTTTAACCTAAATACAACCTCGCGATGAAACAATTAGATAAATTCACAGAACTTTGTAGGACAAAGCACCTAAAACTTTTGATTGAAGATGGCTCACAAATAAAGTAACAAAAAAGAGAAATCAACATGTATATAATGCAAAATTCAGTGGTTAGCTGGCTACCGTTTTGAATATTATTCACATCACTTTATTTTTTGCTACTATGGTGTCTGATTGTTGATCTGAAATTTTGAAAGGGGAAAAATTAAATATGTACATATGGAAAAGGACCGAGATGTGGATGTCGTGGAGAGAGGTTGGGGGGGGGGGGGGGGGGGGTTACAAACCTAAGGGTAAAGAAGAGAATGGTGCCTCAAACCGAAAAGAATTGTCGTAATATTTACTTTGTTGTACCGTCCATTCTCCATATCTATCTGTAAGTGTTGTTTTTATGATGAATATTTGTGGGGAACTCAGATCTTTTTGGGGGTCAGTGGCAACGTTTATGTGCTGCCTGTTTTCTAAAGGAATTGGTTTGCGTGTTTCCATGTTGATCTTTTCTAAGAAGAAAGTCGTTGGCTGATGTTGGGATCTTTTCATCTGTTTTGGATCGGATGTCGACAGAGACACTCTTTTTGTTCTTTTGATAAGACGATGATGTGCGAGATCCAACTAGCGCCTGCAGGGCATATAAGCCACACAATCATTGCGTCGCTCGACCTTGACATTAACCATAGACTCAAAATCTAGGGGGAAAGTCGGTAAACAAAATATTGCAAAGGTCACCAAAAAACGAAAATTCAAAAATTCAGAAAATTTAGCAAATAAATGTAAAATGTTCTTTGAATTTGCATGATTGTTTAAGAAAAATTGTTGAAAATGATGATTGCATATAGAAACAACACATGTGAACTCATAAAGATAGCTAATCAACTATGAAAATTTGCTGGCACTGTTCATTTCAGACCCCGTCGGTAAAAGAAAAATGTTGAATGCTTCATCAAAATTTCACCAGAATATTTAACGTAGCTTAGTTTTTTTTTTTTGGTGACGGTAGCTACACTTAGTTGAGTATTGCAAATACTCTTGTCGCCTTCACATTTTTGTTGTTACTAGGACAAGATTTTTTTTAGCTAGAAGTAAATACATTCCTTTTATGGAAATGAAGTATTTTTTAAAAAAATATAATATACTAATATCCCGGCCTCTATATAGAGACGTGGCATAAATTAAAATACTATTAAGTAATCCAGAATATGTAAAACTGTAGTAACAAATTAATAAAGGCTTGAAGGTCGGAGCCGTGGGGGGCGACGTGTACAATAATAAGCGTGTGCATAGCCGCCGCCGTCTGACCGATCGAGCCTGCTTTGACCAGCATACTTCCACCACAACTACAATACTACATACAGTGACATCCTCTATTTATGCATCAGCAAAGTCAGACGCTCACACGACCCCAACCCCCAGCCAGAACACGCTTGCAAACATGGCCGCCGTCGTCGCTGCCCCCGCCGCAGCGCCGCATGCTCTCCTCCTGCCTTACCCGGCGCAGGGCCACGTCATCCCGTTCATGGAGCTCGCCCACCGCCTCCTCGACAATGGCTTCGCCGTCACCTTCGTCAACACCGAGTTCAACCACCGCCGCGTCGTGGACGCCGCCGCCGCCGGTGCCATCAGCTCGTCCGGGGCCGGGCCGCGGCTGCGGCTCGTGGGCGTCGCGGACGGGATGGAGGACGGCGAGGACCGGGACAACCTTCTCCGGCTCAACGCCGCCATGAAGGAGGCCATGCCGCCGCAGCTGGAGGCGCTGCTTGACGGCGACGACGGCCTGGGCAAGGTAACGTGCGTCGTGGTGGACGTCGGCATGTCGTGGGCGCTGGACGGGGCCAAGCGGCGGGGGCTCCCGGCGGCCGCGCTCTGGGCGGCGTCGGCGGCGGTGCTCGCCGTGCTCGTCGGCGCCAAGAAGCTCATACGCGATGGCGTCATCGATGACGACGGTGAGGAACAACCTGAACAACCTGTATCCATCATTCTACTAGGCATTTTCTGCCGACGCTGCGTAAGCAATTATGGCCATCGTTGACGTGTGCACATGTTGCTTGTTTGGGACGTTGTCACATTGGGCGCTGACTGAAAGGATGCTTCCTTCCCGACGGGGTACCCAGAAAAAGAAATTGTACACTATACATTACAGATAAATTTGTACTACGGAGTATATTTACCACTGAATTCTTGTGTTCATTACTCTATTCAGCTATGGCATACAACAAAAACACACCTTTTACCGAAACTACATAGTAGATTTCGCATCGTAGTTTAAATCCAATTTAACATGGCGGATTGTGATGCAGGGGCTCCCATCAAATTGGAGAACAACTCATTCCAGCTTGCCGAGTCCATGACTCCCATGGACGCGACCTTCCTGGCCTGGAACAAGATGGGCAACCGCGACGCCGAGCGCCTGGTTTTCCACTACCTCACCACCACCACTTGGGCCGCCGTCGCCAAGGCGGACGTCCTCCTCTGCAACACCTTCGCCGACCTCGAGCCAGACATCTTCACCCAAAACTCTCCTGCCAGAATCCTTCCCATCGGCCCGCTTCGCACTTGGAATCGTTCAACAGCAAATGCACCGATTGGGCACTTTTGGTGCGCCGAAGATGAGGCCTCCCTCTCCTTCCTCGATGCGCAGCCGCGTGGCTCTGTTGTGTACGTTGCATTTGGTAGCCTGACTGTCATGAGCTCTGCTCTGCTTGAGCAGCTCGCTCTTGGGTTGGAGGCTTTTGGACACCCGTACTTATGGGTTGTTAGGCCTGGTCTGGCTGGCAAACTCCCAACCTCGTTCACAGATATAGTAGCAGCCAATGGGAGAGGTAAAGTGGTCAACTGGGCACCGCAGGAGAAAGTGCTTGCGCACCCCGCCATCGGATGCTTTGTGACGCACTGTGGATGGAACTCGACTCTGGAAAGTATCCGTAACGGGGTGCCTATGCTTTGTTGGCCGTACTTCACTGACCAGTTCACAAACCAGACATATATTTGTGATATCTGGAAGGTAGGGCTAAGAGTGGCACCAGCTGATGGTGAAGAAACAGTAAACATGAAGATTATTGAGGAAAGACTGGGAAAGCTATTGGGTGACAACGGCATCAAGGAAAGGTTGGAGAGGCTGAAGGACGTGGCAGAGAGGAGCATGAGCGCAGAAGGCCAGTCTTTGAAGAATCTCAATACCTTAATGGAGTCCTTAAGAAAATAATGAGGACGACCACCAAATATGATAATTGTTCAGCTGCAGCTTTCGACGAAATCTGAATTTGCATCGACTACTCCGCCCTTCAGAATGTTTGCACAACTTTTATGATCTCATCTTGTATTTACAGAAGTATTATTGTTGAACATTTTTCCTTCCCTCCTCCCCTATCCAAACAACTTTCAATCCCTTATCTACCATCAAAAAATTTCCAATCCCATATGTACCATTGTTTCAACTTTTCCTATCCTTGTGTACCATTCTGTTTTCCTCCTTTACCGTCAAACAGGGCTGGCCCACATGTCAGTTAATTTCTAAATGATAATGGGTGCCCTCTGTCTTCCGCCATCGGTCGTTGACCTGCTCATCTTACCCATCGGGATCTTCCGCCATCGGTCGTTGACCTGCTCATCTTACCCATCGGGATCTTCCGCATCCAAGTAAGGACGACGTCGAGTCGTATCCAAGGAAGGGGAAAATAAAACAAGGGGCAATATAGTCTTCTTATCTTACTGTTACTTGCTTTTTTGGCACAACTTGTGAAAATTTGAAGTAGTGGTACAGAGGGGATTGGGAGTTTTTCAGTGGTAACCAAGGGATTGGAATTTGTTCTGATGGCACTGGTGTAATTTTCTCCTTTTTAAAAACCTTTTTTTTTTGGCTAACATGATTAAGACTTTTCTCCTTTTCATATTGAGCTACATAGACTTTGAACTCACGGATCCCCATGGCTGCTTTCCTTTTGAAAATAAATATATTGTGCATAAAATTCTTGATAATGTCTCTGACCAAATGAGTGATGCGCGCATGCTCAAAAGGAGTACGGTAGCGGAGCTGGAGGCTTAAATATCGTTGTTGTTGAACAAATTAATGAACTCGATAAACATCGTTACATGAACTGATAACGAGGCAAAGCAGGTTACCTATTACGCTCAGCAAAACTCACACGACATGGCATCTAGGAAGAATTGATTGTTTGCTCCACTAAGAATACACGTAAAGGGGGCCGTGATTTTGATAATAAACCAGAACTCCTTTTTTTAATCTTGTTAAATGTCTTGATAATAAACCATACCTTTTTCTTATAATCTTGTTAGCTGTCTTGAGGAGTCTCACACTTGGGTTCCTATGGCTTGGAGTACAAAAACTTCATTAGCGCTGGGCCTCGTGGACCACCATGTTTACTTTTTCACCATGTCCATGTCTCGCCTTGTTCTTGTTGTTCCATCACTAGATATATATCTGTAGATTCATAGCGATTGTTACCAACCACTAAAACACGTTCTTGTTTTAACGTTGCAAGGACGTACGACAGAGACTTAGGTTCGTGATCCAAGTGAGTCTGGTGAGGCACATGTTTCTTTGCTACAGTCAAGCAGGGGCAGATTTAGGGGGTGCATGGGGTACAGTTGTTAATTATTCAGATCTCAATCTTTTAAGCCTGATGAATACTTAGAGGAGAGCAAAATTAATGAAAAACATGATGTTCAATTTTTATTCTTACATGCACTTGATATTTAGTGGACTGTGTTTTTCAATTCATACCTCTATGGTTGAAAACCCAGATTCGCCACCAGTTACAGAGTTACATAGGGTTAACAAAGGGACAATAAACATTTTAGAAAATCTATTATGAGAGTCTTCTCCCTTCAGTATTAAGTGGAAGAAGTTTTACGATACACTATGTCAGTAGTATATACCAATGGTATTTATAATCTACGAAACTCATTCCCTTCCCCCTCCAATACCACCAATATCCTTAATATCAAGGCGAAATTGGCTCCTGGACACTTTGGTTTTGCTGATAGGCACTTCTCTTTTGTGGTAATATGCTTATGGACATTGTCTTCATTAAAATATGTATATTTGAGCTGATTGACGAAAGTACCCCTCGCTGGACATTACGTTCGTAGTAAAAGGTAAAATGATATTTAAATATTTTTAATGTGAATGTAATAAAATTGCGACAAAATCATCACACTTTCTTATTATTTGTTTTTATAAATAATTTTTTAAAATATACATTTTTAAATATTAAATATTTTTCAAAATATTTACACTAATTGTTTTTGTATTATAGTCACATTAAAAATATTTAAATATTACTTTTACCTTTTACTATGACGCTATGTTCGCCAACACATTCAAAGGTACGTTTGCCCATCATTTGTCTCTTCTCTCTCCTCGCTCAGTCCAAATATACATATTCTAATAAAGGTAGTGTCTAGCAGCATATTAAACAAAGGAGCAGTGTCCACCAGCAAAACCAACCTTGAGTGGTGTCCATTGACCGATTCTAGAAAGTTAGAGAGGAGCCAATGTCGCCTAATATCAACAAGAACTGGTGGGCGCGCTCCGCCGCGCAAGGCCTGGCTTGTGGTGTAATCACGTTTTCCTTAACAACTGGCAAACGACGTAGTAGTATATTTCAAGCACCGCGTGCAGGCGTAGGCTGCCAACTATTTTCTACTCTTATCTCTCTTCCTGTTCGCTCTCTCGCACACACGGCAGCTGGCAGCAGGCCTAGCATCAATAGCCACTCGCTCGTCCGCTCTGCCTCAGCCGCAGCAAGCCACTGCCAGCCTGCCCAGGCTGCCCATCGTCACCTGCAATTGGTCGCCAGAGCTGTAGACGCGCGGCCCTGTCGGCTGTGCTCCCTACGCGCTCCGCCGCCCGGGCTTGGTGCCGCCGAGGCATGTTTTGCTCCGTCGGCGCGCGGCTCCTTTTCGTCTACGAGGGCGTCGCATGCCCCCTATTGCTTCGGCCAGCGATACACGGACCCGACGACCGCGAGTCGTATGAAGCAGAGGAGGCCACGGAGTTCGCGTCCAACACGCACGACGTGCATGTAGCTCTGCCTCTTCGCATCGCCTCGGCTGGCTCCACGAAGGCAGAAGGCCGCTCGTCTGTCGATGTCGAATTGTAGAGCTGCAACGAAAAGGGAGATGGAATGTGGCCTAATAGGCGGCCCACAAAATCACGGCCAGCCACCATCAAATGTTGGCCCACGCAAGTTAGCTGGTCCAGCCCAGAAGATTGCCGACAACACCGGCCAAGCCAACGCACCTGGAAAGTAAAACGAAGTGACAGGCAAACACACGTGTCGGTGATGGACCTAAACACGGTAGGCTAAATTGTTGTGGTGAGCGCTAGGCTCCCACAGCTGAAGATTAGAATATATATGATACCAGGTAGAAAAGAAATTGAATGGCAAAGTTGTAATTATTGTATTGACAAGAGCGGAATTGTAATTCGCTCTTTGACGGCTGTTAAATGTTCCACCGATGGAACCAAATTGTTCCACCAGTATGTAAAACTCTTCCGCTATTAGGAGGGGATTGAGCGGGGATGTTTGAATCTGGGGTCCATTTTAAAGATTTTTACATGGCACTATTTATGTTGAACAATATGTAAGTGTGCTCGGATTTTAAAGGTTTTTTGCCAAGAAAACGGAGATGAGACTATTTCTAATCTGTTTTGCTTATGCAAATGTCATTGATGCGCTTTATCCTTGCCGATTTTCAAGCTCCAGTATGACGGTAATGGTGTCTGATGTTTAGATGTGGGAGACGTTGTCCACGCTGGGCCAAGAACCACGGAGAAAAAAATGAGCACGTGTGCCATGATGGGCTGCAAATAGAACGCGAGTGGGAAAGGAAAAAGAAAAACTCAGCTTAGGCCAAAAAAAAAAAAGGGCTGACAGAACTGTTAAAAAAACTTCTTTAAAGTGAAAACCCCCACGCCAAACTAAGGAGTGCCTGCAGTGGTTAGGCCACCTCTCTCCAGACGATAAATTCCATTGCAATGAAAAATACAGACCGGATCTGTTGTCGCCACTTTCCTCCATCCCTTCCGTGTTCGCTGCTGCCACAAGCACCTTAAGTGGTGGTGTTGCAGCGCTCCTGCTTATGAGTACCGGTGCGACAACGCATTCCTGCTGCCTTTTCTGGCTTCCATAACCGCACCAAGCTTCATCATCACACAGCTGCATGTAGCCTTGCCAACAATTTGCGAGAGCTTTTTTTTTTCTGAGAATAACAATTTGCGAGAGCTGGAGAGGAATGGAGTGAGAGCATCAACTCGATTTACAAGGACTCCAGCAGTGGGAAGAAAGAAGAAAAAGAGCCCAAGAGTTAAGATGGATTTGGTATAGCATGCGATTCTCGGTTCATTAGAAATGGGCCTACAGGCCATGGTTCAATTGGTTTATGTGTCCAGTGACATGTGAATAAGGGCTAATGTATATTGTCATTTTTCGCGCTAATGGGCTAAACAGCTGAACAAAGCCTACTCCAGAAAGGAATGGGGGGTATTGGTGGCCCTGAAAAACATGGTAACACCAATGTAGTACTAAGCAGGAGAGGTGAGTCGTATTCTATCCAGATTTTTTTTTATGACACTGGTAACATATAAAGTCTTTCCAATAGCATAGCTGCATATTTGTTATTTTATCCTGGAGTGGCAGGGCCGCAGGGCTCCGGTCTCAACATGCTAACAACAATTCTTAGAAATATTAAGCAAGTAACCAAACAAGAGCATCAACTCGATTTATCAATCTTGCAGCCACGGGTACCTGTTCCGTCCGTAGATATGACTGTAGACGACTCACTCCTCTGTAAATGAACATCCCTTTTTCACTGTGTCAGCAGGGTAATTTTTGAGTCTCCTGGAGCTCCACATGTAGTTATGCATGAAAAATCCATGTCCCATCAGAAAAGGACAACTACGTACATAAGTTCAACATGAAAAGACATAAATGCAATTGCAAGGCGACACATCAGTGTAATCGATCTAGAAGAAAAAGGTAGTTCGATAGAAACTTGGACGGCTCCATCACCTTGTTACCAAGAGTAAACTACTGCAATTTTCTTTTCCGAAAAGCTACCCTTAGGGAGCAATGGCGTGATGGATTCGCTAACCAACTTCCTCCGTAACAACAATTGGGGATCGTGGCTCAACTGATCAACTCTACGCAATGATTGAGAAAGTGAAGGAAACTTAGGAGTAATACAAATATCATAGACACTTGTCCGACTATAGAATTAGAAAACTTGATAATTAAGCCATGAATGACACACTAATCATCATAAAGCACTGTCCGTCATACTACTACATCTCGCTGATCGCAAAAAGGAAAAGGAAAAGCTGGTTTGATACCTAGAATTAATGAAATTTTCAGTTTTTCTTATTTTATATATATTGCGAAAGTTCTGATTTTCTACCCCTGTAAGACGCAACCTATTCATCACCTCGCCTTTGGGTCGTCTTTGGCTTCTTAATTGTTTCCTCGTTCAACAGATTTTCTCACACTCTCCATCCCAAAACTCTGTACAAATTTGTTACTCTTTCCGTCCAGAATATAGCTAATTCTATGTGTGTCCTAAATCAAATATTCTTAAGTTTATCATCAATAACAAATCGATTAAGATTATCAATAAAAATAATATTACTAGATTGATCATAAAACAAACTAGCTTAATATCCAACTCTTACATTGTCAATCTTTACAAATGTTTATACTCCGTTGTTGATGGTTAAAGTTAAAGCATTTTTGACTTGAGATAAAGCTGACATGGAGTGAGTAGAAAAGTGGCTTGCTTCTGCAGGGGCGAATGATTCTCAGTTCAACAAAGGGATAGACTACAAGGACCAGGTGCTCCATGCATCTTAGATGCTCCCCTGCTTCCACATCAAAATACATATGAGAAGTTTTACGATGCCCTATATCATTACTATAATATCAAGTGGTATCCTAAAAAGTACCGCTGTCATTTTTTAGTTAGATCGGCCCATTTCACGTGCCGCCACTTCGTTCATGATAATAATATCGGCCGAGTTGTTCCAGTGACTAGAGCCCCAACAGGCCAACACGATCTCGCCCCCCTTGCCGTCGTTTGAGCGCCGCTCCCTCCATCACACGACCTTTTCTCACTCCACCGCCACCCCATATCGCGCCTCTTCCTCGGCGTCGAGCTCCTCGGCAGCGCCATGACCTGTGCGATCGTGGCGCGAATGTCCTCCGCTGACGTTCTCGATCTTGGAGCAAAGGCCCTTGGCAGTGCCCACGACGTTCTCGATCGTGGCGCAAAGGCCCTCCTCGGCAGCACCCACGCCCTTCCCCGTCGAAGCGCGGCAGTCCTTGTTTCCACCGCCCTTTGTTTTTGTGTTGCGGTGGCCCCCCTTGCTGCGCCAGCACCATTCGCCTGGACGCACCGTGCCGCCGCCGTACCCCCACGAACTCACCCTGCAGCCGAGCACGATATCGATGCCAACACGATTTTTCCTGCGCCAATCTGTTCGAATCGAATGTAAATATGACGCAGCATCACTACTTGTTGATTCAGACTTTATTGTTGGGCTCCCGGACATGGGTTTCACTGATCCCTGTTGTGAAGGAATGTTAAAAATTGGCTTGCAGTCAAGCTATTCGATGAAATGCCTTTGATCTTAAAAAACAGTCTTTCATGTCCTCATGTAGTCTGAATCAACAAGAAGCGATCGATGTTGCATCATATTGACTGAACACCAATCAACCAGCCAACCTCGATGGATGAAATGATAGCTTGCAAAACGTTTAGATCTTGAATTGTAGAACACCAATCACCTGATACTTACTTATGCTCCCAAGATACAGAAAAAAGGAAAGGGAAAGAGGCCATGGGGTGCCATAAGAAAAAAGGGAAGGCTGAAACTATCTGTACATTTCTATGATACTAGGAAAGAGATGTTGTTTTCAGTAGTCATTCTGTCAGCTTGTACTAGAGTACGTGCCTTCTTCTTCCAGGAAGTTTAGTTTCCAGGATTGACAGGTGGCCTGGCCTCCTTGAAAGACTAGGTTGTTTCTCTGTTTCCAGATTTGCCAAAGTGGTTGTCTAAAAAAAAAAAGGATTTGCCAAAGTGGAAAGAAAGCATCGTTGAGAACAATAGACTGTGTCAGTTTTATACTTTACATACAATTTCATTTATATGAAAAAACTACTTATTTCTGCAATTGGTATGTATGTGTAGAACTTGGCTCTCCATCATGCATTGCAAAACTTAAAGGGAGAATTATCAACTGGGTCTTGATTAATTGCACATCGTTTTGTACGTTGGGTGTAAGCAACAGTATTTCGTACTGAGGCAGCACTCCTACTAATCTGTCTTACTTTGATAGGCAGCCCAAAACTCCAAGTCCAACCTGTTATCATAAAAAAGGTCGAGTAGCTAATTAAGAATTGGCAGAACATAATACGAGCCTGTTATCCAACACGACACAACGTTAGAAAGAAGCAAAAGCAACCTGCATTATAATATTCTAGACAGGAGTTCTTGAAGATCTACTGTATGACCAAATTCAACGCTGAATCTGGTCGGACCTGCTATATATCCATATATTTTTTTGTTTGCAAGGTGGTCCATATAATTAATGTTGTACGTTTCACACTCCACTCAACTAGTACATGAGATTTCTTGAACGTATTCGTAATATCCCTTTGCTAGCATACTTGTAGCTTGTTCCGTTGTCATGACAATGAGAGATCGATCAAGCACAACGGCATGTGCATGGACAAAGAAATTAAGAACAAAATCTAAACAAATAGGGATGTAGCTGCATCATAACCTTATACATACACAATCTCACACGGGTCCTTATGAACTCTGTTTTTCCATGTATCTCTGTTTCAGAGAAGCATTTCCTTTAACCATCTGTTTGAGCCATCTTGGTGCCAAACAAAAAGAGTGACAGTCACACTGATGGGATCCTGTTGTTTGATACAATGCGACATAAAACGCAAAAATTGATGCACATTGCAAAATTCATTAAATCTCATGGGCAGTGGGTTTGGGATAATGGCATGACTGCAAACAAAAATACACCACCATATCTATTATATATATAATTGACCAAGAAAAGAAACCTCTACGTTCGCTCTCAAAACCTAGAAATTACCACGTTAATTCGAGAAAATAAGAAGAAAAAATTACCCACCACTGCCATTATAATTTTTTTACCTAAACTACCCTTATAATGTTTGATAATTACCCACCACCACTAACACCGCATACCGATTGGATTGTTACACTACATAACGAATCTATGGCACGTGATTTGTTACTGCTTCAGGGAAGGCAAGTTACCTGGTGCAACAAGCGTAGCTAAGGGTTACATGTTGATTCACATCCATGGCCGAGAAGGGATGAGTTCACATGGTGGATGTGTTGTGCTTCCGTGCTGCATCAAGTTTCATTGTGCGCTTGCATGCGTGTTCGGCATGAGTTTTCGACGCATGCAGGTCAAAAGCTACTACTTGATTAATAAAGACATCACAAGCAAAGGTTTGGTGACTCGATCACGAATAGCTTCTACCACATAAAGCATGACGACCCATGGCAGCTCAATGGTCCATATACTAGACGTACGCAAGGAACCAATGCAGGTTCTTGATTAATCACGGTGTGCGAGCCGGTGAGGAGGACGATGGAGTCGGGCACAAGTAAAAACTGGACAGATGGAAGCAAAATTCTATGCCTGGACGTCAAGGACTCCGATCTGATCGTTAAATAAATCAGACAGATTTGGCTTGATGGACTCAACGCCCCTGGTTTCAACAGAACATTGGGAAGTTCGTGTACTCATCATACTCAATAATTTCAGAGATGCAACGAACTGATGAAATTTGCAAACAATGTATCGAAGAGGAAGATCTGTCCGGCAAAAAAAAAAAAAACTTGTAAAGAGACCAATCCAGCAACCAAGATCGAGCGGCCCAAGCACAAATGACCGACACGCAAGGAGGACAGACCAATGGGAACACGATGAGTGTCAGGAATCAGGATGGTGATCCTCAGACGTGCATCATGCCAACATGAAGCGCCCTTCCGTGAGCAACAAATTGAATAACATAAACACAACGCCAGCTTCATGCAACGCCACCGTGTACTGCAGGCGCCTCCAAAGGTGAAATATCAGACCAATATGACAAGGTGTGTAGTGTCCACCATACCTACTATGGCGCAAAGCAACAAGGTCGACTCACCCGACTCCTACAGCTGCGCACCCTATTAATAATGTTTCTCACTCTCAAAAAATAATGTTTCTCATAATAAATTTGAATATAACGTTAATGATTCAAAATTTACATGCATTGAGATTCTGGATACATGCAGGATGATTCAGCTGGACGGTATGGTGAGATGCTTTTAAATGTTCTGAGGGGTACAAAAATTAATTCCACAGCAAAGCGAATCAGAAATATATATGCCTTAATGTTTGTGTTATTCTTCCACAAACAGTATTCATCTTCATATTTAAATATTTAAATGTCTTATCGATATGTTTTCTTTTTTAACAAATATTGAATAGAAAATAACATGTATAAAAATCAATCAATAAAAGTATCAAACAAAATTAGTACAACTAAATTGTAATGGGAAAAAATCTGTAATATCAATACTTAATGAGGCAATACAGCAAACACCTTGCTGGCAATAAACTGAAAGCAGCTCAAAATAAAATACCTACCATGAATTCCTGTTGTTACCGCCCAAATCAAAAGAAACAACTGAAAATATGACCATTGACCAACATATAAGAGCATGTGTGGATTCAATTTCAGGAAAAAAACAGAGGAGGGAAAAAATTAGGCTGAAAGAGGGAAAGAGAATCTCGAACCAAATTCAGTAACATCAATGGAAAATCAATTCCAGAGAGAGATAGTCTTGATCCAAATTTAGCAACACCAATCCAGGGAGGGGAGAGAGAGAGAGAGAGAGAGAGAGAGAGAGATCAAACCGGGAAGCAGAGACACAGAGAGACCCCTGAAAAAGCATTCATATGCAGCGACCATCTGAGAGAAAAATAAAATGCGCCATAAAGAAAAAAGGAAAAATATAGAAAAAAATGGGGCCATAATGAAGTAAGTAACGAAGCTACCGCTCTCTCATAAAATGCAAGTATAAAAGTATATTATTCACATTAATATTAACATAAAAATTAACACAAGATCGACTAGCCACGCAAATGCGCGGGCCGCCATACTAGTAATTCAAAAATACACCACCATATATTGCAGGACTTTTAAAATTACGAACATGACCATTTTTTGTCATAATTAGTAAGGCTTGCCTACAATATGTGAACGATCAAAACATTTTAACCAAGCTATCACATCGTATACAATCTGTTCCAGTTGGTTCCTTTAGAATCTACCATGCAATACGTTTTCTCAATCCACCATATTTTGAACGCATTGTTAGAACTTAGTGATTTGACACCTAATTATATTTCTAAAACTGTCATGTTGTCGTTCGTATGATGGCCAAATAATAACGCAACTTGTTTGTGCACATCCTATATTAGTCAAAGAGAGCATATAGATGCTTCATATAGGGCTTAGGATAATGTGTAGACAGTGGTACATACATTAATTTGTCTGACATTGACTACCGCACCACTGCGGAGCAAGCAGGCTAATTGACGCAATTAGCCTCCTCTGTTTTTCTTTCGTTGTCGTTAGAACAGGTTAGCTAGCGCAAATTCGCAATAACTAGCTTGTCCTATTTGACATCAAAACAAAAATGAAGGGAGTATATATACAACCCAAAAATAGAAATAACCGGACTCTGGCCTGAGTAGGCGTAACGTGTCATTCATAGTGCACGATCTGATAAAGATGGTGAGGAAGTTCCTTCACACTTTGGCCTTGTTCCAAATTTGCCTGTCATAACCAATCGTAACTAACCAGCAGGCCCGTCTAGCCTTCGTGCGTCACACTTCTCGCCATGGAAGCAACACGAGCTCACAGTTTTGATGTCCGTGCATGGAGCCTTGCTTTCTTCTTCCTCTTTATAAGTACTAACACGCATATTGCATTCCCCTCTGCATACCCAGTTACTTGCACGCTAGCACTCTCTCTCTCTCTCTCTCTCGCGATGGTAATGGGAGGGCAATGCAAGGTAGTAGGAGCATCGCTTCTTATCTTGCTCCTCATCCCACTACCATGCAAAGCACAAAGTAAAAATCTAACGAGAGGCAGCTTTCCTGAGGGGTTCATCTTCGGCACAGCTGCTTCTGCGTATCAGGTTGGTTCGTCATGTTCATCCACAGTTGCATTGCCAGATTTTTTTTTCTATTTGAATTCTTCACAAGGGTTTTCGCGTTAGCCATCCGCCATGAGTTTTCTTCGTTACAGCAAGCTCAACGTTCTTACAAAAGTGAAAAAGTTTCGTGTGAGGTTCAAAAGGATGCTATCATGGTTATAATCAGAAGCTCGCAGGGAACAGATTCTTTTCTTGCCACGAGATCTTTCTTCTTTTCCTTTTTCTTGTGTATTCAGACCAACGAGCATTTTTAGAACATGAGAAAGTGACTAAAGGTATTCAGCAGTGCTATACATAGTAACTACTAGTGGCGAACAAGTTACATATTTTTGGACCTTTTGGCCTCTCTCTCTCCCTCTCCGTCAATGTTCTGCATGATAAAGAAAAAATCTCAAAAGAAGGTTCATGGAGGGTCCATGCATACAGCTTGATTTCTTATATGTATCAGTTCTATTAACTACCAGTTTCTACATGCTTCACAAGGTTATTTTCATTAGGCGGATGGATGGTAGTAGACGGATTCATGTGTGTGTACTGCGTTGTTTGGAGGAAATTAACACAAGTTGAATTTATATAAGCGTTTTAGCAAATTTTACCTTTTTAATACTAGTCATTACCAGTTTTGCTAATACACAATCAGTCAATTTGATTGAGCTGACTGGTTCTAAATAAGTCTTGCAAACTCGGAAAAAAAAAGCCTTGCCTCTGAAGAAGAAAACTGCTAATGTTAAATGTTTGTGATTGAGAGGGCTCGAATGTCGAAAAAAATCTTGATGCTATGCCTGAATGTGACTTACGAGTTATGACTGACCTTTCTTGACATAAGTTGATTTTTTCTTGCAAAAAATCGTTAGCACTGAACTATAAAGTAGCACAGCATCAGGCGTGCACAATTCTGCTACTTCAAATTGAATATCTTATTTTATATATTTCTTACAGTACGAGGGAGCTGTCAAGGATGATGGAAGAGGAACTACCATTTGGGACAAATTCGCGCACACATTTGGTAAATTAACGCTTCTCTTCTACATGGTTAACATATCACTTTTTCAGGGTTACCCAGATACACCTTCAGTTTAAATATCGAAATGCATCCAATTTACCTGATCGAGAATACATGGTCGGAACTAGAACTTAGTTTACACAGAATTGCCGATCAACAAATTTGCTGGTGGTGTATGTTCCTCTATTTCTAAACCCACGATCTTTTTTTCTGGTGAAGAAAAAAAGGAGGGGCGCGCCCCTACTAGTTAATATATGTTAATGAAAATAAAACTCTGTACAGAATCAAAAAGCAATAAAGCCCAAAAAAGACATGAGACAAGATGTGGATGAAACGTGAAGAAAGATCAATTTTGCATTAATTCTTGCAATAAAAATTCATAATTCTGTAATTCAGCTTTGTAAACCAACATTATTTTCCTTTTGCAGGAAAGATAATTGATTTCAGCAACGCTGATGTTGCCGTTGATCAGTACCATCGTTTCGAGGTGAAAATGACTACTTAGCACACAGACCTTATTGTACTGAATTATATCTCGATCGTTGACACATCTCAATTTCACTACTTGAGATAACTATTTCAGGAGGACATTCAGCTCATGGCAGATATGGGAATGGATGCGTACAGATTTTCGATTGCATGGTCTAGGATTTTTCCAAGTATGTGCTAAATAATGTGATTGCAATAATGCACAAGTGGGCATACACATGCTGTCTGCCTTTACCATTCAGTGTGCTTAATTCTATGCACTGGATTTTTTTGGTTAATGTAATCAGCACACTGATAGTGATAGTTGTACCACTGTTCGTCAGATGGCACTGGTGAAGTAAATCAGGCAGGCATCGACCATTATGACAACCTAATTAATGCCCTGATAGCGAAAGGTGAATACTGAAGACACAAATTTAACACCCCCGATATCAAACATTCTCACACTGGAGCCAGTATTTATTGAGCTAATTACTTATCCAAATAATCTGCAAGATTACTGAAGGATGAAAATTTTGTTCCAGGGATAGAACCATATGTAACATTGTACCACTGGGACCTCCCCCAAGCCCTGGAGGATAAGTACAACGGATGGCTTAACAAGCAGATAATGTACGTGAGCTTTGGCTTGAAGCTGCAAGTTGCAATTTCACTTGTATTTATATTGTTTCCCTATCACTATATTAAAAAATGGCTTGGATGTAGCAACGATTATGCAATGTACGCGGAGACGTGTTTCAAGGCATTTGGAGACAGGGTGAAGCACTGGATCACCTTCAATGAGCCGCACACCGTCTCTGTTCAGGGCTACGACAGCGGGATGCACGCACCAGGGCGCTGCTCGGTGCTCCTCCATCTCTACTGCAAGCAAGGGAACTCAGGAACTGAGCCCTATATTGTTGCTCACAACATCATCCTAGCTCATGCCACGGTTTCGGACATCTACAGGAAGAACTATATGGTCAGTAACATGAATTACGCCTCACTTCTAAATTTTAAAGCTGTTGGAAATTGAAGCATATATCGACAGGGTTTTGCATATATGTTTTGTGATGCACTGTATAATAGCGAAATAAATAGAAACCAAGTATCAGAGTTCAGAACCAATTTATGCAGGCAAAGCAGAATGGACAGCTTGGGATATCTTTCGATGTCATGTGGTATGAGCCAATGTCAAACTCCACAGCAGATGTTGAAGCAGCCAAGAGGGCACAAGAATTCCAGTTAGGATGGTGAGGATCATAACTCAATAATGTGCATACATTGCCACGAATTTTTCTGACACTAATTAAGTTGTCAAAAGTGAAATGATACATTCAGAATTCTATTTTTGTACTTAATATATTAGTAATTGCTGACATGATCGGTATTAAAGGTTTGCAGATCCTTTCTTCTTCGGTGACTACCCAGCGGTAATGAGATCAAGGGTTGGGAACAGGCTGCCAAAGTTCACAGCCAAGGAGGCAGCTCTTGTGAAGGGGTCATTGGACTTCATGGGAATCAATCACTATACCACATTCTACACAAAGGATGACGAATCCACTATCATTCACAAATTGCTCAATAATACCTTGGCAGACACTGGGACCATTAGTATCCGTGAGTTAGCTCTTCTTTTTTTTTTTGCAGGCAATTCTTTTTTTTTAAGGAAAGAGTTAACTCTTCTTTTGTTCAGTAAAAGGACAACTGAAGAAACAAACCTAGTTCTAACTTTTCATTTACAATTGTAGTTCATAGTTATAAGCTAAAGATGAATAAACTTTTGTTGTGTGCATTGTCTGACTCTACAAGTGTGTTGCCTGAAAGGTTGTAGTTGACATGGTACTGATATGTCTTTCATTTTTTATTTTTTTTCATTCAGCCTTCAGAAATGGGAAGCCAATTGGAGATAAGGTGAGTTCTGCTTTCAGCAACTCTATAGAATTGCAAAGACGTTATAAAAAACAAGACTAGATGAGTACAAAGGACTAGATACCATTTCTCTTGCAATGCATATTTAAGTACAAGTAGCTTGAAAAAAGTAGCTACTACCTCTGTTTTTCAGTTCATGCTACAAGCATATGTCAAGATAGCCAAAACAGCTATTATTTTGAAACGCAGGTAGTATAACAGTAGGTTTTCCCATCTTACTGCATCTATGTCTGCTTATTACACCCGCCTTGCAGGCCAACTCGATATGGCTGTACATTGTGCCTGGCAGCATGCGGAGCCTAATGAACTACGTCAAAGACAGATACAACACACCACGAGTGTACATCACAGAAAATGGCAAGCACACACATCTAATTAAATTGTATTCTCAGACAAATCTGCACTTGATATTTCTATCAACGAGTTTTCTGTTTGGTTCAGGGATGGACGATGCTAACAGTCCATTCATCTCCCTGAAGAACGCCCTCAAGGATGACAAGAGGATCAAATACCATAATGATTACCTCGAAAACCTAGCTGCTGCCATCAGGTACTACTCATTTATCCTATTATCACAAAAGGTGACTCGCCATATCAATGCCTAAGCAGGGGTGCAAAACACCCATGTCAAATAAGTGTCTGTTCATCCTTGGCAATTCGGCTTATGTGTAGTGAGGATGGCTGTGATGTCCATGGCTACTTCGTCTGGTCGCTTCTTGACAACTGGGAATGGGCCGCTGGATACACCTCACGATTCGGGCTGTACTTTGTGGACTACAAAGATAACCTCAAGCGATACCCCAAGAACTCAGTCCAGTGGTTCAAGAACCTCTTGGCCTCTTGAGCCGTGCTTACATCTTCTGTGGTATAATAAACCTGTAAATAGAGTTTTATAGGGATTTGTGGAATTTAGTTTGTTTGTTGCTTGTACAGATATTCTTAATAATAAATTGTAACATAACTCAATTGGTTTTATATCTTGCTTGATTCAAGAATATCAGCAAGATCCTAGTAATAATGTAAAAGCTGCAGCTGGTAGACTTTTTTTTCCTTGGGTTTCTTTTGTCTTCTTTGTTTCAACAGTTTTCCAATACACCTCTATCTCTATCTCTCTCCTACTTGTTTTCTGCGCACCTACCTTTTTCACTTCTCCTTAATCTCCGTGTCCGAAGCTAAAACGACAAGTAATTCGGGACGGAGGGAGTATCTCGCATATTTACAGTTGAACATTCAAACGTCACATTACTTTCGTATGACATACATCATTGCAGCTCATGCGCTCCTAAATACTCACTCCATTGTACCCGTCGAGAAACAGGTTGCCAATGCTCCAAAAATCGTATTAAATGTGATTTTCTTTACAAGCACCGGAGTTTATATATTTATATACCCTAGGCAAATCCGATGCGGACGGCTCTAATAGTCCAATACAAACGAGACATAACCCGGTCATTATTTTCTTTCAAAACTAAAATCTACTGTATCTCTTTGTGCCTTGCCATCATTGCATATGCCATGCGTTGTAAACCGCCTGTCATCCCCACTTCTCCATTGCGAACTCTTCAACTCCTTTTGACACCAAGCCACTTCCAAACCTCCAACCACTTTCAGTAGGTCCTATCCAGTTCTAGTGTCAACACAAACCTTTCGCCCTTAGCCTATCCCCTGATGACTCATCATCCCTCATCTCTCCCACCTCCTTCGTGGGATCAGCCGCCTTCTTTCAACCTCTTTTCTAAGTCCAGTGACCAAGGGATGACTTGGGCCCTGTTTATTTAGGATGGACTTTTGAGCTCTTAAAAAACTAGCTGTTGGCTAGTTGAAAAGCTAGTTGTTCCGATTTTAGCTGTTAGTTTTTGTAATATATGTTTAAATTTTTCTGCAGACCAAAAACCATAAAAGCAATTATGAGCGACCTTTTCCCTTTTTAGTTAATTTTCTCGTGGATTTTCAGCGTTCTATATAAGCCTGCTTTTCAAAATCCTGTTTGTTTTATCTTTTGTTTTTTCAGAAAAAACCCTAGGAGATGCTGAAAGGATCCAGGACCAAGGAGGGGAGGGTCAATTGGCATCTAATTAAAACTTCAACGGAGTGGCCTTTAACTAGAGAACCTTACAAGGCAAGCTAAACAAGATAGAAACAAGAAGCGAGGGACGTGCGCACAGTAACACGTCTAGCTTATATCAACAAGTATGAAACAAGAGCATTCTATCAAGCAATTTTACTTGCAGACTCAAAGGTATACGAAGAATAGTAAATGCAAGTAGTTAAGTAAAGGAGATAGGAATAGAGATGCTCATAATTTTTTCCGAGATCACAGAAGGGTGACACATTCTCCTACTTCTCATTGGGTCACTCCCGCCAAAGTTTTGACCCCGTCCCTCCGCTCAAGGCGATCCTCTCCGGAGCATGCTTCACCCTCTAAGTGAAGACACGGGCATGTCCTGCTGTCCCACGACAATGCTCGCTCTAAGGGTAAGATCTCACTCTGTGTGTGGGGTTAAAGTGTGCTCACTAGCGATGCTTCTTTATCAAAGAAAGTTCGAAGACCTTGCACAAACTTGTGTTACCTTTCACAATCAAACACCGAATAACTCAACAGCAACACCTAACCGGTCTAGACCTCGACATAAACCAAGAGTAACAAACCGAAGTGACTTTCTCAATCTCACACTAGTCTAGAGATCAATGTATGCAATTGTTACTCTCTCAAGCATTAGGATCACTTCAAATCCTTTCCAAGTCCTCCTACTCCTTGTTAGCTCTTGTCTTCCTCTAAGTATCCCCAACTCCAAGGGACAAAAGACCCTCTAAGGACTGAGCAACCAACTATTTATAGACCTCCAATTTTAAATGAGCTATTGCTCAAAAGTGCCCAGATACAATAGGAACCGTACCATGCATCGTAGCCTACGATCTTTATACAGCCGTAGCCTACTGTTTCCATTTCTAGCTTTCTCTCTCTAGTCCAAAAACATGTGGTACTGTAGCTCCTGATGATCAGAGCCTATGGTCTTCTTTGAGCATCAACCTCCGGTCTCTATTTGTGCACTTCTAGAAACTCTACTTTCTCTATTCACTTCATTCGGTAGGGATCGTAACCTAGGATCCCTGGAACCGTGTACCTTACAGTCTCTTCTTCTCTCTAACAAAAAGTTCAACCTTCTGTAGCATCTGCTAGTAGGAACCTTTACCCTATGGTCCAGCCTACGATCTTTATCTTTCCTGCTTTTAGAAACTTTGTCTTCTCTGTTTGGAACTCTAATAAGGACCGTACTTTATGGTTTCCTTGACCATACCCTACGGTCTATTCCTCTGAAGTTGAAACTTGATCATGTCCTCAGTCCTGGCTTCTCCAGTTTTGGTTCCTCCAGTTCTCTTCTTCCACTCTAGTTCTTAAGAGACTCAATGTCCATTCATAGACCTCTACTGACTAGTGTGCTCTAAGAGAAACATTTCAATCCCTCTTGATAGTCAGGTTTTTTCTATGAACTCAAGCCTACATCTACGCTAAGCCAAATCTTGCTTGGGTTTAGCATGTCCTTAGCCTTGATCCTTCTTCTCAACAGCAATTCCATCAAGTCCTTGATCCAATTGCCGAGTCAATCAATCATCGAGATATCAATAGGGAAAGGTTTGGTGCTCCAACATCAATTCGATGTGATCATAGAAGATATTCTACACCAAGATGTTAGTCACATCAATATGGTCACTCATTTACCAAAACAATAGTACGTTTGAGATTTTCTTGCTCTAATGATCATGCTAAAAAACAAACCAGGCCAGAAGCCCCAAAACCCCTAACCCTCTTTCCCTCATTTCTGATGACTTCAACATTGGTTGAGAAGCATATGCCCGATTTCAGTGATTTATTCAGGCCCTGTTTTGATCCATAGAACGAACAGTTAGTCTCTAATTATAAAAATTTAGCTGACTAAGAATTAGCCATTTGTCTGTTTGGAGTCCTGATTAATTGTTGATCCATACCGTAGAGATTTATATTAGTTCTCTGATGAACTAAAAATTAGTCCCTCTCCAGTAAAAAAAAGATTAATCCCTCTATTAGTCTTCAATACTCCATAAACCAAAATTAATCCCATGTATCACAAGGGCCTGAGACTGAGTAAATCCGTAACATAAGCTTTGGGAAAGCAGAGAAAATAAGACTCTATAATCGTTTCTTTGAGGGGAAAAAGCTGAGAGAGAGAAATAGGGGAAAATCCAACAAAAGAAACGCTCCAATATCTGCACTGCTGCTTGTGCGCTCACCCAGAGCCGCGATCTCACACGGTCGCACCCGCACCATGGAGTACGCCGCAGCCGCCTCGCACGCCTCGGCGGCGGCGCCCGCCGCCGATCCCCACCACGGCCACTACCCCCACCCCTACGCGGGCTACCCTTACCCCTACGACCCCTACTACCACCAGCCCGCCCCGGCGACC
This sequence comes from Eragrostis nindensis, assembly GCA_012490785.1. Taxonomy (NCBI): domain Eukaryota; kingdom Viridiplantae; phylum Streptophyta; class Magnoliopsida; order Poales; family Poaceae; genus Eragrostis; species Eragrostis nindensis. The sequence continues at coordinate 316,694 of JAAXCT010000561.1, forward strand.
GACGCCTCCGCCACCAGCGCCGTCGCCGGCTCGTCCTCATACTACTACCCCGTTGCTGCCGCGGCTCCTGCGTCCGCCGCCGCTTCGTACGAGGCCTACTCGGCGTACCACCACTACTACGCGCCTCCGGCGGGTGCCGCAGGGGCAGCCGCGGGCGGGGCGGGCCTGGCGGGGTACTACTTCACCGCCGGCGAGGCGTCGCACCAGGCCGCGGCAGCGCCGGGGACGCAGCAGGCTGCTGCGGCGGCGACCGGGAAGGACGCGGGGAAGCACTTCGGGTTCGATCCCCAGCGCTATGCCCAGGTCAGAACTCTCCCTGCTCCCTTTTTGATATCGCGTTCCTTGATTTCTGTTCGTATGTGGTGCATTTGGGCGGAATTGTGAGGATTGCTGTTCGTTTTGAGAGGGCTTTTCAACCAATCGTAGGAATTTGCAAGAATCGTAGGCTTGTTGATGACTTTCCTCGCTGGATGATTCTGCCTTTTGTTTTATGATTGCATTCAGGGTGGTCGGGTGTAACTGTGAAAGGGGAACTCTAGAATATTTGTTTGCTTGCCGATCAATGACGTTTACCTGATTAATGCTCCTCGGTAGTATTATGTTGTCATACATTGTTATTTCCTGATTACGTTATTATTTGAAAGACACTATTCCTTTGCGCAATGGAAAATGAAGTACCAAAAATTATTTCTTTTTATTATGAGAAAAAAGAATGGCTCAGTGTCAGTGGTTAGGTTCTAATCGATTCCTTGTTTTCAAGGATAATTCACAGTGAATTAGAGGCACGTCTGGTTGATTGCATATTTGCATTTCGGTCATATGTATTACCTGGCCAGTCGGTTTTGGGCTCAAGACCATTTGACATGATAAATTTTACCGCTTTAACATGTTTTTTATGGGCCTAACATAAAATGAGATGCTAACAACTTTATCCTTATCTAGCTTCTAATCCCTCCTCCTGCCACATGTGAGGAGGGCCAGTCCCTGACTGTTGTGCCAATTATCATACTGACAATAAAAAAACACAAGTGAGCCCTAAAAGTATCCCAGTAACAACTCTATTAATAGCAAGATGGGTTACACCATACCAAATAGCAACTTAAACACATTGAAAAGGATAGGAACTATCGCATCGGTAATTGCTTGTAAAACGTCTTCTTTTTTTCTGTGGGATGCAACACAGTGTAGGAGATGCAAACATCAAGTGGAGCAAGGTTTTTTTTTTTATAACGGAAGTGAAGCAAGTTACCTAAGACAAAATGTGTGATAGTAACCTGTAATACTCCCATTGGGCATCAGTTATTCTGTCTTTTGATCATGATTCATGTAATTCTTTTTAATAAATTGCAGAAAACTGCAGGTTTTGTTGTCGCAGATGCAGAAACCACTACTTTAATTCACTAGTTGCATTAAACCTTGAGTTTCATGCGCTATTGCGCCCAATTATCTGGTCTACTGTTATGTGTTATGGGCCAAACTTTCCAGGCTGGCTCAGCACAGCCGGTCCGGCCCAATCCGGCCGGAGCAGCCCAAAGGGCTAGGGCTGCCGCCACCCTTGGTGCGCCGCCAGTAGGGCGACTAGGTCAGGGTGCACTCACACCTTTCCAAAGTGGCTAGATGGTAGTTTAGGAGATAAAAAGAATAGATCAGATTTGGTAGTTCTATTAGGAGTTCAGTTTGGAATAGGGAAGTTATAGTTGTATGCGATTAGGAGTCGGTTTGGAGTTTGTTTGGGAGTTCCTCATATCGTGGAGTCAAGCCCTCCCTCCCTCCCTCCCCACGCCTCCGCCTCTCCTGTCTGCCGTAGCCACCGCCCTCCTCAGCCATAGGCGCAAGGGGAAGCAGCCCCTTCCCTGATTGTTTGCCATAACAATATACCTTTGGGAAAATTGGTTCTCTAGCACCGAAAGATCGCCTTGCACTTTGCCCCTGCTGCTCGCGCCGCCGGCCAGACTGCTCCCCCATGCCGCCCGCCCCTGCCACTCGCACCGCCCTTGGCCGCCATCGTGGGCCTGGCTGTCCGCCCCACCGGTCCATCCTGCATCTCACGTCGCCGTCAGCCTGGCCGCCCGCCCCTGCTGCTCGCGCTGGCATTGACTCGGCTGCCCGCCCCTTGCTTCTCCTCGCGCCGTGCATAAACCAAGGAATCACGAAGCTACAGCGGAGCACCAGGAACCACCGATGGCTGCAACACTCCGTGTCTTCCTCATCTAGATAGTTTGGAGCTGATGCTACTGGTGTTTGTGGGAGCAGAGCAGCTCGGAAATCATGGCGGATTCTTGTCACCACATCGGACATCCAAATTAAACAACTAGTTTTCCCAATCTGAATACAGGACCATCAAATCGATCAAGCAAGAAATTGAACTGATCAAGAAAGAAGGGATTGGTGCTAGAGATCCAATTCTCCCTATACCTTTTTATTCATGTCCATTGTTAGTTTTGCTCGATCTATCAACCAACAACTTGGTATAACTCTAACTTTGTTAGTATTCCGGCAGACATAGTTCCACTATTCAACCAACAACTTTGCTGCATGTGAAGTCAACTGAAGAATTTACGTGTGTTTTTATTTTTTTTCCTTTTTGAAAAAATATGCTTCTTTGTAACATTTCCATTACTATATTTTTAAGACATGCAACATGGATGAACTAATGTGGTGGTTTTGCACATCATACTGAACTGTACGACATAAGGAACTATTATTTCAGCATTTTTGTATATGTGGATAACTGGTACCATGGTACCTTCCTCTAGGATTTCATTACTCTTTTGAGCTATGGGTTCAGCATATCGGTACTTGTAGATGATAACTGGTACCATAGTTTTCATACATGAAAACATAGCATCTGAGCACCATCCGATCACTGGTCTTCTGCTTCAATGGGGGCTGTTTGCTAGAAGTGATGCGGTCCCAATTTTTTGTGTGATTTCCTGATCAGTTTGGAGTATGATTATGTTTGATTTGATTTTTCACATTGTTGATACTAATTTTACGAGGTCATGTTGTCTCGTTTCATATCTCCAAACAGCATCTCTGCAGCCCTAGATATATTATCTCACAAATTTATATAACTGAGGTGAATATGCACTCAATCAGTGTCATGCTCATACAAAATGTGTTTCTGAATCTATATGTAGTATTTTCCCTGAGACAGACAGTAGCAGATGTTTGTATGCCTTACACACTTTGAACTAACCTAAGTACTTTTTTTTTATCTGCTGAGATGATTCGGCTTTTCATTGTGTATTTGTGTATGATATGACTTTCAAATCTTAGACTTCCCTACCATAACATCCAAACAACCTTCGGCGGGGCTTGAATTGGTGTAGGACCCAGTGGTGTGCTGCTGTACTAACCATGCAGTACGCCTCATGGCAGCTGTGTGGTGACAGCTTTGGCTGGGACCTGTAGTCCTCACACGGCCCCTGGGCCTGGGTCCATGACACCATATTTTTGGAACTTGAAAGTAGATGATGAAGTGAAATAAATGAATCAATTTAAAATTTTGTGAAGGAAATCGATTGAACGTTGAGTTTCAATAAAAATCAAGGAAATATTAAAATTCATCTAGGTTGCTAACATTGAAATGAGCAACCAACTATTTAGGAGGAAAAAACTTCAGTGTTGGCCTGTGGCCAACGGAATAGTTAGAAAACAGAATGATCCTTACATGCTTAATCACCAAGATCACTGTCGCACTGGATAGTCATGCATTTGTTTACCAAAGACCAATCGTTCTATAAATAGTCTTTTTTGTTGGCTATAGGCCAGGATCAAGCACACGCAAACACACACATGACCTTGAGATAGCAGTTTTGGTGCGACACAACTAGCACCCTTACTCTCTTTCTCCGCAATTCTCAAAGCAAAGTACATAGATATATATAGAGAGAGAGAGAGGTACAACCCAGATGATTTCACACTGTTGTGGCACATCTATGAGTTCATATTGACTCCTTGGCTTCGCCATGTATTCACACTTGACTCTTTGATTCTCAGCTTCATGTGAATGCAAGATACGACCACAAGTTCACATTCTTGTCAAGATTAATTCCAACATTTTTATTTTGTTTGCCTTCTGCATTCTTCTATGATATGCGATCCATATTTAACTAGAAAAAAATGACAATTGCAGGCATAATGCAGTTTATATATGTTCTTAGTTGTAAGATATTTGCCGTTTTTTATACCCTATACATGTTATATGATTTTTCACACATCGCACACTGTGATCTGCAGTCACTTTACAACCTCATTTGGTATCCTGCATTTCTATGTATTTATCATTTGTTGTTCAATATGTAGTGTATTTATTTTCTTAAACGTGTTACATATTTATTAGTTGGCACAATCATTCAGATCCTGTGTTCAGTTATGTTGCTCAGACTGGTTATGCTTAATTGTGTTTGCTGGTTAGTTGATATACCGTTGTTCGCATTCCTTACTGTTAACTACAAACAACACCTCTGCAGGCAGCAGCCGCTAGAGCTTCCAATGGAATGGCACAGCCAGTTTCAACCCCAGCCATGCACCATGCTCAATGGAATGCCCATTTCGGGCATCCTCTGCCAAAGAACGTTCTGAGAAAAAGCATAAAGAAAAAGCCCAAGGTTGCTCAGCAACCTGCACCTTGTGAAGTCTGCAAGATCCAGTGTGATACCTTAGAGGTTCTCATGCTCCATAAGCAGGGGAAGAAGCACAAGAAAAACTTGGAGAAGTTACAAGACTCCATCACCCCAAAACCAATAAAGCCTCCAAGTAGCACCATCGGACCAACTGTGGCACCTTCTGCTGTTGCTAACGGAACGGTGCCAGCTGTACAACCAAAGAAGAAGAAGTGCTCCTCGTCAGCTACCCCGGAAGACCTGGAGGTGAAGAAGAGGCGAGTGCTTGAGGCTGGAGCAGCTCAAGGTGAAGTGAAAATATGCAACGTATGCAATGTTGTCGTTAATAGCCAAAAGGTTTATGAGTTTCACATAGCTGGGCAGAAGCACAAGGCCATGGTACAGAAGCAGCAAGCGATACAATTTGTGGCCTGATTGTTTTATTTTTCTTTCTCCCTCCTGCTGTCATCTCGTGTAGAAGATTCACAGTAACCATCAGCCGCAACATTCATGTCTTAAAACTGTGTAGTAGTGCTAGTGTTCACCGATCCCTTTGTTTACTGGTCCAGTACTTGTAGCGTAGCAAGAAAATCGAAAAGATTGTTTGGACATCTGTCTGCCCAAGACTGTAATGTACTTATCCAAAATGTTTATGAACATGCTCAGATTGCATATCGGTAAGTACCCTGCTACTTGGCTTCTTATGGGGGAAACTCACAAGAGCTTACAATCTTACTAGACGCTACACCCAAGAATTCAAGGTATGGAGTTCCCTGATGAGTTTCTGCTTAGCTCTTTTAATCTTCAGACTGCTATGCTCTGAATTTGATGCCAAATGCTTGGAAACGCCAAGGTTTTCGTGTAGTTGAGGGAATTCAGTGGCGTTTGATTTTAGGCATTTGATCAGAATTCTTGCCTTTGTAATGCGATTCGAGGTGGGGATGCCATAGAAAAGAAGCCTCGCAATGTTGACTTTTCTCTCACCTTTTTTATGCGTGTTAGTTGAAGAACGCAGACATTTTGTTGTTGTTGTTGTTGTTGTTGTGAGAATAAACAAAATTTAGTTGCTTCTGACCAAAAAGCAGAATCCAAAGATAAAAAAACTATAGAAGTTGGCCCTCTTCAGTCTTCACTGCTTAGGTTTCATGGCCAGGATGGCGCGACCTGTTTTCCCAGCTTCAGCTCGGGCAAAGCCGAAAAGGTTTATTTTCAGCACATCCGGCATACATCAGTTTCGGTCTTCCCCATTATCAGCTGCTGATGGCATCCACTCCGCGCCCTACTTCGAAGCAGTGCTTCAATGGCCGTCTTTGTCCTATCTGTTTGCCAGATATGTGCTGCTGCCATGTGTCTTGCTGCCAACTATGCCCGTCATTATCGTGGATAAACCAGTAGAGGGAGGATAATACAAAATATATAATAATATATCAAAGTTGAGACACAGTAATATTTTAATTACATCAAACCCTTTGAAGATAATAGGCAATTAAGTACTTTATCATAGACCAAATATTTGAAAATAGGATAGAAAGAAAATTGGCTTATTCTATTTTTCTTGTCTCGAATACTAAACATCATAATAATTATGGTAGACGTAACTAGTTATGTTTGAAAATTAGTATAGTTTTTTAGTCAAATAAAAAAAATGTATTAGTAAACCTGTTTGATATCTTTTCACTGTTTATTTTTTATATTTTTTTGCCTGGCCCCAACCATGCTTCAACATTATTCTTGTTTTCGCTTGGAAAAAGTTAACTCCGCTAACCTTTATTAGCAAAGATAAGAATCACATATCATTATAAAAAAATTGTTTAAAACATTTTTGTAACACCCTGTGTTTTGCCACATTGTAAAAATCACTAAAAATTTGAACTTTCTCGAATTCGAACAAATTCAATCAAACTGGAAGTGCAATCCATACCAAAATTTGAATTTTCGAATTTTATTTATGCATCAAACTCCACCATAAGCATATTTGGGTTTTATTGTTTTTATTTACGTGTTCATTCGATTTTGATCCTCTTTCAAATTTGAATTGCATTCAAATTTGTTTTCCATCTAAATCTGCGAAATGGATAAACCATTTCTTTCCGGGCCACTCTTTTCCTTTTTCCCTCAGCCGGCCCAAACCTTTTTCCCTTCTCCTTCCTTTTCTCCTCCGCGGCCCACTCCGGCCCAGCACCGCCCGGCCCGCCTCTCCTTCCTCCCTCTCCCGCGGACGCGCGTCAACGCCGTCCGTCGTCTTCCTCTGGCGCACCGCGCCAGCGCGCGCATGCCGCCCAGCCGGCCGGCGCCGCCTCGTCAAGTCCGGCTACACGCCGTCGCAGGAGCTGCGCGTGCACGCACAGCGCCACCGTCGACTCGCTCCGCTTCGTCCTGTCATGCCGTCGCCTCAACCCGCGCGCCCACTCGACCGGCGAGCCGCCGTACCTCACCGCCACTCCCACACGGCACCGCTTGCTCGTCAAATTGCGTCGCCGCCACTGTGGCCGTCCCTCTCGACCGTCATCCGCGCGTGGCCGCTGTCCTTCCCCGTCTCTCCATCGCGCCGCCATGAATTTCAGTGACCAAGCCGTCTCGTCGCGGCGTCAACACCACGCGGGCCCTCCTCGCTCCGTCCCGTTCATCGCACTGTGGCCGTGCAGCTCGCTCATCGACGCGCACGTGGACGCCGTCCTCTCCTGGCGCGCCGTCGTTTCCGCCACGGATTCAGCGCCCGGCGCCTCGATCGAATCGGCGACCAAAGTCAGCCAATGTCTCCTCCCCGGCCGCCTATAAATAGCTGTCGAGCTCCGCCCTCACTCCTTTCCCTCTCCTGCGAGCTCAAACACCACCGCCATCACTGAAATCGCGCCCATTCCCACTTTTCCCCACCGGCCGCCGTCACCTTCTTCGTCTTCCCCGGCGACCTCTCCGGCGAGCAACCAGTGAAGCCCGCCGCCCCTTTTCTCTTCCTTTAGCTTCGCCGTACCTTGGCTAACCCCGCCGCGCCTCATGTTTTCGCAGCTCAAGTGCGGAGCCATGGCATCCACGGCGGGTTAGGGTTCCGGCCGCCACACGTCGTCGATTGCTCATCTCCGACCCCCTCCGCTCTTCGACGGCCCCGCAGTGAGCACCACCTTCCTCTCCTTCTCCTTTCTCTCCCGCGCTAGCTCTTCTCCTTCCTTCCCCGCACGCGCGCACCTCCGCGCCGCGCGCCACCACCGCCGCCGCTCTCCCTCTCGCCGCCGGCCACCGTGGGCTTCCCCCGGCCAAGCCGAGCTCGCCAAACTCTTCCCCACACTCCCGCGCACGCACACGTGAGCACACACTCGAAGAACCTCCCTCTCGCGCCACTTTTCCCCGCGCGCCGCCGCGCCGCCGACCTCCGGCGATGTCGCGCAGCCGCTCCCGTCATCTCCATCAACGACATCATCCCTAGATGGCTTCGCCGTCTCGCGTAGAACAAGTAGAGCTGCTTCTCGTCGCGTTTCGACCACCATAGCCGCCGCCGGCGACGAATCCGGCGAGCCGCCGCCGTGCTCCCCTGTTTCCGGCGCGTCACGCCGCCGACCGACGTGGCGGCCACGTCGGCACGCGTGGGCCCGCGCGACCGGGTCGCCGTCCCACGTGGTGCGCGCGGTGCATGGTGGACCGCCCACTCAGGCGCGCCCGGTCCACAGCACCCGTGGACCCAGTCCACCCAACAGTCACCGCACAGTACACCGGCCCCACGGGCCCATCTGTCAGCCTCTCACACGCATGAAAACTGCTAGCGCCACACCGCAATCGTACACAAAATCATTTTCGAGCACTTTTCCACTAGCAGAAAAATCCCATAAATTCTCCAAAAATACTAGATTACTCCCTAATCATCTTCCAATACTTGACCACCCCAGATTAATTAAGTTTTGCTCATACTTAATTAATCAAGCTTAATCATATTTCATTTTAATTCCGCGAACTTCTAAAATCCACATCTTTTTCATTCTAACTCCGATTCTGGCGATTCTTTCGCCAAAATTCATCTAAATTCATGATCTATCCAGTACTACCAGAAACTTCTTCATTTGATGTTATTTGAATCTTATTTGGTTTAATGCTTGTTTAATTAATTGTGTGAGCGGTAGATTTATTGGTCGTTATTTACTTTTAATCACTAGATAATCAAGCTTACGAGGAAGAAGCTGAGGATCCGGATTTCGAGGACTTAGAGGAAGAAGACTTTGGTGAAGGCAAGTCCTAACCCTCCGTTGATCATGATTGATCCTATGTTTATAAAATTACCTACTTAGAGCCTGTTTACAAATAAATTGCATGATATTTAATGCTTAGTATGTCCTAAGTACTTGTTGACTGCCATGCCTTGATATTGTTACCCTGCTTCCATTGTTATACTTAGGATCCAACATCGTTAATTATTTAATGATTTGTTGGAATGCTATGCTGCTTAGGACTGTTACACATGAGTACTTAATTAATCATGCTATACATGCTTTTTAGTGTAAAATGTGTGAGTACTTGGTGGTGTGTGTTGTGAATATGATAATGTGGGATGGTAACTAGTGACTTGTGCAACCTTATAGTGGGGACACTTGGCGGGAGCAGGCGAGGTAGCCCTCAGTGGGGAGGGCTATCTCTGGGATGCGACTCCTCTGTGAGGATAGCTATTGAAGATGCCTGCTTCGGTCGTATAAGGACCGGTTCCTGTGCCGCCTGGCCTAGCACTTTTCGTACAGCCACAAGTCTTGTATGGGAAAGAGTTGGAACCACACCCTACTATAGTGTCCACCCGGTATCCACTCGGAGGCAGGAGTTGCAGCGGAAGCCAGGAGAAGACTCGCCGACAGTGGGACGCGAGCCCGGCATATGGATACTATTCAGGCCTTTCTATATTGATGTGATGTGATGAAGCCCCTGGTCGGATGTTTTTCCGTGGGTGGATGCCGTGGTGACACCAAGTAGGTACGGGACCTCTGTATGCCTTTTCTAACCATGACGGTGGGAAGGATTGGTATACCTTGTGGGGAATCGTGTACAACCTCTGCAGAGTGTAAAAAAATCTATCTGGATAGCCGTGTTCCACGGTATTGGACGACGCGAAAGCTTTGGCCACACAAGATTAGTATAACAGTGTGAGTTATCTCCTTGGCGTGTTTTTGGAATACTCCGGTGTGGAACCGAGCGGCTGGTTTCCTGCCAGCATTAAAATTTGGGAACTGGCGGGATGGAGTGCATCTCCCCCAGGGCCAAACCACTCCACTAAATGACAACAGTAATCTTGACTGTAGTTGCAACTGGCTTTGCTTTTAAAACAACCTTTGCATAAACATGGCTTTACCCGCTATGCTTAAACCTCAGCCTATCCTTGGTTATACCCTTGCATGCTTTTATCCCTTGTGTTAGGGCTTGCTGAGTACCTTATGTACTCACCCTTGCTTTAATCATTCAGATGAAGAGCCCGAGTACGAGTTCCAGGATGGTGAAGACGAAGAGTAGGGTTCTGTCCGCACTCAAGATACCTGTAGTGGTCCCGTCTCCGCTTTCCGCTGTAGTTGTGTTTAAGTGGTTCTGTTGTAGTAGTTCACCGATGTGATGTCTGTTGTAATAAAACGGCCGCTGGCCGAGTGTTGTAAGACCTTTTATGTATGAAGGCTTGTACGAGACTTGGTAATATTTATGTAAGTTATGACTCTGTGATGACATTCTGTGTAAGTGTTCGTATCAGCATCTGATCCAGGGACTGATACGGGTTAGCACTAGTACTCCAGAAATGGGGTTCGACAGAGTGGTATCAGAGCCATGCTTGACTGTAGGATGAACCCTAGGTTGGATCGAGTGTGAGAGAGGGATATTTTATACAAAACTATATTACAAAATTTTACTCCAGTTCTGTCTTTGCTTTATAAAATTTTTTTCCGTTGTTGTGTACTTACCCATCTTCAACTTTTGTTGGACAGATGGAGGTCCAGTTGGTAGACAGTGAGTGGTCCTTCAGCTACCAGATCGGCACTGCAGGCTTTCCCAGTGTCCTTTGGGAGACCCTGCAGAGGTTCGGCTACACCGACCGTCCAGAGTACCGCACCCGCCGCTCCGTCCAGCACGGCACCCAGAGGTGCGAGGTTCACGTGACTATCCTCCAGTCACCCGAGCACCCTGACTGGGAGCCGCTGACAGCCGCGACCTTCGGCGCTTCACTTTCCGACGCCTACCAGGCAGGGGCCCGCAAGGCCCTGCTCCTCTTCTGCGAGCGACACGAGCAGGACGTGCGTGGCACGCCGTCCCGCTACTTCCCACTCTACACCTGCCGCCACCCGGCATGGCGACGTAGGTGGAGGGCACTTCAGGGTTTGAGTCAGACAGAGGACAACCCCGCCTTGGTTGCCACCGTCCAGTACCTTCTTGCTTTGGACGACCTGTACGAGCAGCACCAGCGACAGTGGTCGAGGTGTGTCACCAGAGCCGAGGAGGCGGAGACTAGAGAGAGAGCCCTCAGTGAGCAGCTTACAGAGGCCCAGGCACGACTTGCACAGACACAGTCTGTTCTCGAGACCACTGCAGAGCACTGGCAGGAGGACACAGACAAGCTTACAGAGACTCGGGCACAGCTAGCTGCAGTTCAGGCTCAGCTTACAGAGACCCAGGCTACCCTAGAGCGTACCAAGAAGCTCTGGAGAGAGGATGCCACCTTCCTTATCAGGAGGTTGGACAGTACTTACGTGGAGTGCCACAAGCACCACGGAGGACCCCGTCGCAGGTTTCTACCGAGGGTCAAGGGACTACACCGTCACTCTCACTACGCAGCACCTACAGAGTCAGAGGGTGATGACGACATTACAGACACAGAGGATGACTCTAGTGACAGTGAGAGAGTTGAAGGTACGGGACCGTCCGGAGTAGCACAGCAGGCAGCCCCAGTTTCCCCAGAGGTAGTTCCCACAGAGGTTGTTCCAGTCTCAGCTCCCACCGAGGTTGTTCCAGTTCCAGCCATTCCAGAGGATGAGCCAGCTTCGACTACCTTGTGGATCACACTAGTTCCAGGAGACGATCCAGACACAGGCTCTGACTATCAGATGGGCACTGACAGTTCAGAGGACGACGACAACAACCCAGCACCCGAGGAGGACTCAGCAAGGACTGAGGAGGAGCCCATGGAGGATGAGGATGCCGAGATGGCAGAAGACGACCCTGAGCCAGAGTTACCAGAGGACCCTTCGCAGGGTGAGGAGCCTGCTGAGGACGAGCCGTCGGAGAACATCCCGTTCTTCGAGTTGGAGTATGCCAGTGATTGGGCAGAGTACTCAGATTCTTCGTCAGATGGTCAGCCTCTTGTGTACAACATACCACCTGAGTTCTACCAGATGTTTGAGGACGACCAGTCAGAGGAGTCGGAGGACTCCCTGGCAGATCAGATCGTCGATCTCACAGGAGACGATGATGCGATGGATGAGGATTACCTAGCGGTCGCTGATCCACCAGCTCCGTACCCATCAGCACCTGTTGCACCACCAGCTCCGTACCCATCAGCACCTGTTGCACCACCAGCTCCGTACCCGTCAGCACCTGTTGCACCACCAGCTCCGTACCCGTCAGCACCTGTTACACCACCAGCTCAGTACTACCCCACAGTTGTTGTGCCACAGGCCCAGTACCTTTCACCACTTGTTGCACCACCTGTTCAGTACCAGCCAGTGTTTGTCGCATCCCCAGCTCAGTACTTTCCAGCAGTTCAGCAGCAGGCACTTGGACCCCAGACGCTCAGTGACGCAGGACTCTTTGAGTACCACCAGTTGCTTAGTGCTCACTCCCAGTGGAGAGACCCTTTCAACCTGTACCAGGAGTGGCGCAGGGACCGTGGCTTCGACCTGTGAGCAGCAGTTAGCAGTGATGGAGTCAGCTACCAGCAGCACTTGTGGCAGCAGTGCTTGTACCCGTAGGTTGTTAGCCAGCTGTGTGTGTGTTTGTGTAGTCCAGCAGTTGTGTGTCGTTGTATCCTAGTGTACCTTGTTGTCGAGTCCTGTATCTAGTTGTATCCGTCAAATCCTTCTATATGAAAGGATTTGGGTATGTGTGATCGAACCTATGTTATGATGTTTATGTAATGCTGTGATGTTGTAATGATGCTGGATCTTCTTGTTTGTGTGTTAGCTATCTCCAGTGTGTACCTTGTTTTCTCGCTAGCGCTCATAACCTTAACCTTGCCTCAATCTCACCCTTCTCTATCAACCATCAATCAACAGATGCCTCTCAAAAGGTCCGCTAGAATCCAGCAGCGCCAGAGGCGTGCAGCACATGAGGAGCCAGAGGATGATGGCCATGATACGGGCAGTGGACGTGGACGTGGCAGAGGCAGAAATAACAACCAACGTGGAAGAGGTAGAGGTGGAGGCAGAGGTGGAAACCATGATCAAGACCATCAGGAGGATGAAGCCAGCCAGAATCAGCAGGAAGGTCATGATGAGGTTGGGAATAACAACCAGAGTCGAGGTGGAGGAAACCAGAACCGTGGAAGAGGTGGTGGACGAGGTGGTGGACGAGGTGGAAGAATACCTCAACCACCTGTCACTAACCTAGTGGCAGTGATGGATAACCAGACCCGATTGATGGAGGTCATTGCCCAAGGACTTCTAGATCGTACAACCGGCCCCCAGCACAAGATGTCAGAGTTCATGAGACTCAGGCCACCGACCTTTGAGGGTGTTGAAGAAGATCCCTTGGCTGCAGATGATTGGCTGAGAGGCATCACCAAGAAGCTGCAGACTGTTAATGCCACCGACAGGGAGAAAGTTCTTCTGGCATCGCACCAGCTCATTGGGGCAGCAAGTGAGTGGTGGGATAACTACTGTGAAGCCGCAGAGAATGCTGATGCTATCACTTGGGATGAGTTCCAGGAGGAATTCAGGAGGTACCACATTCCTGAAGGTATCATGGAGATGAAGGCAGATGAGTTCCGCTCTTTGAGGCAAGGAGCCATGACTGTGAACCAGTACATCAGGAAGTTTATGAAGCTAGCACGCTATGCACCTGATGATGTCAATACTGACAAGAAGAAGCAGGATCGCTTCAGGAAAGGACTCAGTCCCAGTTTGAGGATACAGCTGATCACTCACATCTATCCAGACTTCAACACTCTGATGAACCGTGCCATTCTCCTGGACGATGCTCGTTCTCACCTTGAGAATGACAAGAAGCGCAAGTTCAATGCGCAGAAGTTCAAGCAACAGGAGAGGAACCAGAGGTCAAGGAACAGCTTTTTCCAGAAGTCCAAGCACCAACCGACCATGCAGTACCGTTCCTCAGCATCAAATCCACAGAAGCCAGTTCTTTCTTACCGCAATCAGAATGCAGGCAGCCAGCAGAAAAGCAGCCCCAGTGTTGTCCAGCCAGCTCAGAACGAGAAGAGGACATGCTTTCACTGCCGTGAACCAGGCCACATGGTTGCCAGATGCCCATATCTGAACCAGAACCAGGCACCAGCTCAGTCACAACAGCCCAGCAATACCAGGACAGCAGCATCAGGGGTTGGACGTGGTGGACAGCAATCCTCAGGACCACAGCGAAGGAACAATCAGACCTTCGGTCGAGGCAAAGTCAACCACATCAACACCGAAGAAGCTGAAGAAGCACCAGACGTTGTCCTTGGTGAGTACCTTGTCAACTCCACTCTTGCAACAGTTTTGTTTGATTCCGGAGCTTCGCATTCGTTCATATCTTCGAGTTTTGTTGCTGCACATGGTTTTCCAACTGTTTTGCTCAAACAACCCCTCATAACAAAATCCCCTGGGGCAGAAATTAAGTGTTGGTTGGGATGTCCCCGGGTTAAGATTCTTTTAAGTGGGGTAGTGTTCCTAGCAGACCTAGTAGTGCTCAAGTCTGCAGGAATAGATGTTATCCTTGGAATGGATTGGTTGAGCAAGCATCAAGGTAATATAGCCTGTAATACCCGAAGAGTATCATTAGTGAACCATGAGGGAATCAAAGTGGAATGTGAGCCAAGAAAAGCAAAAACAACACCTATGGTATGCAATCTAGAGGCTAAACCTTTGGAAGAAGTACCAGTAGTCTGTGAATACCCAGATGTCTTCCCAGATGAGTTACCAGGAATGCCACCTGACCGTGACATCGAGTTCATCATTGAGCTTCTCCCTGGAACTTCTCCAATAGCCAAGAGACCTTATCGGATGGCAGCCAATGAGCTAGCAGAGTTGAAGACACAGATAGCTGAGTTACAAGAGAAAGGTTTCATCAGACCCAGCTCTTCTCCTTGGGGATCACCTGTTCTCTTTGTTAAGAAGAAAGATGGCAGTCTTAGGATGTGCATTGACTACCGTTCACTCAACGAAGTCACTATCAAGAACAAGTACCCACTGCCCAGGATCGATGATTTGTTTGATCAGTTGAAGGGAGCCAAGTTCTTCTCCAAGATAGACCTGAGATCGGGTTACTATCAGCTGAAAATCCGAGAAGGAGACATACTCAAGACAGCCTTTGTGACAAGATATGGTCAGTATGAGTTTACAGTAATGCCCTTTGGACTCACTAATGCACCAGCATACTTCATGAATCTGATGAACAAAGTCTTCATGGAAGAGTTGGATCAGTTTGTCGTAGTCTTCATTGACGATATCCTGATTTACTCTAAGAGCGCCGAAGAGCATGAGCAGCATCTGAGGATTGTACTTGAGAAGCTGAGAGCACATGAGCTCTATGCCAAATTCAGCAAGTGTGAATTTTGGTTGAGAGAAGTGGCTTTCCTTGGTCATATCCTGACAGAAGAAGGTGTTGCAGTAGACCCAGCTAAGGTTGAGGCAGTTACTAACTGGAAGCAACCCACCAATGTGACAGAAATCAGGAGTTTTCTTGGATTGGCAGGTTACTACCGCAGATTCATAGAAGGGTTTTCCAGGCTAGCAAGACCAATGACCACCTTGACACAGAAAGGAAAGGAATTCAAGTGGACAGAAGCTTGTGAGAAGAGTTTTCAGGAGTTGAAAAGAAGGTTAACAACAGCCCCAGTGTTAATCCTACCGGATATCCATCGAGATTTTGTCGTATTCTGCGACGCATCTCGACAAGGATTAGGATGTGTCCTGATGCAAGATGGAAGAGTGGTAGCTTATGCTTCAAGACAGTTGAAGACTCACGAGCAGAATTATCCAACCCATGATCTGGAGTTAGCAGCAGTTGTGCATGCTCTAAAGATTTGGAGGCATTATCTGATTGGAAATAAGTGTGAAATCTACACAGATCATAAAAGCTTGAAGTACATCTTCACACAGTCAGATCTAAATCTCAGGCAGAGAAGGTGGTTGGAATTAATCAAGGACTACAACCTGGACATACAGTATCACCCTGGAAAGGCTAATGTAGTGGCAGATGCACTAAGCCGGAAGGCTCATTGCAACAGTATCAAGTTGAACAGGCGAAGACCTGAGTTACTGGCAGAGTTCGAGCAGTTGAATCTACACTTCTTAGATGCAAGCCAGTTAAGCACCTTGCATGTTGCACCAACTCTGGAAGGTCAGATTCGAGCAGCTCAAAAAGAAGATGAGGAAATACAGGAGTTAAAAGAGAAAACGGGAGTAGATAAAGCACCAGGTTTCAGAGTAGATGATCAAGGCACCTTATGGTACAAGGACCGAATATGTGTACCTAAGAATGGAGGTTATCAGCAACTCATCATGGATGAAGCCCATAATTCAGCATACTCCATTCATCCAGGATGTACCAAGATGTACTTGGACTTAAAACAGAAGTACTGGTGGACAGGAATGAAAAGGGACATAGCAGAGTTCGTTGCCCGATGCGATATCTGCAGTAGAGTCAAGGCAGAACACAAAAGACCTGCAGGACTGTTACAACCGCTACATGTTCCAGTATGGAAATGGGATGAGATCAGTATGGATTTCATTGTGGGGTTACCCCGCACCCAGAAAGGAAATGATTCAATATGGGTCATAGTGGACCGTCTGACAAAGGTCGCACACTTCATAGCAGTGAAGACAACCTACCGAGGGGACAATTATGCCCAGCTGTACATAGACAATGTTCTCAAGTTACATGGAGTCCCGAGCAGAATAGTGTCAGATCGAGGTGCCCAGTTCACCTCAATATTCTGGAAAAGTCTGCACAAGCTACTCAAAACAAAGTTGGACTACAGCTCTGCTTATCACCCCCAGACAGATGGACAGACTGAAAGAGTCAATCAAATACTAGAGGATATGTTGAGAGCATGTGTCCTAGCCTATGGGAAAGATTGGGAGAAAAGCCTATCCTTTGCAGAGTTCTCCTACAACAACAGTTATCAGGCCAGTTTGCAGATGTCACCCTTTGAAGCTCTGTATGGCAGAAAGTGCAGAACCCCCCTGATGTGGTCAGAAGTTGGAGAACGGTCTTTCTTTGGACCTGCAGTCATCAGAGATGCTGAAGAGAAAGTTGCTCTGATCAGAGAGAATCTGAAAGTTGCTCAGAGCAGGCAGAAAAGCTATGCTGATACCAGACGCAGAGATCTGAGTTTCGAAGCTGGAGACTATGTGTACCAAGGTATCACCGATACGAGGTACTCGAAGGTTCAGAGTCCGAGGAAAGTTGGCACCCAGATATATCGGACCCTTCAAGGTACTCGAGAAGATAGGAGCAGTGGCATACCGCCTTGAACTACCTGAAGAGATGACAGACATCCACAATGTATTTCATGTCTCACAGTTGAAGAAATGTCTGAGAGTCCCAGAGGAGATAGTACCACCGGAGGTGATGGATCTTCAACCGGATCTCAGGTATCAAGAGAGGCCAATCAGGATTTTGGATGTTGCTACTCGGCTAACAAGGAGAAATGCCATACGGTTCTGCCGAGTGCAATGGAGTAACCACACGGAAGCGGAGGCCACGTGGGAACGCGAGGACGATCTCAAGAAAGAGTTTCCTTACCTGTTCGAGGAAGAGCCTGAATCTCGAGGACGAGATTCCGTTTAAGTGGGGTAGGTTTGTAACACCCTGTGTTTTGCCACATTGTAAAAATCACTAAAAATTTGAACTTTCTCGAATTCGAACAAATTCAATCAAACTGGAAGTGCAATCCATACCAAAATTTGAATTTTCGAATTTTATTTATGCATCAAACTCCACCATAAGCATATTTGGGTTTTATTGTTTTTATTTACGTGTTCATTCGATTTTGATCCTCTTTCAAATTTGAATTGCATTCAAATTTGTTTTCCATCTAAAATCTGCGAAATGGATAAACCATTTCTTTCCGGGCCACTCTTTTCCTTTTTCCCTCAGCCGGCCCAAACCTTTTTCCCTTCTCCTTCCTTTTCTCCTCCGCGGCCCACTCCGGCCCAGCACCGCCCGGCCCGCCTCTCCTTCCTCCCTCTCCCGCGGACGCGCGTCAACGCCGTCCGTCGTCTTCCTCTGGCGCACCGCGCCAGCGCGCGCATGCCGCCCAGCCGGCCGGCGCCGCCTCGTCAAGTCCGGCTACACGCCGTCGCAGGAGCTGCGCGTGCACGCACAGCGCCACCGTCGACTCGCTCCGCTTCGTCCTGTCATGCCGTCGCCTCAACCCCGCGCGCCCACTCGACCGGCGAGCCGCCGTACCTCACCGCCACTCCCACACGGCACCGCTTGCTCGTCAAATTGCGTCGCCGCCACTGTGGCCGTCCCTCTCGACCGTCATCCGCGCGTGGCCGCTGTCCTTCCCGTCTCTCTCATCGCGCCGCCATGAATTTCAGTGACCAAGCCGTCTCGTCGCGGCGTCAACACCACGCGGGCCCTCCTCGCTCCGTCCCGTTCATCGCACTGTGGCCGTGCAGCTCGCTCATCGACGCGCACGTGGACGCCGTCCTCTCCTGGCGCGCCGTCGTTTCCGCCACGGATTCAGCGCCCGGCGCCTCGATCGAATCGGCGACCAAAGTCAGCCAATGTCTCCTCCCCGGCCGCCTATAAATAGCTGTCGAGCTCCGCCCTCACTCCTTTCCCTCTCCTGCGAGCTCAAACACCACCGCCATCACTGAAATCGCGCCCATTCCCACTTTTCCCCACCGGCCGCCGTCACCTTCTTCGTCTTCCCCGGCGACCTCTCCGGCGAGCAACCAGTGAAGCCCGCCGCCCCTTTTCTCTTCCTTTAGCTTCGCCGTACCTTGGCTAACCCCGCCGCGCCTCATGTTTTCGCAGCTCAAGTGCGGAGCCATGGCATCCACGGCGGGTTAGGGTTCCGGCCGCCACACGTCGTCGATTGCTCATCTCCGACCCCCTCCGCTCTTCGACGGCCCCGCAGTGAGCACCACCTTCCTCTCCTTCTCCTTTCTCTCCCGCGCTAGCTCTTCTCCTTCCTTCCCCGCACGCGCGCACCTCCGCGCCGCGCGCCACCACCGCCGCCGCTCTCCCTCTCGCCGCCGGCCACCGTGGGCTTCCCCCGGCCAAGCCGAGCTCGCCAAACTCTTCCCCACACTCCCGCGCACGCACACGTGAGCACACACTCGAAGAACCTCCCTCTCGCGCCACTTTTCCCCGCGCGCCGCCGCGCCGCCGACCTCCGGCGATGTCGCGCAGCCGCTCCCGTCATCTCCATCAACGACATCATCCCTAGATGGCTTCGCCGTCTCGCGTAGAACAAGTAGAGCTGCTTCTCGTCGCGTTTCGACCACCATAGCCGCCGCCGGCGACGAATCCGGCGAGCCGCCGCCGTGCTCCCCTGTTTCCGGCGCGTCACGCCGCCGACCGACGTGGCGGCCACGTCGGCACGCGTGGGCCCGCGCGACCGGGTCGCCGTCCCACGTGGTGCGCGCGGTGCATGGTGGACCGCCCACTCAGGCGCGCCCGGTCCACAGCACCCGTGGACCCAGTCCACCCAACAGTCACCGCACAGTACACCGGCCCCACGGGCCCATCTGTCAGCCTCTCACACGCATGAAAACTGCTAGCGCCACACCGCAATCGTACACAAAATCATTTTCGAGCACTTTTCCACTAGCAGAAAAATCCCATAAATTCTCCAAAAATACTAGATTACTCCCTAATCATCTTCCAATACTTGACCACCCCAGATTAATTAAGTTTTGCTCATACTTAATTAATCAAGCTTAATCATATTTCATTTTAATTCCGCGAACTTCTAAAATCCACATCTTTTTCATTCTAACTCCGATTCTGGCGATTCTTTCGCCAAAATTCATCTAAATTCATGATCTATCCAGTACTACCAGAAACTTCTTCATTTGATGTTATTTGAATCTTATTTGGTTTAATGCTTGTTTAATTAATTGTGTGAGCGGTAGATTTATTGGTCGTTATTTACTTTTAATCACTAGATAATCAAGCTTACGAGGAAGAAGCTGAGGATCCGGATTTCGAGGACTTAGAGGAAGAAGACTTTGGTGAAGGCAAGTCCTAACCCTCCGTTGATCATGATTGATCCTATGTTTATAAAATTACCTACTTAGAGCCTGTTTACAAATAAATTGCATGATATTTAATGCTTAGTATGTCCTAAGTACTTGTTGACTGCCATGCCTTGATATTGTTACCCTGCTTCCATTGTTATACTTAGGATCCAACATCGTTAATTATTTAATGATTTGTTGGAATGCTATGCTGCTTAGGACTGTTACACATGAGTACTTAATTAAACATGCTATACATGCTTTTTAGTGTAAAATGTGTGAGTACTTGGTGGTGTGTGTTGTGAATATGATAATGTGGGATGGTAACTAGTGACTTGTGCAACCTTATAGTGGGGACACTTGGCGGGAGCAGGCGAGGTAGCCCTCAGTGGGGAGGGCTATCTCTGGGATGCGACTCCTCTGTGAGGATAGCTATTGAAGATGCCTGCTTCGGTCGTATAAGTACCGGTTCCTGTGCCGCCTGGCCTAGCACTTTTCGTACAGCCACAAGTCTTGTATGGGAAAGAGTTGGAACCACACCCTACTATAGTGTCCACCCGGTATCCACTCGGAGGCAGGAGTTGCAGCGGAAGCCAGGAGAAGACTCGCCGACAGTGGGACGCGAGCCCGGCATATGGATACTATTCAGGCCTTTCTATATTGATGTGATGTGATGAAGCCCCTGGTCGGATGTTTTTCCGTGGGTGGATGCCGTGGTGACACCAAGTAGGTACGGGACCTCTGTATGCCTTTTCTAACCATGACGGTGGGAAGGATTGGTATACCTTGTGGGGAATCGTGTACAACCTCTGCAGAGTGTAAAAAAATCTATCTGGATAGCCGTGTTCCACGGTATTGGACGACGCGAAAGCTTTGGCCACACAAGATTAGTATAACAGTGTGAGTTATCTCCTTGGCGTGTTTTTGGAATACTCCGGTGTGGAACCGAGCGCTGGTTTCCTGCCAGCATTAAAATTTGGGAACTGGCGGGATGGAGTGCATCTCCCCCAGGGCCAAACCACTCCACTAAATGACAACAGTAATCTTGACTGTAGTTGCAACTGGCTTTGCTTTTAAAACAACCTTTGCATAAACATGGCTTTACCCGCTATGCTTAAACCTCAGCCTATCCTTGGTTATACCCTTGCATGCTTTTATCCCTTGTGTTAGGGCTTGCTGAGTACCTTATGTACTCACCCTTGCTTTAATCATTCAGATGAAGAGCCCGAGTACGAGTTCCAGGATGGTGAAGACGAAGAGTAGGGTTCTGTCCGCACTCAAGATACCTGTAGTGGTCCCGTCTCCGCTTTCCGCTGTAGTTGTGTTTAAGTGGTTCTGTTGTAGTAGTTCACCGATGTGATGTCTGTTGTAATAAAACGGCCGCTGGCCGAGTGTTGTAAGACCTTTTATGTATGAAGGCTTGTACGAGACTTGGTAATATTTATGTAAGTTATGACTCTGTGATGACATTCTGTGTAAGTGTTCGTATCAGCATCTGATCCAGGGACTGATACGGGTTAGCACTAGTACTCCAGAAATGGGGTTCGACAATTTTGAATGTTAATAGAAAAATATTAAGATTGACAACATAAAAGTGATCGATAAGTTCACCTAGAAACCATCTATCATATTTCGTAACTCTTTGTATTGAAAAGAATTTATTTTTATAAATGTTATTGTCAAAGTTTAAAAAAATGTTGTCTCTGATCAAACTAAAAAAATACTTATACTTCCAGACAGTGATAAAATCATTTTCTCATTTTTTCTCTCTTTTCTATTAACGATTGTTTTTTATGTCCATAAAAGGAAAAAAAAAGTTCAGACTTGAAATCTTATATGCATATTGCATAGCATCGCAGCCACAGTTATAGTTTTGTATAGAAATAAAACTTCTAAACATGTTTGTTTAGGAGTTTAGGAGTAAAGTGCATCACATGTTCCTAAAGTATTCTGGAGTTCTCATCTATGTCTATGAAGTTTTAAAATTAAATTTGAGTTTCTAAACTATTTTAAGGTTCCAATCTCAATCCATAAACTCTAAAAATAAATATTTGTGTCCTTAATCTTGTTTAGCGCCTAAGAGCATATTCAAAAGATTGCCATAAAACTGGCTCCATAAATTTGTTTTTTGGGAGAAAAAAAATCATGAGGAGCAAATTTCCTCCTTTCTGCAACAATCACCCCTAAAAGTGGATCAAAAACATTTTTGATTGTCCCACATCGGCATTTAGGACCACCAAAACATTAATTCTCTTGGAAAGAGAAGGAATAGTTCCTAATGCTTCCTCCGTTTGTAGCTAGAAATGAAGAGATTTTTGAGGGACAGATTTGCTATTTTGACCACCAGTTGAGGTGACTTCGCTTAAATGACCGAGGAAATTGTTGCCACTGCTCTATAATGGCCACATGTGTTTCTTTGGATGACATTGTCCCTCTTCTTCCTCCCTCGCAAGATTGGCTCCGAGCGCACTGCGCCGCTGCTCACCCCCTCGGCCCTCCCCGCCTCATCCAACCGCACCGTGATGAGCACGAATCTCGCGGCGAGGCAGGCCAACGCGTTGCAGCCCAGTCACTTCCTGGCACCCTCACGCTGGCCGGCGTCGGAGGCAGCCACGGCACGCACCCATGCCTCGTTGTGGCACAGCCAAGTCAACGCAGTAGGCAGCCGGCGCGCGCACGTGTCCGCTCGGTCCTCGACCCAGCTTCTTGTGAAATCGGCTCTCACCATTGCCACGGACCGTAATCAGGCAGGCAAGGCTCGGAGGAGGGAGCGGGAGGGAGGCGCGGAGGGGTGTCAGGCACGGTTGTGGTGCTCCACGGCGCAGGAAAGGCGGCAGCGGAGAGGGGTGGGAAGAAAGCAAGAGAAGGTGCGCGATAGACATGGCGTGGTGGTGTTGGGTTTGCATTGGTTTGAAGATTTCCATCGGTGAGGGACTGGCGAGTGAAAGAAGAAGGATGAGGGCAATTCCGTCCAAAGAAAAACATATAATTATTATAGAGGGGTGCTAATGGTTTCATAGTCATTTTAGGAAAGCTTTCGGTTCCACGGTCATTTCAGCGAAGCCACCTCTACGTGCGGTCAAAGTAGCCAATCTCTCATTTAAGGGTAGGAAAAAGTTGAGTGTGGTTTTGAGGTGTTGCTGGAGATGGATTTTTTTTATTGAACCTCATTATTTTGAATTAAAGCGATATTGTGGAGCTCTTTTCGAGATGCTCTAAATAGCTATCTAAAATGCGGTTTGAGCCCCAATCATGATAACATGGTATGCTAGTTTGGTGGTTGTGTAGGTTTGCCGGTAGCTTTGATATTATATTTGAATATTTTATATGTCGTTCTTGTGGTATGAACAGTACAGAATAGGGATGGCAATGGGGCGGGTAGAGCAAACCCATGCCCGCCCCGACATCTGCACCGGGTAGAAATCCCCACCCGCCCTCGTGCCCGTCGGGTATCGGGTACCCGGCGGGGAGGTGGGAGTCGTCGTGCGTTGGGGCGGCGTCGACCGTCGAGGCGGCGTCGTGCAGCTTGTGCTCGTCGGAGGGGCGTCGGGGCGGAGCGGTCGCGGTGGACGGCGGGATCGAGTGGCGGCGGCGCGGCGGGCGGCCGGATCGAGTGGGCGAGTGGCGGCGGCAGCGTGCGCTTGGGGAGGGCAGGCGGCGGCGTGCGCGTGGGGACTGGGGAGGCAGCGGCGTGGGCGTTGGGAGGGGAGGCCCAGAGTGGAGGGAGTGAAGGGCAGCCTGGAAAGGTTAGGGTTTGATGCAATGAAGCTGGGTTGGGCCGGCTGAAAAACCTGGGCTGGGCTGGAATTCGACGACATTTGAAATTTCGTGTCCCCGTCGGGTTACCCATGGGTGGGTATCAATCCCCGCCCCGTACCCTATTCATGTTGGGGCGGGTACTGGCACCACCCATGGGTGAAAAACGAGCCCCGTGCTCTGCCCCATCGGGCTGGGTACCGGGTACCCGGCCTCGAATTGCCATCCCTAGTACAGAAGTAGCAACATCTGGTAACAGTCCAAATGTCAGCTAACATTGACCGTTTCGACAGGTTGAGTACCAATATAAGAATTCCGAAATAGTTTAGGGATCCATAACTTAGATTTAGAGCTCATTTACCGAGATGAAAACCTATACTAATTTAAAGACGTGAGATGCACTTTACTCTTCGTTTAGGATGTACCATTTCCTGATTCACACATAGAGTGAGCATAGATCAGCAGGTTGGATTCTTTGTGGTGGAACCACCCCACTCAGATTCAAGTCTCATATTTCACACGGCATGGGTGTTGCATCTTTACGACTATTTATTTTTTTCAACAGGAGGCGTGGACAATGAGATGTATGTGATGGCTTTGTGAATATCAAGATTAGCCGGTTCAGTCTTTTAAAAGACGCTCATAAAGATAGAGTTGTATTCCTAGGGCTGATTGCTTTGCATGTTTGTGAGTTTCTGTGCGTTTGTACCGTGTTTAAAAACAATTCTTGATTCACACCTGTTTACATGCATATCCACGCTACCACGCGCCAAAATTAATCTTGTTTTCGTTTTGGAAAAAAGTTAACTCTGGCTAACCTTTAGCACGATAAGAATTCACATCTATCTGAAAGGAGAGAGTTGAGGATTCACACGTAGCCTGCGTCTTGGATACCTTTTTCTGCAATTTCCATGTGGACCCAAAGGGAAATAAAGCCGACTCCGAGGGGACGCGCGGGCAGAGCAGGGGTAGAATCGGGAAACAAAAGGATTTGCTGCTACAGAAACGTCACGCGGTACGGACGGACCAGTCCTGCTCTGTTTCCTTCCCCCAAATCCCTCAAACACCCAAAGGCGGCTCCACCAGCCGGCGCTCAGCAAAATCTGCAAAAGATCCATCTATTTGTGGAGCAAGCGCGAGAGCGACGTGACGCAAGATTCGCCATGGGGCGGAGCAGGAAGGACGCGCCGGCTGCCGACGGCTCCGGCGATCCGGCGCCGGCGGATTTGGATGAAGAAGCGGAGGAGTCTGCGGAAGAGGAGCAGAGTCAGGAGGAGGAGGACGGGGAAGGAGACGAAGAGTGGGAGGCGGATGAGGAGGAGGACCAGGAAGACGGGGAGGAGGCGTCCGGGGAGACGGGGGCGCAGGACAAGGCGGAGGGGTCGCCGCAGAAGCTGGCCGAAGGGTTCTTCGAGATCGAGGCCATCCGCCGCCGCCGCCGTCACAGGGGCCAGCTCCAGTACCTCGTCAAATGGTGATGCTGCTTCCCGCAACCTGTTTCTTGCTTGGATTTCCGCGGTAGCCGTAGCGCTAGTTCCTCTTCCTTCGTTCTTCCTGCATTGAATGTTTTGAATGGGATGTGGATTTGGATGAAGTTGGGTTGTGATGAGTCTCTCTGGAAACTTTTCGGGTGCATATTATTTCGTAGATTCTGCTCGGAAACCATGTCCTTGTTTTTATATATGTTTTGATTCTTCTGGTATAATTTCAATCGAGAATGTCAGCATGCCTAGTGACCGTTGATCTTGCTTGTCCATGCTGCCTGCACGTTTCCAGTGGGGTGTCGATGTTGGGTCATGAACTTCGTATTCAAGAATAGCTGTTGATGGCAATGCAGTCTTGTTCTAATGAAGTTCTTTTAATTGCCATGTGAGTTGAGACCAAAGTAATTCAACTGGTCAACTTGTGCGCATGTCATCTCGTCTTGCAATTTGTCCATCTTTGGTAGGCATTGAAGCCTTCCTAATCCTCTATCTTCCTTTTTGCTTCGTTCAGTAGATGCATTGTGTATCAATGATTGCTTTATCTTTCCTTGATTGATGCAAAGCTGAATTTTGTGTTTATAAGCATCGTTACTGCAACTCTACTGCTGATTCCGTATTCCTCACACTTTGATGTGATTTGTTAGGCGTGGGTGGCCAGAGAGCGAAAGCACATGGGAGCCTTTTGAAAACCTGAAGGCCTGCTCAGACCTTATTGAGGCTTTTGAGAAGAGGTATGAATTTGAAACACTAACCTGCCATGCGTTCAATTCACATCGTCAGCAGATGTTTTTTTTTTCGTTCCCATTCTGATGGGTTGGTGGAGTGCAGGTCACGGACACCAAGGTCCTCTCGGAAGCGCAAGCGTAAGACGACAGCTACTCCAACAAATCCTAATCCATCTCGTGGTAAACGTGGTCGCCCACCTCGGTCAGAGGCCCGATCCCTGCCACGCCCTCCAGCACCAGAACCCAAGACATTGTCCGGCTGGACAAGTACTAGGAGAACAAGACACAACAGTAACAAGACCTCATTTGGCGGTCCTGAGGTATCTGTGAACGAGCTTGGACGACGAGTAATGGAGGAGGCTAGTTCTGATGTGGTCTCGGTGGGTTTTCCGCCTCAAGGGACTCATCTATCTGTTAGCCTGACTCACCACGAACAAGACGAGCATCACACTGTGAAAGCTATAGCAAAGGAGGATAACTTGGTACAGGCACCCTCATCTCAGGGTGGCCAGGTGACTGGTGCCAAGAAGCGAAAATCTGGGTGTGTCAAGAGGTTTAAATTGGATGAAGTAGTGCAAGAGCATGGAGCTCATCGCGATCGCACAAGCGAGAAAGCAGGCAATGAGTATGTCGATTCTACAGAAGGAGAAATTGTTGATAAGAACAAAGGGGAGGAATATGGGAACCAAGTTCATATTACTAAGATCATCAAACCTGTCAGATATTTTGCGACCATTATGGATGGTATGCAGCAAGTTTCAATAACGTTCAAGGCACTCAGGTGATTCATTTTCTAGCTTCTTCCTTAGTCCACTGTTTTTAGTTGCTAAATCTTTATAAAATTTATTTTCTTTCCGCCATTGGATGGTATTTTGGTACAGTTCATTTTAATTAGAGAAATACCATGACAAATGATGGTACTAAATGCAAAAAGATGAATTTCAAGTTTATAGCAGAGTAGAGTGCTTAATGTGCTATCCTTAGTGGTATTCAACTAAAAATTATCTGGATCCTTGAAACCAACTATGGATTTCAACAGTAAGAAGCAAAAAGAATCATTTTGTTCTTCTTCACAGATTTGCTGAGCTTTTGATATGGACTTCTGTTTCATGTCTTATCCCATGAGTGGAAGTGATAGTGCAATATGCGACTGAATTTGAAACTCAAAATGTTTATCTATGCATGAAAGTAACCATATAGTTTTACGTGTTTATCATATCAATAGGAAATTAGTAGAGTTTCTTAGGCAATATTTCTTATCATATCACTTGGAAATTAGTAGAGTTTCTTAGGCAATATTTCTAGAACGTTCGCTAGTTAGGATTGGGGTAAATTCAATGGTGAATCTCGGCCAGACTTTGTGAGGAAAAGGATGATAGGATAGATATATATCAATGCATTTCTTGGTATTGTGTCCTACATTGGTCTTGACATTGATATCTGTCTTGTTCTGATAATCTTTGGTTATAATTGCCTTCAGATCACTTTGTTTTCTTGAAAAGTATTCAGTTTCACATTGTATATTTGGGCAACATTTCAGTTATTGAGCTTCATAGAAATGGATTGGATGGAATTATGCCAATTTTATGAAGATAAAGAACACATTTGTAAGCTTTACATGTTAGTTTCTAGTGTACCGAACTTAGAGAATACATACTTTAAGATATAGTTCATGCAAGCGATAATCGAGCATGGAAGCACCAGTTTGTAGAAACTTTAAGTGATCGTAAAATGGTGGCATTTTACGTAATATGCATTGTGCATTACTATAATTTGTGATCCTGATGTCCTATGTGTTGGAACTGTCCGTCATGATATCAGAAATACCTGGTGTACTGATGTGACTTGGTATGCCGTACGTGCCAATCTATCTACCTGACTTTTGTCTAATTACTTTACTTTCCTAATTGATAAATCAAACTTGTGACTTATTTAATGTGTGTGAAGTGTAATCTTTACCGAGGTACAAATACGTTTTAAGTACCAGTAAAATGTGAAATCATCCAGTCATACAATTGAGTTATGTTGTGGGTTATTTTTTCTAGAACACTGAGAAAATCTGTGTATCTTTGTATTAACAGAGAAAAAGAATCGTACAAACCTTACAGGACCAACCACTTCACACCCAACCTGGAGATTTTAACACCTTTTCTGCAGAATGTTATCACCTTTTCAAAGAAAACTACACAAC
This sequence comes from Eragrostis nindensis, assembly GCA_012490785.1. Classification (NCBI taxonomy): domain Eukaryota; kingdom Viridiplantae; phylum Streptophyta; class Magnoliopsida; order Poales; family Poaceae; genus Eragrostis; species Eragrostis nindensis. Next base: position 344,813 of record JAAXCT010000561.1, read on the forward strand.
CCGACCTGGATTCTTTACACTTGTCCATCAACTCAACCTAACCCCAGGCCTCTTGCACTGACAAAGGCACCAGAGATGAGCTTCCTCTTTGAAATGGGATACTCCATCAAAAAGCATCTGTTCCTGTGTTTCCATAAGGTCCAGGCTCTAACAATAATGAGGGTCGAGGGTGTTTATACCCTTCCTCTGGGATTTGTCCACCATTTGAATCGCTTTACACCACCATTCAGAGAAATTCGATTCGCTGTGGTTGGGAGCAGCACACAACTGATCGAGGGGTAGAGTAGACAAACCCAGAATTGCCGCGCAAAGACGTATATTAGTGACAGAGCCTACAAGAATGTCTTATCATCAATACAATTACAATATAATAACTCGCATCATCATATTCATATACACGTGCTGTGGGTTATTATATTGTATTGGTAACATAAAGTTCTTGTAGGCTCTGTCGCACTATAACTATCATCTTCTATGTTTTTCATGTAATTTTCCTATCAATGGCATTAGTCAAAGGACAAATTGTATAGCTTCAGAGTAGCATATTAATCTGTGATTCAAATGTGTAGCCATGTGTCAACTTTTAGAACCTTAAAGTTCATAGATACACCTGGAAGAAGTGATGTTATGATAAATCATCTGGACTCTAGGCGATGATTATCCAGCTACTTTTAATCATTGCATTTTCTTCCGTTCATGCTCTATATGTTACGACTTGCACAAAGTAGCTTGCATGTTTTGATATACTCCCCTTTGCCGGTTTGTTATTATGATGTAGCATAGTAATCACTGATCTTTGCTTGGTGGATGACATGCTGCCATCAATACTAACATACTTATTTCTTTACAAAGTACTGCTGAAATTTTTTTCCATATCGTCTTATAAAGTTTTCTGAATATTTCCTTGACCATCATGATCAATAGGTCTAACGGAGAGGAGGTGCTTGTTGATGATAAACAATTGAAAGCTAATCACCCTTTGGTGGTATGACCTCATTGTCTTCTTATGTCACTGTTGAAAGAAAGAAATTGAATAACACCACATAATTACTATTGTTTCCTCCTTTGCAGCTTATAGATTTCTATGAACAGCATCTTCGTTATAATCCCACCTCGTGAGGACAATACCTTGTTGCTACTGGGTTCAAATGGTCCGTGCTGCTCCTGTTGCCAGATAATGAACCGAGATGTATTAGTGTAACATTCTTATGCTAGATATATGTGTAGTGACTCTATTGAGTAGCAGTCTGCTATATTGGTGATGTAGTGTTTGTGTTTGGTGCAAGTTGACAATAATTGTATGGTGTGTAAACAATATGCATGTTATTGTGTGCTGATATGTTAAGTTAATTGCTTCGTTGTACCCTCTGCCTTGGACATTATCAAAATTGTGATCTGAGTGGTTGATGTTGCGGACAACACTATCCCGGTGGCAATAATTTTCCAGCAAGTTTCCAAGTCTGCAATATATATACACTATCTGGTGTTCTACGCAATTGTCCCAAGTTATTTTGTTTTGTGTGATATCGTTCAATGTTCAAAGGTTTGGGATATCACGTTTCCATCCACGTTTCTACTGTCATGCCAGCGAAATGCTCTGTTTCATATTATTTTACACGCTAAATTTTATGGAGATCGAGTGAGGCATGTACCACAATTTTATTGCAGTTAATTTAAATTGTTCTAAAAATGCACTTGAAGAAACAAATGCAATTCATTCAACTGTGCGTGTGGTTGTGAGCAGAAGGGTCAAGGAGCACGCTCGTCAAACAATATAAATCTGTGATATACTCATCTCCTCTGTATGCAACGAGGCAAATTATTCACTTGGCAATGGAGAAATCCGTAAGTAAAGCTGCACAGTTGGGTAAGATAGACATTTTTTAGAGATAGACAAAAGTTTAGACAAGAGAATAGTCTAACAGCAGTAGTTATCACGCTGCAAGCAAGAGGCTAAGGTTGAGATTCTTCAAGGCTTTAACAGGGCAAAGCGATTCCACTTTCCTTCCTTTGCATCCAGGACAACTGCTTTCTTGCCTTGTATACCTGTCTCTTAAACATGCCTAAGCTTCCTCTATATATACTTCTATGCATTTTGCGGTGCAATTGTAGCTTACTCGTTAAGCTGGGAGTTCCATCGTGTGTTGCACGAGATTGCAATTATACGCATAAGAGCAGCTCTTGGGTGTCCAGAACTGGAACTTGTACAATGGATGACGGCATGAAACAACTGAGGTAAATTTATTGCAAGAAACCTTTTTTGTGGCTTCATCTATATTTGTCATTCCGTTTCGCTGTTAAGATTTATTCCTTTGCTCCAAAGGATCAACGGCTTCTACCAATACCATACCATGCCATCATCTTGTCTTGGATTAACAGACAATCCAGAACTTTGATCGGATTTTGTGACAAAAGTTTCCTCTGTCTCCAGGGTCAGGTTTTCTGGGTTGGGACGGGAAGATCAAATTGGCAACGAGACTATGGCAATACCGTCTCAGCACAGCACGAGTTTCGGCAGAGGTGTAATAAATCATACAAGTTTTCTACTTTTATCGATCTGATTCATATTGAAACGGTGAAACCATCAAAGAAGGTGACTGATCGACGCTGATTTAATTTGTTAGGGCTAATGAGCAATGGAGAGGAATACGATGCAGCGTACGCAGCCACGGTGGCGGCGGTGGCGTATGCCATCGCTGCGCGAGAGGAAGAGAAGTTAGCATCTGATCAGGAGAAGCCTGCTATGGAGAAGCTTGCATCGGGGAAGAAGCATGTCGCAGAGAAGGTTGGGTCACAAAAGAAGCCAGCCTCAGCCGAGGAGCGTCAGAAAACACCAAGTTTCAAGTCACCAACCAAGAGAGGTGAAAGCCTGAAAATATCGAGGTGGCTCAGCGGCAAAGAGCCCATGGACGATGATTATGATGAGGGAGGTATGCAATTTGAATGTATTTCACAGTTTCTCTTTGTGGCGCCTTACTTCAATTGGTACTGTAGGAAAAATGACAGCAGGTTAATTATGACAATGCACCTATACCATTTGGTGAAATTTCAGCTAATGTGTCGGTAAGGAGACCGCTAAAACCAACACAAGAGAAGCCAGAAGGCACAACCTCGGGTCAGAACATAGTAGAGAAGGTGAACGATTATGCCCCAAGCTTGAAGAAGGATCCGAGTTTCGCCCGTAATAAACCACCGGAAAAGAGAGGAAGCAGGAAATTTGAGCAAGATGATCAGGCGATCAATCAAATGGTACCACGCGCAGCTCCCCCAGCCAAACCAACGAGCTCGTTTTCTTCTGGTGGAGGGAGTAGAGTTGCCCCTTCCGGAATGGCCGCTTCAAGCGAGGCAGAAGTGATGGCAGATGCTTGGGAGAAGGAAAGGTTGGCTAAAATCAAGAAGCAGTAAGTGTCGATTCGATGATTATTGTTCGGCACAAATTTAAAGATAGCACATTCATCTGCAACAAATTTGTGCTAGGTACAATGAGACGATGGAAACCATAGCGGAATGGGAGGCCGAGAAGAAGGCCAAGGCCAGGCGCCAAAAGCAACTTAAAGATGAGGTATCTGCTAGCTTATTAGGATTCAAATTACTTTCCTGAAGACTTATACTGCATAATAAAGAATTTTACTGAAGATATCTTCTCTTGCAGAGTGACTCGGAGAGGAAGCGCGCAAAGGCGCTGGAGGAGTACAACGAGGAGATGTCAAGGATCAACAAGGTGGCTGCGGCGTCGAGGTTGACGGCGGAGGAGAAGAGGAGGAACGCGGAGAGGAAGGTCAGGGAGAAGGCAGACAACATACGGTCGACAGGGAAGCTTCCCTCGACGTGTGGTTGCTTCTGAAACCGTGCGTGCGTGGAATGGATATGCGTCCTGTATGAGCGTATATATACAACTTTCCGCTATTCTTTAGCGGGTACAACCGGTGTAAAGGGGCACACGTGTATATGTACATAGATCTGGCTTATCAATTCTCCACGTCTTCTCTATAAATTGTCCTGAAGTTACAAATGGTTTTTTATCCATGAGAATTGAGCGAAGGCATTGTTGCCTACAAATTGCATCATTTTCAACTAAAAGTATAGGACATTGGGGTGTTTTTTAAGGAGAGGGGTGTATTCTATTAGAAGATTTGAGATGTGGCCCAGATAAATCCTAAAGGCCCACTTACTAAACCCTATGGCATCGTCAATGACGGACCCAACAACTGAGAGTTGGGTATTCCTGATCCAACAGGGAAGAAAATTGTGTGCACCCAAAAAAAAAAGAAGAGAATTTATAGTTACGATACACGAGAATTTTTGTTCCATGATTCATTGAGGAGAATACCCTCAACACTACCGGTTGTTACTGGAAGAATGAGAACTAATTTCAGAATATTGTATACAACATCATGTCTGATATGTTTTCTTTTCAACCAGCATAACGGAAAGGTCGGCTAGATTGTGCACTTTTTTCTGAACCTTTTATCTGAGCGCATGTCAGTTATGAGAGTTCGTCAGTTTGAGAGAGACTCGGAGGACAGAGGCCAAGACTTGACTGACTGCTTCACGTCGTGTTCAACTATCAGCCATATATGGGCCTCAATAAACAAATGGCAACTATCAACCATATCATGGGCCTCAATAGACAAATTGAGCTGTGACATGCATGCAATGGTGGTGGTCTTGGTGGAAGGCTACGTTATAGACAAATTCGGCCCAATACGAAATACTCCCTCCATCTATAAATATAGTTTTTTTTTAAATTTTGGTCTAAGTTAAATTTTTTAAATTTTGACCATTAATTATAAAAATTAGACTATCATAATATATAACTTTTTAATACATTTATGGTCAAATTTTAAAAAATTTAACTTAAAACTAAACTAAGAAAATAATATATTCATGAACATATGGAGTATAAGCTTATATGCATGATATATGCCGTATTTCTTTACAAAATAGTAGTTGGGTATTCCCGGAATACCCACTCATCATATTGGGTCAGCCCCTGTATGGCATGGTAGGAGAATCATACACTGTTGCTTTATGTGTGAGGAGGACAACTGAGATAGTGGAGTTGTTTTCACGTAGTTGAAGCTAATAGAGTGAAAAAATAAGAAGAAAGAACAACATTCAAAAAAAAAAAAGAAAAGAAGAAAGAACACACGCTTGCCCACCAGGCCAGGCCTTCCGACACCTACGTGAATGGTTCGGCAACTTCTGGCCTTGCCTGTGCGGATCTGCGCCTTCCTTTCGCTACGTCGTCTCCAGCTATCTCAGTTTGTCTCCTCTCGTCACCCCTACTGCGTTGCCACATCGTCGAGAAGCGTCGTGGAGACTGCTTGCTATTTGTCTACATTGATTGCTGTAAGAGCGCTTCAATGTAAATCATCTCCTCTAACTTTATGATAGATGGATCGAGTAATTTAGCACTTCTCGCTGCAATGATCCAAGTCTCAGTTGTTAGTGGTTGCTTTCTCTCGTTCCAATATGATTTGCTAGCATATCTAATTGAGAGATAGGTGCACGTGCGATGACCTAGATGTCTAGATTACATGTGTTTGCTCTCTTTGTTTTTGCTCATTGAAATTAGAATAATCATCACTAAATGGCTCTTGTTTCTAACAAATTCCCCGTAAATACTATTTCTTCGGCTTGGATTCTTCCCTAACCTATCCCTTGCTCTCTTGTTTGACATGAATTCTAGAAGTGCTTGCTTCGAAGTTTTGGAGAAACTAGTCAAACGGTTCAAAACAAATGGCTTCTACTTCTCACTTCAAGAAGCCTTCTAAATTTTTCTAGAAGCCAAAAGGTATAAAAACATTTTTTTTGAGGGAAAAAGGTATAAAAACATTGCTTCTCATGACTTCTCTCACCTATCTTAGCATTGATTTTATAAAATGCTTATTGCACATAATCTGTTTTTTAGAGAAGTTGTTTAGAAAAGCTATGAGAACTTGTTTTGGTGAGAATCTATGCCAAACATATGCATAGTGCCATAAAATTAATCAGGAACATAACCGGTAGAGGAGATTAAAAGCATATATCGCTTGTGAGACGTATTGCTCTCTGGACACAATGACACATATAGGTAGTTTTAGTGTTACCATAAAAATTTACCACTGATTGAACTGTTATAACACGTAGGTGGGGCACAAGATTTGAATATAACAACGGATAAGTAAATTTGAAAATTTTTTTAATGACCTGTACGAATCACAGCGTGATCCAATGTTAAATAAAGGATTTTCTCAATTATGTTCCCAGTGGCAAACTGCGCCCCAAACACCTCAAGCCACATCGAGACGTTACCGCTCTCTCCGGCTCCACGGTGCGCATCCCCGCCCTCTGTTCCCCACGCTCCCCCACCCATACCCCCCCTTTCCCTTCGTCCTCTCGAATCCCTCGGCGCCGCCGCCGCCGCGGCCGCATCCTCCACGGTCTCCGCCGATCGCCGCCGGCTAACTCTACTCGCGTCCCACCCCCGAGGCCGCCCCTCCTGACCGGGCCCGCGTCCCATCGGCCGCCGCACAGGGTTTTCCCGTCGCTTTGGATTCGGGGGGCTAGGGTTTGGTGCGACGGAGGCGGGATGGTGCCGAACGGGCTGCTGCCCAATGTGGCAGCGGGGGTCACGCGGCGGCTGGACGCCGAGCGCTGGGCCGTCGCGGAGGAGCGCACGGCCGAGCTGATCGCCCGCATCCAGCCCACGCCGGCCTCTGAGGAGCGCCGCAGGGCTGTCGCCGACTACGTGCAGCGGCTTATCATGGGGTGCCTAGGATGTCAGGTATAGCCATAATCACTGCCTGCAGTGTCCGTTTCAGTAGATATGCATTTTCATTTATAGAAAAGGAGTAGATATGCAGTTAGGACGAGTTAGAGCCGAGCACCACCCAGGGAAGGGAGAACTATGATTGACCGTTTTAATCTACATCTTAGAGGTTGTAGTATGTGCAGGATGTGCTCGGTTCTTCTTTTGTGCATATCTGATCTTAGAACAGAAGAAATCATGATAGTACACGTAGTCTGTAGTTAGTTTTTCTTGTATACCTGAGGTTCGTTTCTATCATATCGTTGGCTGTGGATTGTTTCCATGACATGTTGTGCTGCCGGTACATTAAGGGTGCGGCGCAGACTACAGTATGGTTATATCTTCATTTGACGTAGCCGTAAAAATACTAAAGTTATTTGCAACCTACATTGTGTCAATAATGCGCCATTATTTCCATGACAATGTAGTATATTTTTCCAATGCAGAACTAGCATACCCTTTAAGATAAAATATAAGTCTTTCTTCAATGGCATCTCAACAACTATATCTAGATGACTAACACACTCCTCAAGATGAACATTCCAACCTTTCCCGTTGAGCCTACTAGTACCAACCTGATGAATTATATTTTTAGTCTATTTTGATGTAGGCATGGTTGTTTTGTTTTTCTGTTTCCATAATCATTTTGTCTCATCAATTTTTCTACATCTTCCCCACGTTTTGGTAGACGTTAAACGCTACACGGCCGGGTGACCCTGCATTTAGCGTTTATCCTGTCTAGAAGGCGTTTAGATGGCGTCTAGACGGATTAAACTGTTAGGTTACTGTAGAAGATTAGAGCTAAACTGAACAGCAGATTAGATCTATAAAAAAAAAAGCAGACCAGCCAGCAGCAGAGCAAAGGTAACTAGCCAGCAAATTGAGGAAGCATGAAGGAGGGAGCACTATCTGCTGGTTGCAGTTGAGCTGAGGGAGGTCGCGACAAAGGCTGGATGGTAGCAACGCGTGTTTTTGGAGGGTTGCGGTTGCTCGATGTGCGTGTGCCCTGTACGGCCGCAACGCCTGGACGCGGTAGCAGCTCGACGGCCGCGATGCCTGGGCGAAGGCAGCACACGCTGGGAGAGGGCGACCTGCGCTGGTGCTTGAAGGCGGCGGTATGCATGGGAGCTGTGCGGCGGCTGAGCTCGGGTTGGTTTAAAGAAGGCCGCCAACCCTACCACCAGCTCTTTGTACTGCGGCCAATTTTTGCCTCAGGGCCCGCCCAAATTTCCCGCTGCGTCTTTCCCTCTCCCGCCAGCAACTCCCGCCTGCAAGCACTGTTTTCTTTCGATGCCCAAATCGTAAACGAGCCTGTACACGCCCTGAATGCCGTCCAAAAACGTTCCTTGCCCGTCCTGTTTACCCCGTTTTGGCCGTTTTATACGGTAGTTGAGCGTATAAACGGGTCAACCGTGTAGAAGAGCACCTAGGCCCTAAACTCCACGGTAACCCCCATGTAACGTCTAAACTAGTTTAGACGACGTTTAATCCCGGTTGGGAAAACCAGGCATCTTCTCATATTTCATCTTTGTTCTTATATGAACTTGAGAATCTGGCGCTCTTTCAGAATTCTCACACTATCTGTTCCAGGTCTTCACTTTTGGGTCAGTCCCACTCAAGACTTATTTACCGGATGGTGATATTGATGTCACCGCTTTTAGTTACAATGAAGAGTTAAAGGATACTTGGGCTATTACGGTTCGGGATGCACTGGAACATGAGGAGAAAAGTGAGAAAGCTGAATTTCGAGTGAGAGAAGTACAGTATATTCAGGCAGGGGTATGCTTAGTATTTCTTCTATCTCTATCCTGGCAGATTGCAATCCATCTTTTTTGTTATTCTTTTACAATTGGTCGTACTATTTTCTCAGAAGGTTCATGGTTCACTGTCAATAGCCTACTTATTGTAGTTCTGACTTCAGATGTGGTTCATGATGTCCCTTAATCCAGCTAACCTAGCGTAGATTTTCTTTCTTCTTCTATTATGTAGTTTAGGTATCCAAAACATTAAGGCTTCTTGGAAGATTTTGAGTTATGATAAGCTTACATATTATCATCTTACCAGTTTAGTATTGCTCAGCAGCATTGCAAAGATCATCATTTCAATAGTACCATAACCCTAATGTGTTCCAGCAGCATGCTAGCATCGCATTGGATGGCATTATTTATTGATCTTTTGATAATCTTTGCTAGCTAACTAACTTTTACGATGGCAGTTAATACATCTAATGTTCTTCGGGGACCACAATAATGCACTCACATTGCTTCCAATCATGGTTATGATTTAGTTCATGTATTCATTTTTGTGGCGTCTCGTGGCGACCCACCCCCCACACAGTCCCTAGGTGTTGTGGCGCAACTAAAACCCTGTGGCGTCCCTTGGCGACCTACCCCTCTCACAACGCCTAGGGGATGCCACAAAAAAACAAGGATCATATATATATCGATGTAATTCTTTCTGGAATTCATATGCAGGTAAAGATAATTAAGTGCCTGGTGGAAAACATTGTTGTTGACATCTCATTCAATCAAGTTGGTGGTTTGTGTACACTTTGTTTCCTTGAAGAGGTATGCTTTTTCAGTAGTATCTTATCATCTGGATATACATACCTAATGAGGCATTCATAGCTACTAAATATTTTTTCTTATGTGCATCATCATTCTTAATCGTTCCAGATTTATAGTCATGTTATTTACTTGTTTGATCAATTCCTGGTAGTTTTTTTTTCCAGTTTGTGATTTTTAGTTGTATTTTATTCACCAGATGGATAACTTGATCAATCAAAACCATCTCTTCAAGCGAAGTATCATACTGATAAAAGCTTGGTGTTACTATGAAAGTCGTATTCTTGGAGCTCATCATGGTCTTATATCAACATATGCCCTAGAGATCCTGGTCCTTTACATTTTTCATGTGTTCAACAATTCTTTTGCAGGACCACTTGAGGTACTTCTGCTTCTTCTGTGCTACCTTGTTTCTCTTCTCTAAACTGTTATCAAAATGATATTTTTTCCTTTGCCAGGTCTTGTACCGGTTCCTAGAGTTCTTTAGTAACTTCGATTGGGAGAAATTCTGTGTAAGCTTGTGGGGCCCAGTTCCTATAAGCTCTCTTCCTGATATGTCTGGTAACTTTATTTCTCATAATCGCACTGCCAGATCAATACATCATATCATATTGATGCCGCTCTTTAGAAAATTCATGCTATGCCAATATGTCATGCAGCGGACCCTCCACGAAATGATGATGGTGCATTGTTGCTGAGCAAATCCGTCCTAGATGGCTGCAGTGCTATGTATGCAGTTATGCCTGGTCCTCATGACAACCAGGTTCAACCATTTGTTTCAAAGCACTTCAACGTAATTGATCCTTTACGAACAAACAATAACCTTGGAAGAAGTGTAAACAAAGGTGTGTTACTCTTCGCTTATAGCAACTGTGCTACTGTCCTACATGGAGTCATTGTGCATATTTGGTAATTTGTCCCGTGCAGTTTTCCACTGTGTATAGAGTTGATTGACATCTTTAGTTTGATGTGTTGTGGTTCATCACCTGCCCAATGGTACTATGCTTTAATTTTTGTGGAAACCTTTCTCTTGTTTCCTTACCTTTGAATAAACATAGTATGCTTTACATGGTATCAATATATTTGTACACTCTCCTGGCAGAAAGGTACTAGTCGTTTGCACATACAGACACCTAATTTATAACAATCACTGGGAATCTTTTTTTTTTGTGAGTGCGTATTTAACCTATCTTAACCATACACAAGTCGTTAGTTAGTTTGATAATATCATGATATTGGTGCCATAAAAATCATGATACTATTCTAGGATACCAATCTTCTTTTAAGACTGTTACTGTTACTAATACCATTTTACTTTTTTAGAGCATTATATCCTCTTTATTTCTGGCTTTTTTTTGCTTTACACATAGCCTAGCCCAACATGCTAGGATTCCTGTATGCTGAGATGTTGCACATGATTTGTTCCCTTGAACATTATAAGAGGTTCCTAGATCATCATAATTTTTGGTAAATATAGCACGCCTCAAGCTCCAATTTGCTTTTAATATGTTTAAGTGTGCATTCGAAAGTGAAATACATGTCTACTGTTTAGTTTTACTGATTGATGCAACATCCTGGTGTTAACAATTGTATATGCTTATGTTGCGATGTTAACTGGGAAGATAATCTTTTTCTGAACTCCCTTCTGTAATTCTTAGGTAACTTCTTTAGAATACGCAGTGCTTTTGCTTTTGGGGCAAAAAGGTTGTCGAGGTTACTTGAATGTCCCAGAGAAGATCTAATTGTTGAAGTGAAACAATTCTTCACAAATACATGGAGGAGACATGGCAGTGGTGATCGTCCTGATGCACCCGCTCAGAGTCCAGTTCATGAAACTGTGAAAGTTGTGCCTGTTGAAGTTCCAAGCAATCACAGGAGCACAATAGCACACAAGAAACAGTCGGAAAATCCTATAACATGCATTAATCATGATAGTCTTACTGGAAATAACCAAAACTATCATGATCCTACTGCTCAACTCCTAAAGAAAGCCAATGCACAGTTTCCGAGCTCAACGAGAACAGTTCATTCTGCTGCTTATCCTACCCAGAATCAAAAAAGTTATGCGATGCATACAAATGCCAAGGTCTCTGGAAAACTAGAGAAAAACAGCATTTCTGGTGGATCGTTGCTGGGGGGGAAGGAACAAAGAATATCAAAGAGTCACTCTGGTACGAATGACATGAATGGACAGAACAGGCTTCAGTTTGCTAGAACAAATTCTAGTCCTGAGTTGACGGATTCATCAGTTCAAAGTTATTCTCGTATCAGGCGCACTGAATTAGTTGAAATAGAAAAATCTGCAAAGGAGTCCATTAGCAGAAGAAGTAACATGGTTCTAGGAGTGTCAGGCAACCATGGCATGAAACCTTCTCAGGAGAATCAAGCACCTTCCATGAATGCCTCATCTAATGCCATTATACCGGTATCAGATCGTGAAGATCTTTGTTTTGCAACAGATGAAAACCTTTCTCTGGTCTCTGAAACATCAGATGTTGTACACAAAGCACATCCTCAGGAACATGATCTGATTGATGGCTTCAATGGACAGGTTCCTTTGCCAGTGCAAATACCATCTCACCTTTCTGTGGCACCTCCCCCTATCATGGTCTCATCAGGTTATCCTCAGAGAAATCTGGCTGGAATTTTACCACCAAACTTTTCATTTATCGGAACTCCATGGTTACACAACATGCAGTTTGTTCATGGATTTGTCTCACCACCTATGGCACATTATGTTGGCGGTCCTACTTTTGCTGCAAATTCTGAAGATGGCAATGAGAATGAGAAGTCCCCTGCCACAGGTAATGGTGATGACGGAGGTAACTGGCATGAGCATGGTACTGGATTGTCTCGAAACTTTAATCAGGAGAGAGTGGACCCAGAAATTTTTAGTTTTAAGGATCTTTCGTCATCTCTGCATGATATACCTGGTGCCCATTTGCATGGACCGACGAAATCCGTCACTGAGGATAACAGTGAAATATTAAGAGAAAAATATTCAGACATGTTTCATCATCAAGTAAATGGAGGGATTAGATTTGGCGCCAGTAATATCACATTAGTTTCTTCACAAGCTAGCTCTGGACAGACTATTCCTGATAGATCTTGTGATGAAACGACTGAGATGTTCCCAGCGTCATCAACAGATGAATGGGGTAAAACACCTGCCACTGTGGCACCTTCGTCTTCATTTCACAGCAAAACTAATACTAGTTGGCAGTTGAAAAATACGAACGAGTGCATCCCATCTGGATTTAATGGCACTCGAAATAGCAATGCAATACCAGTTGTTAACAGTGAATTTTCTGATGAAGTAGCAGGGCCTAGCTCATCAGGACGATCAAGTTCGAGTCCAGTCTCAGAGGATCACGATCCATTACAAGTCCACATGCACAATCCTATGTTTGCTCCTTTTTTCATTGGTCCTCAACAGAGACAAGCAGAAAATTCTGGCTTGACATTTGTTCCAACAGGTCCACCAGTTCCTTTTGTTGTGTATCCCTTTATGCCTGGGAATACTGATAGTTCTGTGTCTCAGTTTGAGAGAAGTAAAGAAAGGGACCACTTTCCTCCTGCCATGGCATTCCAAAATTTCAATTTACATGATACTGACGAACATGATGCAAATACTAGAACTCCTTCCGGCAGTGTTGTATCCATTCATGATCAAAAGTCTGACATTTTGAACAGCGATTTTTCAAGCCATTGGCACAATCTGCAGTATGGGAGATTTTGCCAAAATTCGCGCCCCCCTTCTCCTGTATTATACCCTGTTGCTATGCCGCCTATATACCCTGGAAGACAACCTGCACATAGTTTTAATTGGGCGCAAATAAGGGGCCCTGGTCAAGGGGTAGTTCCTATGATGCCTGTACAACCTGCTTCTGAAAGAGTTTCTGGTGTTTTCCGGCGCTATGAAGAAGATGCACCACGATACCGCGGTGGCACAGGAACATACTTGCCAACTCCTGTAAGTGACTTAAATATGTTTGCTATGCAATTCTTCTTTACTGCAGGTTAGCATCGTATTATAACTACTGTTTGTACTTGCACAATAAAGAAAATAGACACCTCGACTAAGGCCCCCCTCTGAAATTCCAGGGCATCCATGCCAATGTACTCCAAGTAGCCAACTTTTAGTATATAGCTTTCAGATTATTTAGTTTAGAAATATCTTGAAAAATACTTTCTTAATTTCATAGCCCTTTTGGCTTTAATTACTGTATTGGAATAGAAAGTACTTGTCAAAGTTACCTTTTGGTGACCATGAGTTCTTCAAATTGCCTAGTATTTGGACCAGAGGAAGTACAGTTGCATGTCGGTAAATTAAACTGTTTCACTCTTTCTGTATCGTTTTACTTTTTCCTGATGCTATTCTGCATTATATTGGTTTGGTTCTGTCTTGCTGAAGAATTGCTTTATAGCTATGCTTGGTTTAAAAATCCTTTGCTTGTCTACCATTCTTCTTGGCCATGCCCTACTATTTTGACTTATGTTGTGCATGATTACCAAAATCTAAAATGCATGAAATGCCAAAATTGTTTTTTCAACACTTTGACACATTGTTGCTTCAGTTTTCAGCTGTTTACTAGAAAACTAATTGCTAAATTTTTGCTTTCCATTCCATTATCTCTGCTGGCTGATCAAATCACGGATTGCAAAATTTTTGATTGCTCCTACTTATTACACAGAAGTTTGTTGTCCCTGCACTATAATAATTAATGCGGTTCATGTTGTGGTAGGATTAAAATTTCTTCTCCCCATTCAGACGAGAATTGAATTGTTTTAGTTAAGTAATATGATAATTGCTCGATGCATCCATAGTTTTAGGATTTAGAATTCACTGAAAACTGTAGTTGCTTCCCACTTGCACATAAATTGTTAGGCGCTGTTTTGTAAGACCCCTCATTGGTGTATTTCAAACAACTCAACGAACAATTATTTGTTCTGGTAATCAGTCACTGGACCTAGTGATTATTTCTTTCGATCGGTGTCACCCACAAGGTTACATGACCTACGTAATATATTGGCTGTTAATTGTGCTTGGAAACATGATGTGTGCGCTTAATGTTTCTATGATACGAGCTCCTTTCTAGTCTCTGGCCTATTTGTTCTAGAATGGAATCAAAATTTTAAAAGTTTTATTTAACGTATCTGTTAAATGAGGTTTCAATTATGTTTTTCACCTAATTGCAGTTTTCATCCACGGTAGCTTTACTAATTAATGTCTCTACATAAATTTTTGTAAACAAACCTGTTCATAAGTGTGCTATTCTTATATCTTTCAGAAGGTTCCATTCAGAGAGCGGCAGCCAGGTTCAAGAAACTACAGAGGGAGTCATAATAGTGACAGGGTAGATCATAATGATAAAGAAGGAAGCTGGGCAAACTCAAAACAAAGAAATGTGGGGCGTAGCTATGGGCGTAGCCAATCAGAGAAGTCTGGCGTCAGGCCTGACAGACCGACATCTGATGAAAGTCACGCTGACAGGCATTGGCAAGGCTACAGAAATGATTCATATAGGAGAGAATCTGCTGGTCTACGGAGCCATACATTTAAATTGGCAGACGGCAGTTACGATTCCGTAAACATGGCACATGGGGTTCCTTCACAACCATCTACTGTGCCAAGTGGAACCAGTACTTCATCTGGATCTTCAGTTCAACCAGTTGTCATGGTATACCCTTACGATCAATCTGTAAATTACAGTGCAACAACTAAACCGATCGAATTCGGTTCGTTTGGGTCTGTCTCCTTGGATTCTGGTGACGTACAGGGGCCAACACGAAAATCACATGCAAATGGATTTTATGAGCAGAGGCGTGGCCCACACAAAGGTGGTTCCTCTCGTTCACCCCCTGATCAACCATCAATGCCCCATCTGCGAAGGTAATTTCTTGTCATCACAATTTCCATTTCACTTGTTCTGAATTTAAAATTCTAGCTTAAATTGCTGGTTTGAATTGAACAAAAACAACTTGTGGTACATGCTCTTTGAAGTGCTATGTGTTCGACATAGTTATGTCTTGGGTGCTTGTTTCACTTTCATCCCTGCCTGTGTTTAAATCGATTTAGGCAAGTTTTTTGAACGGACTTGTTAAAACTGATATCATATCACTTGTTAGTTAGAAAGTTATCTGAAGCCTAAACTTCCTAGTGAGAGAACTCAAGATTTGTTAGGGGTGGGCCTTGCCTAAGCGACAAGGCGCTCGGAGGCTTCCGGGTGTCGGGGTCGCCATGCCGGCTGATGGGGCCTGAAAGTTGCAAGCCCAGTAGCTAATCTCTTCTTCATTCTTCTTTTCTTGTATCTTTTTAATTTTTAAACTTGGCAACAATGCATCTACTAGGGTGTATGGTTTTGCCTAGGCATCCGCATACATGCCTAGGCGTTGTGAGGGGATCAGTCACCAAGAGATACAAGCAAGGCCATGGTAACTAATCAAGCAAGAATTAGATCCAATGCCTTGCTAGTGGCATCTCCTAAGCTACCTAATTATGTTTAGGGATACCATGATTTCCACTCCACCATGACTATCATCTCGCTCAAACATTCAAACACGTAACAATGTCCTTTTGCCATACTATAGTGATGACTTTTTTGCATTTTTTGTTCTGGCCTGTTCTTATGGTTAAGGCAGGACAAGCATTTTTTTTATATCCCTACTTTATTTTATTTTTTAGTTAGGCCAGCTCCAGCCAAATCATGTTTCCTGTTGGAAACAATGGGACGGCTTCCAGTAATTTGGCTGGGGCCTTGAAGGCATGACCTTATCTAGTTCTTTTATGAAACATGGTCGACAGTCATATTGCTGTCCTGATACTTGGATTGGAACTCGCACTGCAATGTGCTGTCCGTTTTCAGTCATTTGGCTGTGTAGTGCATTCATGTTCCAGCCTATCAGATTCTACTCTGGTTTTTACCATCCTTGACTGTTTTACTGGTCGCAGGAGTTGATGCACATATATGCGATGGACTATTCCTTGATAGTGGCACACAAAAAATGGGAGTTGTGTCGAGCTCCTACTTCTGTTGCTGTTGTCCAGAAGTACAGATGAACACGAGTCCTAGTTGAGGAATCAACGTTGGATGAGTCAAGATGCTCCACAGTCTTTGTCCAGAAACTCAGAGCAAGCAATCCATTAGTCACCTGATCCATGTGATTCCTCCTGCAGCTAAGCTGGGATTTCCTTCTTCATCAACACTCGATCTGAAGATTCGGTGCATAGATCATGGAGGTATTTGGTATATGAGAAGATATTAGGCTACACGGGGCCTTTTGTGCTACAATACGAAAAGCGAAGTACCAAGACAAGATCATTCAGCATCTCCAAGACAAGACAAGATCATACCGCTTTGGCGTAAACTCAGGTAGCGGTGGACTCCTGATGAAAGAGTAGGTGAAAGAACTGTGTACAATCGCTTTACATACCAAAAAAAAAAAAATTCTCTAGATGTAATAGGTTAGGAGTAACCTTGGTTGCCAATCCCACGTCAAAGGGAAACTTGGTGGGAAATCTTTGACCACTGATTTTTGGGGAATAAAAATGATCAATGGCTGGTTCTATGTTTGCTTCACCTTCTACCTTTCCAAAACATCCACTGATACTGTTAGCTTGATCTGGATGCAGAACGAATGCTTGATATGTTTTCTTTTGGATCCGGATAAAGAAATCAGGAAAAAGGCTTAATAGCTGCTGGCATAGATTCATCAATTTGATGTTCATCTACAATGTGCCTATGCCCTTGCATGCATGATGAGAAAAGTCCAGTCTTTGCGGAACTTGCTTGCCGGTCTACCCAAACTCAAACTTCCCATCGCATGATCAGGCGGATGCCCTTGACCGCTTTCTAAATCAACGTTTACTACATGGCCGCCGCCATCTGCTGATCGAGCCGTCACCATCGCCAGGTTCAGAGACTGCTGGGTAGCCTGCCTGATTCAACCGCGAAACCGAGAAACTGTATACGGGTGACGGTTGGTACGGACGTGTGACGGATGGCGATCTAATGCATGGCGGCGCCGACGTGCAGAGTGCGCACTGCGCAGCCGCCGCCTCATTCACCCCACAGTTCTCCTCAAACCTCATCGCGCCCGATCTAGCAACTTGGTCTTCCTCATTGCAAATGCCATAGCTGGGCGTCAGGGAAAAGCACAGGCAAGTGATCCTATAATTCATCTTCTTGTCTTATCCCTAAATAAGCAGCCGATCTGCTGATTCTTTCCTCCGATCCATCCAAGTTCAGATCGTGCCTTTCACCGATGATCCAGACCTGCCATGATCAACGCGTGCGACAAGCAGCCTAGCTGTGTGTTCCTGCTTTCTTACTAATGTTGAGAAACCCATTATATCCAATTTCAATGTGCAACATATGGATTATCTGACTAATGATGAGTGCACTGCAGTGTTGCCCACAAAGCAACACATACAACGTGCTATTACACACCGCACATGAGATGTGAATATAAAACCGGCATGCAGCATCTTTATTTATATATATCATCACAATATGAAATTAATATGATGATTCTAGCAAGGGTCGTCTAGAAAAGGCCCGACTATGGCGGGCACTCAGGAGTGCATGCGGGGCATATCTGTTTACATATATCCCAAGTTTCGTAACAGCGTGGTACTGGCTTTTCACTTAGGCAGCAGTAGCTGTCAACTCCGCCAATCTTCACATTCATACAAAATTTCAGGGCCACCTTGCTCTCATCTAAAGCCGTAGATCTTTGGCTTGTGTAATTCAAGACGCCATGTGCGTGGTTGCTCTCAGCCGCAAGGTCGAGTAGGTGCACACGACCTGCTTCAATTTTTCATGTTCATCAACATGTGGAAAATCCTAGAGACAAAGACAGACACTAAAATTCAATGACAAAAAACTAAAATAAAATATCTTACATTGTACCGTGGACGCAATGAAGAATATGACCATTACGTACACCAAGCTACCGCACCTGTTCCTCATCATATTGATCGTGAACGATAAAGGAGTCAGCGCTATACGTTTTGAGCCCTCCACGTATATATACACACACGCACACGGGTTAGAGTATGGTAACTAAAGATATCGCCTTAATCACGAACGGGAACTTCCTTTTGTTCTGCCGTGCGTAAAGGAATGCATCCGCACAAATTAGGGGAAAAAAATCTTATTATTCATAAAAAAGAAAAGTTAACAGATCTATTTGAAAATATATCTCTACGACATATTACATCTTGGGAGTACACTTGGTAGTATAATGGATTTTCCCATCTTTATATACTAAGTATATATATATATTATTCATTAAATTTGCTGAAAGTCACACGCGCGCCCCTCCCCGCATTTCTTTCTTTGGTACGTTTTCCGGTGATTCTTTCTTGTCCGTTGTTTTGTTTCCATAAATCACAGGATAAGACAAATTTGCCCGTATAACTACTCAGCTAATACTCAACATGTTTAACGTATATTGTGTTTTCAATTTCTTTTTGCTCCCGTAACAAAGTACAGGCAAATTTTGTAGTACAGGAAAATGGCTTAATAGCTGTTGGCATAGATTCATCAATTTGGTGTTCATCTACAATGTGCCTATGCCACCAAGTCCCTTGCATGCATGATGAGAAGTCCAGTCTTAACGGTTACGGAACTTAGGGCGCAAGAATTGCTTGCCAGCTTACCTCAGCTCAAGCTCCCCCCACCTTTTTTTTTTGGGAAAGCTAAAGCTTACCGCCGGGTGTTCCTGCCCGTGCGAGCACCCGAGCTCCTGTCGTGGGGGTGGGGAACTTAAAAAAAACTGCAAGAAACAAAACAAAATGAGAAGAACACTGAAGCTATACCAGAGAGGAGAGTCGAGTGCCGAGGTCATGTGCCCAACCGCCATCCAGAAACCTCGCGCCGGAATCAAGAGAAGCAACCCAAAGGGGTGACCTGGGAACACAACCTACATAGCTACGCGGCAGCATGGCCGACCTGTGTTCTCAGTGCACCCCTCCAGGTTGAGCTTCACTTCATTGAGTTGCATCAGCACACCAGATAGGTACACGGGAATGCGTTGCGTACGCTGTGAAGGGCGATTCGGAGCTTCGAGAGTTCGAAGAAGGATGTCTGGTTTCGAAGAGGAGAAAATAAGGGATGCACTGTGTGCTCTATATATTTGGGGACCGCGGCTTGTCATAGTGTTGACATCGTGTCAACACCGTTTGTTTTTTTCCATGACCCATCACGTGGGACCTGGAATATCTGGTGCAGACTGATCGTGTAAGTTAGTAAAACCGGCAAACCCTGCCAGCCAGAGAAATTTTTCTTAACATCTCGTGCTGTAATTTTCCTCATGCTGTACCGTGCCATGTCACAGAACAAACTGTCGTTTACTCTCAATAGTATCTTACCTTCTAGTTTTTTTTTGAACCTCTCAAGCTGGGTACAACTGTAGCATCTGTTCATGTGCGCTACTCACACACTCACTCCACCACGCACACCAACACACCCCAACGCACACAACCAGACCTACAACTATACGCAGCAACCAAGAACGCGTCCTTCGAGAAATCACCAGGACCACCTGGACCCGATGTGCGACGAGGCACGTCGCTTCGCTGTGGCTCCACGCGAATGAGAGGTACCTGAAATTATTAAACTGGGGACAACGCCCCGATGAGGAAACCCAGGTCCGATCCCAGGGATCGAACCCGGGTGGTCGCGCTCCCACGCCAAGCGCTTGACCAGTCGAGCTACCGCTCGTCCTCATCTTACCTTCTAGTTGAGGACTACGGAAACGAAGGATGGGATTACTATAGCTACTAACTTACTATAGCTACTAACTGGAGAACTAGCTAGTTTCCGAAAACGATGGTAGGAAATAGAGGATCATCCAGTTCAACACCACCAAATGATAACATCGTACCATCAGTTTTCTGCGCGTCATCTGCTTGACACCTTTGCATTAGAGGCAAACGTATTGAGTGCGATGGTGGAAACTTGGAATGGGATTGAATTATTGTACTCGGTCCAGGTATTTCTTGTTGACTTTATGACAACGTGCTTAGCTTGGGTGAGGCTCATTTGAGTTTGCGTGCGGCGACTCACGGGAGGCGGCGACTATGACTCTTCGGTGAAAGAAAATTGGCCGGCTCCGTAGCCTCCGGCGGCTTTGCTGTCGGGAGAGGATGGAGGCCCAGCATCGAGGCGTCATGTCTGCTCTTAAGTTTAGGTAGTTAGGTTTTCTCACGGTGGTTGCTTTTGGCAGCGGGCGTGGTGGTTGTTAGAGTTAGGGTTCCTCCAGTAGTGCAGTCGAGGCGACGGCGGTGAGACATCGTCAAAATTCATTGGCATGGAGCAATGGAGGACGACATGTCTCAACGGTGGTGGTGTGGCGAAGACGCCATCATCGATGGAGAATAAAGTACTACGGCCCCTCCTTTGTCTTGTCGTGGTTCTTCATAACCATGGCTGTGAGAGTTTGGTTTCCAGTGACAATCTCTTCGATCGAACCACTTGAGAAAACCTAACCCTAACAAACACTACTGTCGCCGCAAAAAGCAACCACCACGAGAAGACCTACCTATCTAAACCTGGAAAACAAAGTGGACGTTGGGATGCCGGACCTCCCTCCTCCACCGACGGCGAGGCCGCCGGAGACGAGGGGGCCGGCGTTGCTTTTTTGCCGAGTCGCCGCTCGCGCCGTGGGTATTCCTCGCGGCTGGCAGCGCGTGTATCAGCCTGTTCTGAAAAACTTGCTTAGCTTGAATGTCATCGATAAAAAACCTGAGTATATATCAAGCGCACCGGATCAAAGAAGCAAATTTCTATATAGGACTATAGAACACTGATTTTTTTTGTGATTTGGTCTGTGGCCGCTTAGGTATGTTTTCTTGATTTGTCTAGGACACTTATTTTCTACATAGGTGACACTCTTTCAATTTATTGTAGGAAATCAAGTATTCCATAGATTATTTCAAAAATTGAAGCATCCTTTAGAACATTGCACAGGTATATTACACAATTTTCTATCATTCAAATAGCTAGCAGATTTGTTTTATTACTCTCTATTTAAGCCTGATGCTAACTTCATATATTGACATTGCTTCTCACTCTACGTATCATGAGGTTGATATTGTTTTTTTTTTGGAAAAGGGAATTTCATTAATATTAAAGCATATTACATCCCTTGATTACAAAAGCATCCCAATCAACGCCAACTCCATTGATGGGAGACAAAAAAAACCTTGAAAGAGCCGCAAATTCCACCATCTAGGATCACCATCCCAGACGGATATGCCACGGACGAAATCTCCGATCTGAAAGAACACGACCATCTCACCATCCACCACCGCCATCCTCATCCCCGACGGAAAAAAACTGAAACCCAACCCTTTCGCAAAAGAGGTGTAGACTGATATTCCACATGCAAATACGAAGAACTCGCCGTCGTCGAGCCCGTAGTTGAGCCTATCGCCGCCTCCTTCACTAGCCCACAGCCATGGCCATGAAGAACCATAACGAGACAAAGGAAGGGCCGGAGTACCTTATTCTTCATTGATGATGGCGCCTTCGACTCGCCACCACCGCAACGCATCCACCTCCAGTGATCCGTGCCGATGAACTTGATGACGCCGCATCGCCACCCTCTTTGACCGAACCACAAGAGAAACCCTAAGCCTAACAAACACCACGGTCGTCGCTAAGGGCGACCACCGCAGAAAGACCTACCTATCTAAACATATGAAGAAACAAAGAGGACGTCGGGATGCCGGGCCTCCCTCTTCCACCGACGGCGAGGCCGCCGGAGACAAGGGGGCCGGCGTAGCCTTTTTTGAGTCGCCACCTCCGCCGCCGCTTGCTGAGTGCATTCCGCTAACAGACCCACGTCATTAAATGGTTACATGTTGATATTGTTACTGAATTCACTGAACCACTTAGTCCGTACTCCCTCCGTCCGAGAATATTTAGCATTCTGGCCTACTATAGTTTTTCTAAAATACTTACATTCTCACTTTGCAATGCACTTTTGTTTCCAATACATCTATATCAATCTCCATCTCTCTCCTAGTTTATATATACCTACCTTTTCCACCTCAATAATCACTCTTGCACAGAACTAAAGTGCCAAGTATATTGGGACAGATGGAGTAGTGGTTTAGCGAGGATATTTGCTATTTCACATCCTTAGTAGAATTGAACCTAATTTTATGAGCATTGTGTTCAGCACTGGACGCTGTCGCTTTTAGTGGCGTTTAGAGTCCAGACCTGGACGCTGTCTCACGTAGCGTCCTTCCTAGTTTTAAAAATAGTTTCAGGTATTTACGATTAATAAAATTTCGATCATAGTTTTTCTTTACTAAGTAAAAAAAATCGGGCCACTCAAACATTGACATATTTGATCTTTATTTACAGCATCTTTTTTTATACACTCACTGTTGCCTATTTGGTAGGTGGCCCAGTGATTTCCTAAAGCGCATATATTTTGCCAAAGCTTATATTAATAGAAAAGAAAACGCCTGTGCTGTTTGTTGGAGCACACATTAACTGGTATTAATAACTTATTTGCTGCTTCAGCTCATGAGCTGAGCTCTTTCCGTTTTAAAATCATATAACCCAATTAACATCGGATGTATATCGGGCCGGATCCAAAAGATATTTAAAGTTAACTTATATTAGGCTGCAATAGTACCTTCCATCCATAAATCTTATCATGACATGATAAGAGATATGCGTATCTGCCAGGATTGGAAAAAAAACAATGAAAATTACTAGCTGTTGACAGCCGTGACAGATGCATGGTGCGGAAATTATGGAAAATCTTAAAACGGACATGTTATGTATAAAACGGCTTAGCCGCGTTCTCTGTGTCCATAGTGTTATAATAATAATACTTGTTGGAGGAGGAAAGGAAGTTCCAGGAGAACCTATCCTAGTCTTACTCTGTATGTGGGCAATTTACCAAAGGACTCTCTCTCCTAGTAGGAAAGGAGACCCCCTACCCCGAGTATAAATAGTGGAGCACCCCATGATGTAATTACACAAGTTTATTCAGAATAATAAAGAGAAGGCTCCACCCTACATTGTGTCTCGCCTCTTGTCTACTTTTGTCGTTATTCTCTTCCGTCGATAGTGTTATTACAACACGTTATCAGCACGCTCTGCGGAGCTAGTAGAGGAGAAGCCGAAGTCGCCGAGAAGGAGTCAGCGAGTTCTTCAACTCGCTGCCTCGGGAAGCGCGCCAACCTTGGGAATCGAGTCGCCTCGATTTCCATGCTCGACGACATCGACGTCCGCGCCAACACGAAGCTGTTGACGGGATCGGGTACGACTACACGGCATCTTGATCGTCACTGCATCAACTTGCGCCTGCATCAACTCGCGATCGTCTACATCACGCCCGAAGGTGAACTTTTGCTACCTGTAGTTTAGCAAGATCGCGATGGCTCGTTGCTACCATGGATCGAAATCCCCAAAGCTTCACCCCGGACCAGATTTTTCTAAATCTGGATTTATTGCGTCCCTACATCTAGTTTTGTTAGGGTCACCGAATCGAATTGCATAGCATACACAGTAATGGGGCTTGTAGCCACCACTGTCGCCGACGAGCACCGCCGGCGACCACCACATGTCCAACATAAGTAGCTCGAAGACTACCGTACACACAGCATACATCACAGCCAGCTGATACAGAGGGAAGAGGGGGAGGCTGCAGATCTAACCCTAGACCTAACCCTAACCCTAACCCTAGCCGGTTTGATGGAACTCGCCGGAGTACAAACTGCAGAGCCAACGGATGATCCAACGATCGCATATGTGGGCCCGTACATCCTGGTACCTCCTAACCCTAACCCTAGCTCATCGACGACGAGATCGAATCTCGCCGCCGACTTACCTGAGCCGTGCACATGCTCGCTGGATCGAGCTGTACACCGCGCCGCACGAAGCCACGCGCCGAGCCGCACCTCGGCTCGGCTCGGTCTCCTCGCTGTGCGGGGCCCGCATCATCGCCGCACCACCATCACGCCGCCGCACGACGGCGGTGACCCGCCGCGAGCCTCAAGCTCGCTGGGCCCGGATCCGCGCCCGAGGTTACCGGATCTGACCTCGGGGCCGCCGGATCTGGGGGTCCTGGACCCCTCCGCCGCAAGGGGGGCCCCGGGTCTTCGTCCTCCTCGCGCACGACGGCGGTGAGCTCGCCGCTCACCTACCGCCGCCTTCCCGCGCCACCACGACGCGCCCGCAAGCCGCGCGCCCCCGCACCGCCTCCGCGACCCCCGCACCGGGTCCGCGCGCCGCCACCAACCCGGCGACGAGCTCCGCACGAGCTCGCCCGAGGGACCCCAGCTCCCCTCCTCTGCGCGCCATGGCGCCGCACCGCCACCGCCGCCGCGAGCTTGTCGCACGAGCCCGTTCGCCGCCGCCGCCGCTCGGGTGAGAGGAAGAGGAGTGTGGGGGAGGGAGTGAGCGGATAGGGTTTCAACCCTATCCGTCTTGCTCTTATATCCGGCCGGGCAGGCCGGCCTGGTGGGCTGGGCCAGGGTGGGCCGGGATGGGCCGAGCTGGCCCACTGGGCCGGCCTGTTTCGGAATAAACAGAAAAAGAAAAGAAAATACGAGGAAATTCGGTAAAATCTGAAATTTTGCGAAGAACCCCCTGAATAAGCTAGGAATTACGGTTAAGTCTTGAATTTGCAGAAAAGACCTTGAAGTTTTCCATATTAGAACCCGCAGTCCTAAATTTTTGCAAAAAGGTCCAGATTGTTCCGAAATTACGATTTGACCCAGAAAAATTGCAAAATAGACCCTGTAGTCTATGGAATTTGTCTGATTAATGTTATATTGCATATAACACCTTGGGTTTAAGGGATTTTTATGTCAGAAACATATAAGCTTGCTGTTTTTGCTGTTTAATCCTCCTGTTTGTGCATATTTACTGTGTAACTTGATCTTAAATCATGCATATCATGTTTAAGCAATTAAAATATGATTAAAAGTGCCTTTAATCATAGAAACATGGTTTTAGGACTTGCTCGGAGTTTTTAATCCATTACTTTATGCATTCTACCAACTAGGTTTACAAGAAGTAAACTTATGCACTGTTATTTTTATACATCTTGTAGATGTCTGATCTTGTGAAACGAGAATTTGAAGTGCTGGCACCGAATGGCCTAAACTATCTGTCTTGGTCACTTGATGCCGAAATCCTTTTGAGTGGAAAAGATCTCTTGAAGACGATCAAACCTCAAAAAGGAGATACTGCTGCAACGAATGTGCAGCAGGCTCAGGCACTGCATTTCCTGAGGCATCATTTAAGTACTACCCTGAAGAATGAGTACATGACTGAACGTGATCCAAAAGTCTTGTGGGATTCATTGAAGAATCGGTTTGAGCAGATAGAATCTGTCTTAAAGCGTAAAGTGGAGCGTGACTGGCAGAACTTACGTTTCCAAGACTTCAAGACTATTGAGGATTACAACACCGCTCTGTATAGCATAGTTACCCGCATGAAACTATGTGGAGTAGATCTTACGGATCAAGATCTTATACAGAAGACTCTCACTACCTTTCACCCCAAACTCACTTATGTGAGTAGGCAATACAAGAAAGAAAAGTATGAAACTTATGTACAATTGAGCAATGCCTTGCAGCAAGATCAGGGGGAGGATGAGACTATTATGCAGAATCATATGTCTCGCCCCACTGGCTCAATTGTACCGCCAGAAGCACGTGCTACTTCATTCCAGAAGGATGATAAGGGGAAGGGTCCAAAGAATGGATCAAAGAAGGGTAAGCGGAAAGCTAAGCGCTCCAAGAAGAAGAACGCTAAGCCTAAGACGCTTAAAGGGGGAGCATATGGTGAACAAAACCAAGATTGTTATAGGTGCGGTGAGCATGGCCATTGGTCACGCCTATGCAAAGCACCTAAACATGTTGCTGAGATGTACCAGAAGCTTCATGGCACGAAAAAGAAAATCCAGAAGGAAGCACACTTCTTGGAATGTCCACCACCTGAAGAGGGGTCACCTTCGCATGAAGAGAAGGAAGAAGACATCGCGAAGATGGACATGGGTACACCACAAGATGACAACAAGAACCTTGAAGGATCTGGAGATTTGTCTCTGGATGATGATCTCATGGATGAAGATGATCTTCTTGGAGAAGAATTAGAAGACTTGCATGGAGACATGAAATAATTCTCCCTAGTTATAATACTATCTAGTAGATGGTTTTGAGTAGTAGTTATGCATTTAGTTTTAAATTCCTGCAATGAATTAAGTGGATTAATGTAATCTCTAGTAGAGACCTCGTTTTTAATATATAGTACTTGCAGTCTATATAATCGCCTTGGTTTTTCTTTTACCTTGTCTTTTTTTTTTTGGCTTTTTCTTGAAGTATTTGCCTTTGTCTTTGCCTACAAGTGTAGTACAATGGAAGAGGAACTATGTCTTGTAGACTGTTGCACCACTAGCACAGTTCTTAGGGATACTCGTTATTTCCAAACACTCAGAAAGTATGAAGAAGGAATAACGACTCTCATTGGAAATGGGAGAAAGATTGTGGGTTCCGGAAGGGCAACCTTTACTCTCCCTAATGGAACGACATTAGTAATCCAAGCAGCATTACTATATCCAGACGCAACTAGAACGTTGCTGAGCTTCAAAGATATCCGTGCAAATGGTTTTCATGTAGAAACTAATGACGATAATGGCGAAGAACGTCTTATCATGACTAAGAAGCATGGAGATCAGAAAACTATTGTGAAAAGTTTCCCCTCCTTTAAGGAAAGCATGTACTACACCTATATTAAACCACAGAATGGCTTAGCTGCGTTTAAAGTGATCTTGAAGAATCGTGAACCATACAGAATATGGCATGAAAGACTTGGGCACCCAGGAAGTAATATGATGGGCAGAATCTTGAAGAATTCTAGTGGGCATGAATTGCAACCGAGACAATTTCCTAATAATCTTGAAGATTTCTTTTGCGCTGCATGTGCAACTGGGAAATTGATAACTAGAACCTCTACATTAAAACTTCATGCAGAAGATACACCATTCCTTGAAAGAATACAAGGAGATATCTGTGGACCTATTAGTCCCTTCTCAGGGCCTTTTAGATACTTTATGGTATTAATAGACGCCTCCTCGAAGTGGAGTCAAGTATGTCTATTGTCCACTAGAAATCATGCTTTTGCACGCCTTACATCCCAAATAATTCAATTGAAGAATAAATTTCCAGAGCATAGAATTAAATCCATTCGCATGGATAATGCCGGAGAATTTACCTCGAAGGTATTTGATGATTATTGCAAGTCATTGGGAATAAAGGTAGAACATTTTGTTCCTCATGTGCATACGCAAAATGGTTTAGCAGAATCGCTAATTAAGAGGATCAAGTTAATTGCAAGACCACTATTATTGCATAGTCAGCTGCCTACCACTTGTTGGAGACATGCTGTGCTACACGCTGCTGCTCTCATACAACTTAGACCATCTGCTAAAGTTGAAGAATCACCATTAGCATTAGTGCAAGGGAAGATACCGAATATCTCTCATTTAAAGAAATTTGGATGTGCCGTATACGTCCCTATCCCACCACCTCAGCGATCACAAATGGGAGCTCAACGTAAACTTGGAGTTTATGTGGGATTTGAGAGCCCATCGATCATAAAATATCTTGAGCCTCTCACTGGAGACTTGCATACGGCTCGATATGCTGATAGTATCTTCATTGAAGACCATTTCCTGGCATTAGGGGAGGATTGTACCTCAAGAAAGAATGCCGAGAAATAGAGTGGGAAACTCCTGGAATCCATGGAATGGATCCTCGCACTAAAGAAACTGACCAAGAAGTTCAGAATATCATCCACTTGCAGAGGATTGCTAATGAACTGCCAGAGACATTCACCAACACACAGGGAATTATGAAATCTCATATACCAGCAGTAAATGCACCGGAAAGAATTGAAATACCCCATGAAGTGGGAGCTCAAATGGAATTCCAAACTAGAGCCACTACCTCACTAGCTAGAAATGCTAGGAAGAGGGGGAGTGAACCGGTTGCAAGGGTATCGAAGAAACCCAAAGTACAAGCACAAGCTAAGGCTCCTAGGAGACGTCCGATGGAGCGTAAGCGTAAGCTTGGTACTAATGAGAATCCCGTGAATGGTGAAATGAGTGTACACGAAGTACCGAAACCGGATATTCCAGATCTGAACATACCTATAAGTGATGATCTGGACCATGACGAAAGAATCATGGAGAACTCAACACACTATGTTGAGACAGGAGAAAAGTATGATAGAAGAGCCCAGAATGTCGACATATATTTTGCAGAAAAGATTGCCCACATCATTGATGAGGTTGAAGAACCCAAATCAATGAAAGAATGCAAGCAGCGTTCTGATTGGCCAAAGTGGAGAGAAGCAATCACTGCAGAACTAAACTCGCTTAACAAAAGACAAGTCTTCGGACCAGTCTGCCTCACCCCTGAAAGAATGTATCCCGTAGGATACAAATGGGTATTTGTCCGGAAGAGAAACGAAAAGAATGAGGTCGTAAGATACAAAGCGAGATTAGTAGCTCAAGGTTTCACGCAGAGACCAGGTATCGATTTCGATATCACATACTCACCTGTAATGGATGGAACCACATTCCGGTACTTGATCTCTCTAGCAGTAAATATGGAATTGCAGATGAAATTGATGGATGTTGTGACAGCGTACCTGTATGGGTCGTTGGATACTGAAATCCACATGAAGGTTCCAGAAGGAATTAAAGTCCCAAATGAAGAAGAACGCAACTTATATAGTGTGAAGCTGCAAAGATCACTATATGGCTTAAAGCAATCTGGAAGAATGTGGTATAATAGGCTTAGTGAGTTTTTACTGAAGAAAGGATTCCTGAAGAATGAAGACTGTCCTTGTGTATTCATTAGAAAATCAGAGATGGGATATTGTATAATATCCATCTATGTCGATGATCTAAATATCATTGGAACGACACAAGACATCGAGGAAGCTAGTTCATTCCTGAAATCTGAATTTGAAATGAAGGATTTAGGAAAGACTACATTCTGCCTAGGCTTGCAGCTAGTGCATACCCCAGAAGGTATACTAATGCACCAGTCGAACTATACCAAGAAGGTATTAGAGAAGTTCAGTATGAGTAGTGCATACCCACTCAGAACCCCTATGGTTGTGAGGTCACTCGATGTAGAGACCGACCCATTTAGACCAAAAGAGGAACATGAGAAAGTAACATGAGAAAGTATTGGGACCTGAATATCCCTACCTAAGTGCTATCGGAGCGTTGATGTATCTAGCAAATGGTACAAGACCCGATATTGCCTTTGCTGTTAATCTACTAGCAAGATTTAGTGCAGCTCCAACCAGAAGACATTGGAATGGCATTAAGCATATCCTCAGATACCTTAGAGGAACAGAAGATATGGGGTTGT
This sequence comes from Eragrostis nindensis, assembly GCA_012490785.1. Taxonomy (NCBI): domain Eukaryota; kingdom Viridiplantae; phylum Streptophyta; class Magnoliopsida; order Poales; family Poaceae; genus Eragrostis; species Eragrostis nindensis. Next base: position 374,595 of record JAAXCT010000561.1, read on the forward strand.
TCTTCCAGAAGAAAGGAAATGTAATCCTAGAAGGATATACAGATGCTGGGTACATGTCGGATCCACACAAATCATTCTCGCAGACTGGTTATGTGTTTCTCTGTAGTGGAACTGCAATTTCTTGGAGATCTACGAAGCAGACGATGGTGGCTACATCAACGAATCACTCAGAGATTATTGCCTTGTATGAGGCATCTAAAGAATGCACTTGGTTAAGAAGAATTACTCACCATGTACTGAATACATGTGGAATTGAAGTGAGTAAAACCCCTACCATTATCTATGAAGATAATGCAGCTTGTATTGCACAAATACAAAAGGGATATATTAAGTCTAAGGTCACGAAGCACATTACACCTAAATTCTTCTTCACGCATGAAATGCAAGAGAATGAAGAAATTATGGTGACTCATGTTCGCTCATGTGATAATCTTGCAGATATGTTCACTAAGGCCCTACCTGCTAAATCTTTTGAAAAGCATAGGCATGGTATAGGAATGAGGAGACTTAAAGATGTGTGCAAATCAGGAGGAGAATTCTCTTGAACACATAAATCCTAACACTATAGTCAAGAAGACAATATATAGAAAATTCTTGAAGAATATAGCATTGTACTCTTTTTCCCTCATTTGAGTTTTTACCTGAAGGTTTCTCAAAAGAAGAGGTTTTTAACGAGGCATTGTGTGCAATATGAAGCAACGGTACCATGTACTCTTTTCTCTATTTTTCCCACTGGGTTTTTATGAAGGAGTTTTTAATGAGACATGTGTGTCGTCGTAAAATGCCCAAGGGGGAGTGTTATAATAATAATACTTGTTGGAGGAGGAAAGGAAGTTCCAGGAGAACCTATCCTAGTCCTACTCCGTATGTGGGCAATTTACCAAAGGACTCTCTCTCCTAGTAGGAAAGGAGACCCCCTACCCCGAGTATAAATAGTGGAGCATCCCATGATGTAATTACACAAGTTTATTCAGAATAATAAAGAGAAGGCTCCACCCTACGTTGTGTCTCGCCTCTTGTCTACTTTTGTCGTTATTCTCTCCCGTCGATAGTGTTATTACAACACATAGCTCATGCAAATGGCACATCCGGCAAACATCTCCTTCATCTCCTGATTGCTGTCGTTCTCACAGCTTTGACCATGGCCACATCTACAGCCCTTGTTGTTACAGCGAACCCACCCGCGATTATGGCCGTGCCGCCGTGGACGTCCTCGTCCGCCGACGAGGCCTTCCTCCGTGATCGCTGTGCCACAACCAAAAACGCGACCGCCTGCTACAAAGCTCTCATCCCTTTCGCTAGCTCCTTCAATGGCAGCCAGACTAAAATTTCGGCCGCAGCCACCGCGGTGGCGTTCGGTCAGGTCCGTGCCTTCATCACAGAACTTCATCGGCTTCAAGCCGGTGGAGGACCGGGGGCTGGGAGCCGCCGCGGGTTGTACCAGGCGCTTTCAGGTTGCGCGGAGACCATGGAAGGGGGCAGCCAGGGTGTGGAGGAGGCATTGTCTTATCTTCACCGGCTCGAGTCTCCGGGGAGTACCAAGGACAAGGCCGATGCTCTCTTCTGGGCGAGGAGCAATATCGAAGGAGCGTCATCAGCTAGTGAGGGTTGCATCGACGAGTTCGTAGATACTGGCGAGCCTGTGCTCTCGTCAAATGTTGGTAAAAAAGTGGTGGCTATGGCTGCGACTACTGATCAGTATCTCTACATTGCCCTCTACCTTGTCGTTGGCATAAAGTTGTAAAAACATATGCGAGAGTCGTGCCACAATGCATGTTGGTGGCAACCAATAATTTCAAAGCAGGTCTTGGTGCTCGCTTTAATCATTCTTTTCTTGCTCGCGGGCAGTCTTACCATGACTATACTGACCCCCGAGAGCAAGCTTCGAAGGCGGAACAAACTTTGACTGCTATTGTTGGTGGTAAGCCGAGACGTCGTCGTGGTCCTTGGGTACCTCCGCCAGACTATCCTTCGAAGAAGCTTTGGAAAGACGTCGTGGAAGCTGGGCCGATTAACTCTGCTCCTCCTGCTGAATGATGGTGAGGCTTTGGGTTCTCGTGGCGATTGTTCTCGCCAAAATTCTGTGGATGAAGATGGTTTACCTCTTTTTGAGGCTTCGGAACTGGATGATGCCCCTTTGTTTCGTTCCCGAAAGAAATATCGCGGTATTGGGTATAGCCTTCCTAATCTCATAATGAAGGATTTGCTGCCGGAAACCCATAATTCTGCTGATATCTCCAGGTTGACTCCAGCTATTAGTTTTCCTGCTACCAGTCGAAGGCTTGCCAATTATCACGAAGGTCTCTTGTTCCAATCTCTTTATACCGAACGTCTGAAGGAGAATGCTCTTTATTTGAAAAGATTCGCACCCTTCGTTACTTTTCCTCAATCCTTATCTATATATTTGTTCTTTTCAGACTCTTCATGTTATTGGTGCTTTGGAGAATCAAATGGCTCATATGCGTAGCTGTTTGGAGGAACGCGAATCTGAGCTTGCTGATCTTCAAAAGCGCTTCAAATCGAAGTGCAGAGACTTTAAAAGAGAGACTAAAGACATTGCGGAGTCTTTATTTGAGGCTTGCAAGAGGCTTAATGATAGTCTTGCATCTATTGGTTGTGAGCCTCAAAATTTCCCTCAGAGGAGTCTTCGGCGTCGGACCTTTCTTCTTGGCTTAGTTATCATTCTGCCTATCTTTCTGAGGCCGCGACGAATTTTGGGTTAACTTCAGGGGTTGCAGGTATTCACGAGGCCTTGACCCAGCTCGACTTGTCTGGAGTTGACCTGGAACCCTTTGCTTCCCCCAGCTTCTTCCCGCAAAATGGTGGAAAAGAGCCTTCGTCCATGGTCGATCGTTGTGCTGAGAAAATGGGTGAGCACTGGTCGGAGGTGGGATCGGATCGGGTGTCTTTTTTGATTGCCGCAACCTTAGCGGCCTCAAGTGGTGTTAAGGCCTTGGAGGAAGACAACAATGCTCAAGGGGACGCGCCTTCGGAATATGGTGACGGAGCTAGTGGCGAAAAGTAGTTTGCCTTTTCCTTTCTTTGTGGATTTGTTGTTTTAGACTTTAATTTTAGCGAATGTACTTAGAAATACTTTCTGTTGTTTGTAACGTACTTCGCTAATTTCTCTTTATTTAAACCTTAGCTCTGGTTTTATGCGATCTTAGGGCGCCTTCTTTGGCTTGCCCTTTTTCGCATCGTTTTTACCTTATGGCTGTTTCGAAGTTTCTTTGTCGTCTGAATACCTCTTCCTTTAAAGGTATGCATTCGACCGAGGTCTTTAGGTCTCCTCAGCCTAAAAAACCCCTTCTTCTTTATTTCTGCCCTTTACTTTGGGCGACTTTCTTTGACGATGCTAATGTTTGGCTTGGTAACCTCTTTTTCTGATGTGAGCGTTTTCTTCCTTTCGTGTCTACCCCTTCGCAGGGGGTGAGATCATGCTTCGGAGCCTTTGTTCTTTTGGGAAATATCTTTATTTCTTTCTGGTTCTGCCTCGTTAAAAACCTTGCGCCCCGCGAAGGGTTCCCAATGCAAGGAAAAGAGTACAAACCTTATTTTTACAATTTACACATAGTATTTCTTGAGCTTCTCTACATTCCATGTGTGACTTACTTCTTCTCCTTCTGAGCTTAGTAGCCGGAATGCTTTTTTGTTGGCTGTAGCCTTCGCAATATGGTCCTTCCCACTTGCTTAAGAGCTTTCCTATGGTATTTTCATTTGGCTTTCTTCGAAGCACCAGGTCTCCATTGATTCCTTTTGATCTGATATACTTGTTTTTCCATTTGTTTGTTTCTTCCTCGTACTTCTTCAGATTTTGCATGATTACCAAAATCTGAAATGCAATGAAATGCCAAATTTTGTTTTGTCAAGACTTTGCCACGTTGTTGCTTCAGTTTTCAGCTGTTTACTAGAAAAATAATTGCTAATTTTTTGCTTTCCATTCCATTTTCTCTACTGGCTGATCAAATTATGGATTGCCAACTTTTTGTTTCCTCTTTCTTGTTACATGGAAGTTTGTTGTCCCTGCAATATAATAATTAATGTGGTTCATGTGGTGGTAGGACGAAATTTTTTCTTCCATTCAGATGAGAATTGAATTGGTTTACTATAGTACGTAATGAATTGTTCATGCATCCATATCTTCTTAATTGAAAACTGTAGTTACTTCCCATCAGCACAAAATTGTTAGGTGCTGTTTCGTAACACCCCTCATTGGTGTATTCCAAATAACTCAACTAACAATTATTTGTTCTGGTTCTTTCTATAAAGCAATCAGTCACTGGACCTAGTGATTACTTCTTTAAATCGGTGTGACCCACAAGGTCACATGACCTACTTACATATAAATTTTGGCTGTTAATTCTGCTGGGAAACATGATGTGCGCACTATGCTTTTGTGATATGAGCTCCTTTCTAGTCTCTGGCCTATTTGTTGTTCTAGAATGCAATCAAAATTTTAAAAGTTTTATTTGATTTATCTGTTGTATGAGGTTTCAATTATGTTTTTCACCTAATTGCAGTTTTTATCCAAGGTAGCTTTTACTAACTAATGTCTCTACTGCATAAAATTTCTGTATCTTCTGAATTCTTGATGTTTTGGGAATATTTTAATCAAACCTGTTCATCAGAGAAGTCTGGCATCAGGCCTGACAGATCGACATCTGATGAAAGTCATGCTCACAGGCATTGGCAAGCCTACAGAAATGATTAGGGTGTGCTCGTATCCAGGGGTAATTTTAAAGGGTCACATCAAAGAGAATCTTACCATTTATATGTACTAAACAAAGTCAAATTATAAAACTACTTTTAGTACCCCGTCTAATTATCGAGACGAATCTAACGAGGATAATTAAGCGGCGATTAGAAGATGGTTACTGTAGCATCACTGTAGTAAAATATAGATTAATTAGGCTCATTAGATTTGTCTCGCAAATTAGCACCTATCTGCCAAAAAGATTTTGTCATTAAACTAATTAAAATATTTCTACGGAGCCATTCATTTAAATCTGCAGACACTAGTTACGATTCCGTAAACATGGCATATGGGATTCCTTCACAACCATCTACCGTGCCAAGTGGAACCAGTACTTCATCTGGATCTTCAGTTCAACCAGTTGTCATGGTATACCCCTATGATCAATCTGTAAATTACAGTGCAACAACTAAACCTATCGAATTTGGTTCGTTTGGGTCTGTCTCCTTGGATTCTGGTGACGTACAGGGGCCAACACGTAAAGCACATGCAAATGGATTTTATGAGCAGAGGCGTGCCCCACACAAAGGTGTTTCCTCTCGTTCACCCCCTGATCAACCATCAATGCCCCATCTTCGAAGGTATTTTTTTTCATTCTATCTCTTGTCATCACATTTTCCATATCACTTGTTCTGAATTTAAAATTTCTAGCTGTTAAATTACTGGCTTTGAATTGAACAACAATAACTTGTGGTACATATACTCTTTAAAGTGCTATGTATTCGACATAGTTATGTCTTGGGTTCTTGTTTCATTGCCGTCCCTACCTGTGAGATTGATTTAGTCAAGTTTTTTGAACTGACTTCCTAATCAAAGAATCAAAAAGGTTTTTGAACGGACTTGTTAAAACTGATATCTTATCACTTGTTAGTTAGAAAGTTATCTCGAGTCTACAACTTCCTAGTTAGAGTTATACTCGAGATTTGTTAGGGGTGGCTTTGCCTAGGTGACAAGGCGCTCGAAGGGTGCTGGGTGTCATGGTTGCCATGCCAGCGTGTGTATGGCGTCCGCCATATGTTTGTTGGCGATGCCTAGGTGCAGTTAGGTGTCGGATGGATGTTAAACTGCTTGTAACGGCCATTGCAGCAAGATATAGAGAATCAGTGCCGGAGACAAAGACTGCCATGACCGTCACTGTGCACTTGTGCAGTCTAAGATGCTACCCCTTGAAAGCAAGGGCACAAGCGGGAAGAGGAGAAGACGAGCTGCTGATTTTGTTAATCCTTGATGCGATTTGGTGGATGGTGACGAGCGATAGCGGCACTGATTCGTGGAACGAGAGAAGGGCGAGAGAGTTGCGGTGGCGGAGCTTGGCTGCTTACATATGTGAGGGCTGTGTACATTAGGTGGTTATGAGAAGGGCATAGGGCAAGCCGTGGGCTCTGGGCTGATGGGGCCTGAAAGTTGCAGCCCAGTAGCTAATATCTTCTTCATTCTTCTCTTTTTCTTTATCTTTTTATTTTTTTAAACTTGGCAAGGGTCAGTCACCAAGAGATGCCACATTGCCATAAAAATGCGGTGTGGCATTCTATAAGCTTGCCAGGCAATGATAACTTAATCAAGCAAAGAATTAGATCCAATGCCTTGCTAATGGCATCTCCTAAGTTACCCAATTGTGTTTAGGGCTACCCTGATTTCCACCATGACTATAATCTCCCTCAAACATTCAAACACGTAACAATGTCCTTTCGCCATACTATAGTGATGACATTTTTGCATTTTATGCCCTGGCTGTTCTTATGGTTAACTGGTTAAGGCAGGATAAGCATTTATTTATTTTTTTAATCCCTACTTTGTTTATTTTTTTAATTAGACCAGCTCCAGCCAAATCATGTTTCCTGCTGGAAACAATGGGATGACTTCCAGTAATTTGGCAGGGGGCATGAAGTTATCTAGTTCTCTTATGAAACATGGTCGATAGCCATATCCATGTCCTGATACTTTGATTTGGAGCTTGCACTGCAATGTGCTAGCCGTTTTCAGTCATTTGGCTGTGTGGTGCATTCATGTTCCAGCCTATCAGTATTCTACGCTGGTTTTTACCATCCTTGACTGTTTTACTGGCCACAGGAGTTGATGCACATATATGCGATGGACTAATCCTTCATACTGGCACAATAATAAGGAGTTGTGTCGAGCTCCAACTTCTGTTGCTGTTGTCCAGAAGTACGGATGAACATGAGCCCTAGCCGAGGAATCAACATTGGATATGTCAAGATGCTACACAGAGTCTTTGTGCAGAAACTCGGAGCAAGCAATGCATTAGTCACCCGATCCACGTGATTCCTGCAGCACAGGTGGGATCTCCTCCTTCATCAACACTCGATCTGTAGATTTGGTGCATAGATCATGGAAATATTAGGCTTCACTGGGCCATTTCTGTTACAATATGAGAAAGCGAAGTCCCAAGGCTAATTCAGCATCTCCCCAGCCAATGCTGCATTGGCGTAAACTCAGCTACTGGTGGACTCCTGATGAAAGAGTAGGCGAAAGAACTGTGTACAATTGCTTTACATACAAAAGGTTCTCTAGATGTAATAGATAGGAGTAACCTTGGTTGCCAATCCCACGTGAAAGAGAAACTTGGTGGGAAATCTTTGACCACTGATTTTTGCGGAATAAAAGTAATCAATGGTTGGTTCTATGTTTGCTTCACCTTCTACCTGTCCAAAACATAATGGTGGAGCCATTTTGCGCCTGTCTTTCTGTTGCACTTTACTTTTAGCAATGCATTAGTCTTCTTCTTCTTTTGCCTTTTTTTTTTTTTTTGCTAAGAAAGGTCAAGCTCCCCCTCATCCAAGCTCTAGCTTGGAGGGACAGACCAACTATGGCCCTCTGCCGGGCAGAGTTCGACGCCGTCTCCTCCGCCCATTGCGACTCGCCGCTCGTGGTTTCACAGTTGAATTCTACGAGCATCCGCGTGTACTACTACGTGTGGCCAGAACCATGCTGGGCTATGCGCTCTGTCGCTTCAAGAGAAGCTGGACGTACGTTCCAGGGATCATGATCTCGCTAATTAAAGCCCTCCGACGGCATCCACCCTTCCGCCTCGCGCCGCGTTGCTAATATCTCGTCATCGTATCTGATTATTATATTCAGACTCACGTACCAATCATAATCACACATACATCGTGTGCTACTACACACTGCGCACGAGATGTGAAGACAAACGAAACCGGCATGCAACATCTTTGTTTAATTATATATCATCAACAAATATGATGTGATGATTCTAGCTAGGGTACGTCGTCTAGAAAGGCCTGGCTATGGCGGGCACTCAGGAGTGCATGCGGGGCATATCTGTTTACATATATCCCAAGTTTCGTAACAGCGTGGTACTGGCTTTTCACTTAGGCAGCAGTAGCTGTCAACTCCGCCAATCTTCACATTCATACAAAATTTCAGGGCCACCTTGCTCTCATCTAAAGCCGTAGATCTTTGGCTTGTGTAATTCAAGACGCCATGTGCGTGGTTGCTCTCAGCCGCAAGGTCGAGTAGGTGCACACGACCTGCTTCAATTTTTCATGTTCATCAACATGTGGAAAATCCTAGAGACAAAGACAGACACTAGAATTCAATGACAAAACTAAAATAAGATATCTTACATTGTACCGTGGACGCAAACAAGAATATGACCATTACATACACCAAGCTACCGCTCCTGTTCCTCATCATATTGATCGTGAACGATAAAGGAGTCAGGGCTATACGTTTTGAGCCCTCCACGTATATATACACACACGCACACGGGTTAGAGTATGGTAACTAAAGATATCGCCTTAATCACGAACGGGAACTTCCTTTTGTTCTGCCGTGCGTAGAGGAATGCATCCGCACGAATTAGGGAAAAAAATCTTATTATTCATAAAAAAGAAAAGTTAACAGATCTATTTGAAAATATATCTCTACTACATATTACATCTTGGGAGTACACTTGGGAGTATAATGGATTTTCCCATCTTTATATACTAAGCTATATATATTATTCATTAAATTTGCTAAAAGTCACACGCGCGCCCCTCCCAGCATTTCTTTCTTTCGTACGTTTTCCGGTGAATCTTTCTTGTCCGTTGTTTTGTTTCCATAAATCACAGGATAAGACAAATTTGCCCGTATAACTACTCAGCTAATACTCAACATGTTTAACGTATATTGAGTTTTCAATTTCTTTTTGCTCCCGTAACAAACTACAGGCAAATTTGTAGTACAGGAAAATGGCTTAATAGCTGTTGGCATAGATTCATCAATTTGGTGTTCATCTACAATGTGCCTATGCCACCAAGTCCCTTGCATGATGATGAGAAGTCCAGTCTTAACGGTTACGGAACTTAGGGCGCAAGAATTGCTTGCCAGCTTACCTCAGCTCAAGCTCCCCCCACCTTTTTTTTTTTGGGAAAGCTAAAGCTTACCGCCGGGTGTTCCTGCCCGTGCGAGCACCCGAGCTCCTGTCGTGGGGGTGGGGACGAACTTAAAAAAAACTGCAAGAAACAAAACAAAATGAGAAGAACACTGAAGCTGTACCAGAGAGGAGAGTCGAGTGCCGAGGTCATGTGCCCAACCGCCATCCAGAAACCTCGCGCCGGAATCAAGAGAAGCAACCCAAAGGGGTGACCTGAGAACACAACCTACACAGCTACGTGGCAGCATGGCCGACCTGTGTTCTCAGTGCACCCCTCCAGGTTGAGCTTCACTTCATTGAGTTGCATCAGCACACCAGATAGGTACACGAGAATGCGTTGCGTACGCTGTGAAGGGCGATTCGGAGCTTCGAGCGTTCGAAGAAGGATGCCTGGTTTCGAAGAGGGGAAAATAAGGGATGCACTGTGTGCTCTATATATTTGGGGACCGCGGCTTGTCATAGTGTTGACATCGTGTCAACACCGTTTGTTTTTTTCCATGACCCATCACGTGGGACCTGGAATATCTGGTGCAGACTGATCGTGTAAGTTAGTACTTCTAAAACCGGCAAACCCTGCCAGCCAGAGAAATTTTTCTTAACATCTCGTGCTGTAATTTTTCCTCATGCTGTACCGTGCCATGTCACAGAACAAACTGTCGTTTACTCTCAATAGTATCTTATCTTCTAGTTGAGGACTACGGAAACGAAGGATGGGATTACTATAGCTACTAACTGGAGAACTAGCTAGTTTCCGAAAACGATGGTAGGAAATAGAGGACCATCCAGTTCAATACCACCAAATGATAACATCGTACCATCAGTTTTCTGCGCGTCATCTGCTTGACACCTTTGCATTAGAGGCAAACGTATTGAGTGCGATGGTGGAAACTTGGAATGGGATTGAATTATTGTACTCTGTCCAGGTATTTCTTGTTGACTTTATGACAACTTGCTTAGCTTGGGTGACGCTCATTTGAGTTTGCGTGCGGCGACTCACGGGACGCGGCGACTACGACTCTTCGGTGAAAGAAAATTGGCCGGCTCCGTAGCCTCCGGCGGCTTTGCTGTCGGGAGAGGATGGAGGCCCAGCATCGAGGCGTCATGTCTGCTCTTAAGTTTAGGTAGTTAGGTTTTCTCACGGTGGTTGCTTTTGGCGGCGGGCGCGGTGGTTGTTAGAGTTAGGGTTCCTCCAGTAGTGCAGTCGAGGCGACGGCGGTGAGACGTCGTCAAAATTCATTGGCATGGAGCAACGGAGGACGACATGTCTCAACGGTGGTGGTGTGGCGAAGACGCCATCATCGATGGAGAATAAAGTACTACGGCCCCTCCTTTGTCTTGGCGTGGTTCTTCATGACCATGGCTGTGAGAGTTTGGTTTCCAGTGACAATCTCTTCGATCGAACCACTAGAGAAAACCTAACCCTAACAAACACTACTGTCGCCGCCAAAAGCAACCACCGCGAGAAGACCTACCTATCTAAACCTGGAGAACAAAGTGGACGTTGGGATGCCGGGCCTCCCTCCTCCACCGACGGCGAGGCCGCCGGAGACGAGGGGGCCGGCGTTGCTTTTTTGCCGAGTCGCCGCTCGCGCCGTGGGTATTCCGCGCGGCTGGCAGCTCGTGTATCAGCCTGTTCTAAAAAACTTGCTTAGCTTGAATGTCATCGATAAAAAACCTGAGTATATATCAAGCGCACCGGATCAAAGAAGCAAATTTCTATATAGGACTATAGAACACTGAATTTTTTTTTTGTGATTTGGTCTGTGGCTTAGCCGCTTAGGTATGTTTTCTTGATTTGTCTAGGACACTTATTTTCTACATAGGTGACACTCTTTCAATTTATCTGTAGGAAATCAAGTATTCCATAGATTATTTCAAAAATTGAAGCGTCCTTTAGAACATTGCACAGGTATATTACACAATTTTCTATCATTCAAATAGCCAGCAGATTTGTTTTATTACTCTCTATTTAAGCCTGATGCTAACTTCATATATTGACATTGCTTCTCACTCTACGTATCATGATGTTGATATTGTTTTTTTTTGGAAAAGGGAATTTCATTAATATTGAAGCATATTACATCCTTTAATTACAAAAGCATCCCAATCAAGGCCAACTTCATTGATGGGAGACAAAAAAAAACCTTGAAAGTGATGAGGACATCGCTCCTTTGGATACACATGTCACACCTCCGCTGGATATACAAGGTCCAATCACTAGAGCTCGCGCACGACAGATGAATCTAGAGGTGAGCTCGTTCCTAAGCATTCATTTATATGAATTTGAGGATAGATTGCTACCTAATGATTATATTGTGATTAGGAATCATGGAGAGGACCAGGAGATGATTAGAGAGGAGCTTGGAGGCGTGGAGGGACAGCAAGGGCGTCCAAACCAAGTTGGAGGCCCAATTGAAGTCGACTTCGGATCGGTTTCGGAGTCCAGGAGCAGTTTGCACTAAAACGGTCGCCCAGGTCGTATACGGGCTCGGTTTTGGACCTTCTTCATATGCATGGAAATATAATTTGATAACCTTTCCAATGGCACCGGTCTCATGTCAAAATTCGTCCGGAGTCATCGGGAATCGTCGAAACAAGTTTACGTCCAGAATCTGTCCCGGTGCTGCGCCACCGTAATCTGGCCTTTGGGCTTTGTATCGTGTTGGAGCCCATTAGGGGCGCGTCCAGGGGGTCTTGCACGCCCTAAGGTCTATATCTACCGTAGCCGCCGCCCGAGTTAGGGTTGGGTTTTGCTTAGATTATTCTGTCAATACCAGTTTCGCCGTTCATCGGTTTGTGAGACCCCAACTCGTGAGCTTAATTCAGTTTTCAGCAATTTTGGTTGCAATCTACTGTGTTCTTGCTTGTGTTCTTCGATTCGCAGGCAAGGATAAGCCTTCTTGGCGAGGTCGACAGTGCACCGCCGGTCGATAACCTGAGGAGACGTGGTGCTGCGATTGCGGGGCTTAGAACGTGTTGTTCTGAAGCCGGATCGACGTGTGTCAAGTCTCCACCAAATCGAGAGTTATCAGAACCTTTCGGAAGATCGGGAACCCTAGTTCACATCAGAAAGAGCCGCAAATTCCACCATCTAGGATCACCATCCCAGACGGATATGCCACGGACGAAATCTCCGATCTGAAAGAACACGACCATCTCACCATCCACCACCGCCATCCTCATCTCCGACGGGAAAAAACTAAAACCCAACCCTTTCGCAGAAGAGGTGTAGACTGATATTCCACATGCAAATACGAAGAACTCGCCGCCGTCGAGCCCGTAGCTGAGCCTATCGCCGCCTCCTTCACTAGCCCACAGCCATGGCCATGAAGAACCATGACGAGACAAAGGAGGGACCGGAGTACCTTATTCTTCATTGATGATGGCGCCTTCGACTCGCCACCACCGCAACGCATCCACCTCCAGTGATCCATGCCGATGAACTTGATGACGCCGCATCGCCACCCTCTTTGACCGAACCACAAGAGAAACCCTAAGCCTAACAAACACCACGGTCGTCGCTAAGGGCCACCACCGCAGAAAGACCTACCTATCTAAACATATGAAGAAACAAAGAGGACGTCGGGATGCCGGGCCTCCCTCTTCCACCGACGGCGAGGCCGCCGGAGACGAGGGGGCCGGCGTAGCCTTTTTTGAGTCGCCATTTCCGCCGCCGCTTGCTGAGTGCATTGCGCTAACAGATCCACGTCATTAAATGGTTACATGTTGATATTGTTACTGAATTCACTGAACCACTTAGTCCGTACTCCCTCCGTCCGAGAATATTTAGCATTCTGGCCTACTATAGTTTTTCTAAAATACTTACATTCTCACTTTACAATGCACTTTTGTTTTCAATACATCTATATCAATCTCCATCTCTCTCCTAGTTTATATATACCTACTTTTTCCACCTCAATAATCACCTTGCACAGAACTAAAGTGCCAAGTATATTGGGACAGATGGAGTAGTGGTTTAGCGAGGATATTTGCTATTTCACATCCTTAGTAGAATTGAACCTAATTTTATGAGCATTGTGTCCAGCACTGGACGCTGTCGCGTTTAGTGGCGTTTAGAGCATCTCCAAGAGATTATCAAAAAATTAGCCCTATAAATTTGTTTTTGGAAGCAACTAAAAAATTATGCGGGGCAATTTTTCTTCCCTCCTCCAACAGTTCCTCCCTAAAAGTGGATCAAAACACTTTTGATTGGGCCACGTCAGCATTTGGGCCATAAAATCATTAATTCTAGTGAAAAAAAGAAGGAATGGGGATCCCAATTCTTCCCCTGTTTGTAGCTAGGAGTTTAGGAGGTATGAAAAAGTTGGGAGTAGTTTTGGGGTGCTGTTGGAGATGGTTTTTTTGATTGAATCCTATTATTTTGATTTAAGGAGAGGTTTTGGGGCTCTTTTGGAGATGCTCTTAGAGTCCAGATCTGGACGCTGTCTCACATAGCGTCCTTCCTAGTTTTAAAAATAGTTTCAGGTATTTACGATTAATAAAATTTCGATCATAGTTTTTCTTTACTAAGTAAAAAAAATCGGGCCACTCAAACATTGACATATTTGATCTTTATTTACAGCATCTTTTTTTATGCACTCACTGTTGCCTATTTGGTAGGTGGCCCAGTGATTTCCTAAAGCGCATATATTTTGCCAAAGCTTATCTTAATAGAAAAGAAAACGCCTGTGCTGTTTTTTGGAGCACACATTAACTGGTATTAATAACTTATTTGCTGCTTGAGCTCATGAGCTGAGCTCTTTCCGTTTTAAAATCATATAACCCAATTAACATCGGATGTATATCGGGCCGGATCCAAAAGATATTTAAAGTTAACTTATATTAGGCTGCAATAGTACCTTCCATCCATAAATCTTATCATGACATGAGAAGAGATATGCGTATCTGCCAGGATTGGAAAAAAAAACAATGAAAATTACTAGCTGTTGACAGCCGTGACAGATGCATGGTGCGGAAATTATGGAAAATCTTAAAACGGACATGTTATATATAAACCGGCTTAGCCGCGTTCTCTGTGTCCATAGCTCATGCAAATGGCACATCCGGCAAACATCTCCTTCCATCTCCTGATTGCTGTCGTTCTCACAGCTTTGACCATGGCCACATCTACACCCGCGATTATGGCCGTGCCGCCGTGGACGTCCTCGTCCGCCGACGAGGCCTTCCTCCGTGATCGCTGTGCCACAACCAAAAACGCGACCGCCTGCTACAAAGCTCTCATCCCTTTCGCTGGCTCCTTCAATGGCAGCCAGATTAAAATTTCGGCCGCAGCCACCGCGGTGGCGTTCGGTCAGGTCCGTGCCTTCATCACAGAACTTCATCGGCTTCAAGCCGGTGGAGGACCGGGGGCTGGGAGCCGCCGCGGGTTGTACCAGGCGCTTTCGGGTTGCGCGGAGACCATGGAAGGGGGCAGCCAGGGTGTGGAGGAGGCATTGTCTTATCTTCACCGGCTCGAGTCTCCGGGGAGTACCAAGGACAAGGCCGATGCTCTCTTCTGGGCGAGGAGCAAAATCGAAGGAGCGTCATCAGCTAGTGAGGGTTGCATCGACGAGTTCGTAGATACGGGCGAGCCTGTGCTCTCGTCAAATGTTGGTAAAAAAGTAGTGGCTATGGCCACGACTACTGATCAGTATCTCTACATTGCCCTCTACCTTGTCGTTGGCATAAAGTTGTAAAAACATATGCGAGAGTCGTGCCACAATGCATGTTGGTGGCAACCAATAATTTCAAAAATTCATTTTTCGTCCTTCTTGTTCATAACAAATACGTCACGTAGATTTTATTCCACCAATAGGGTAGGGATGTACCAAGCTTAGAAGGTGGACATGGATATGCAAGTATAAAAAATTCAAAAATAGAAAAGCAATTCGAGTAAGAAAGGACATACTAACCATATTGATATACATGACCATCATTTTGACTCTTATTTAAGTTAAACTCTTGATTTACATCTATTCTTTGTGTATAATCGTTATAAACTACCTCGGATCACATGATATTCGGATATGAATACTATTCATCTCATATCCTATCCCGCTATTATTTCGTAGATGCGGGCGAGCCTGCGGTCTCGTCAAATGTAGGTAAAGAAGTAATGGCTATGGCTACTACTACTGATCAGTATCTCTACATTGCCCTCTTCCTTATCGTTGGCATTAAGTTGTAAAAACACATGCAAGAGCTGTGCCAGCGACCAATAATTCGGAAATTCATTTGTCATCTTTCTTGTTCGAAACAAATACATCTGACAGATACCAGTGATTTGGGAGGAAACGAAATCTTTGAAAAAAGAAACCATACAATATATATCTTGTCCATTTTGGTACCTGTGATTTGGGAGACATACTTCTTCCCAGGAGCAGTTTCGGTATTTGGCCGGCATCTGCAACCATAGCATTAGGATCGACGCGAATCATCAAAATCATAAGGTTAGATTGTCAACAGCCAAAGGGTCATGACTCTCGAGGGCCAAGGAAAAGAGAGCGGCGGCGACTAATAGCTAGGTGAATGTGCCGGACCCTTTGCCTCCGTCGGCTCGATCTCAGGGTGGGCCTGCCCACCAAGGCTCTTAGGTTTAAAATAGTTACGTATTCCTGTGTCGGTCGCTTGCGGGTACGGCGACGGCTGTTAGGGTTCCTCTAGTGGTCCGATCAAAGAGGATGGCAGCGGCGGTGTGGCATTACCAAGTTATTTGGCATGAAGCAATAATGGACGAGGTTTCTCGGCATTGGTGACGTGACGAACTCATCATGATCGATAGAAAGTAACTCAACCCTTTCCTTTGTATTGCCGTGGTTCGTCGTATCTATGGCTGTGGGGTATTGTCATTTTGATTTTCGTCGACATCCATCTAGATGTTGTTTAGATTTGTGTTCTCTCATGACAAATCTGGTGAAGAAGGCGATAATGGATTCAATATTGTGGAAGGTTAGCAGCCTATCCCTTTTTTATGGGAGGAGATTAGGGATGGCTGGAGGATATTACGGACGGCTGGCGGGTGTGATGGAGAAGATCATTTATTTACTATTCATCTTTTTACTTTAATTTTCACAAAATCGTATATTTACGATTAATGCATGCAGCAGACTTAAATGTTTCTTTGGAATAGTATACCCATGCACGATCGAGTGCCAGCCACATACATATGAAGATCTATCCATGATCTGAGGTAGTTGTGGACATCGAGTATGACAAAAAAAAGAGTAATAAGAAAGTATAATTAATGATTAAATATAATTTGAATACTATGTCTAAGTGAAAATAATCTGATAAAATCACCTATCGACGAATAGTTAATAGTTCATCTCAAGAGTATGAGAGTACAATAGAAGTTACAAACATTATATCCTTGATGTCGTCCACAATATATTTCATTTTGACCCCAAACTTGCTGCCTGTGATTAATACAGAAATTAACCGATCAATGAACTTGCACCTTTCGATTAACTGTAAGCAATTTATGTATTATGAGATACCTGTTAAGATTGACAATGTCATCGATGGTATACACAGTAAGGGTTTGCTAATAAGAGGTTTATAGCCTGGAAGGCGATATAATGAGACACCTCAGTCAAGTATGAACACTTTTAACTTGGAGACATGTAAGTATTTCAACTTATTATGCTGCTACCTATGATGTTTTTAATAGGGTAAATGGATCATGATTCTCTTTCCCGGGGTGTGAATAATTTCCTGAACAAGGAGCAATATCCGTCAACGAAGGGTTCTGTAAAAGCCTTAATTTTAAAATTTCGAGAAAAATATTTCTGAAATACTTTGAACCAAACATGCTAATGCATAACATACACTTTTCTGAATTTTTCTCGGCACCTCTGCATGTCTTGTCCATATTCATTTTGAATGTCTCGGACTAATTCTACTTGCAGCTGAGAACTTTTTGTCTTTCAAGTATTACTAGATTTCTGTGAATTTTTAATTTTATAAATACCCAGTAAGCATGTCCATGCATTGCACCATTTCGCACACATGCAGTCCTAACACTCGCGCACCTGACCTTGGCATCTGGGGGCACTCATCCCACTCACTAGATGATTCCCCGCGCGTTGCTGCGGGACATTGAAAATACCAAAAAACTTCTAATGATATGTACACAGCTCATTAAATAGAGTACAGAAATGGTAAAGAATAAAGTAGAAAGATGGCATGGCTATAAAGGTTGACGGAAATATGTAGAAAGAGCACTGAATTTTTTGATCGAAGATGATAAAAGTAGAAAGATGGCATGGCCATAAAGGTTCACGGAGGCACAAATGTATTGAGCGAAGAGCATCAAAATAAATTCATTAACAATGTATAAAATAATTCTAGCATGGTATATATCATAGATGAACATGGGGATAAAGCTTTGAGATCAAAATTTGAATTGAAATAATCAACACAAAATGCCTTGAAAAAAAAGACAAAGAAAAATATGAGCGAATAACGTCATAGCAAACACTGCTCCACATGGAGTTAAATGGGGAGTCTTCAGATAAGAGTAAAAGAAAAAGCAAATTGGCATGTAGAATCTATTGGCACAGTGCAGATCCATATAATCTGAATTTTGAAGTGGAAAAAAATGAAAGTGGTGAGGTGCCGATGCTTGGTGGAATGGGATAGGACATTTGGAATATGTGTGGCTTTATATACGTCACAATTTTTGGAGATCAAAAGCTAAATTGGTTCAGATTTTATAGCAGTACTATTAACTTTCTTTGATGCCCATTGATTATTGAGCATACGGTGTGTAGCTGCATAGAAAAAAACCGAGATAACTAAGACCGTCAGAAGGTGCATGATAGTATAATAATCTTAATGCCATTAACACCATTAGCTCTACTTTTCAGTTTCTACAATATTAATGAGGCATTGGAATAGTGGATGCGGTGAAGATGAATTTAGAAAAGGGGATGCAAGGATCTAACGGTGAGCAGCAAGTATATAGTAGGGAATGGACGGCTGAAATAATAGTGATGATGTGGCGCAATGTGAGAGCAGCTTTATAGCAATTATGACATTTAGTGGGTTGCATCTATATAGTATATATAGATAAGCTAATTCATATTTTAATCAAGGTAATTAGAGTCCTCAGCAGCTTTGGATATTTGTAGAGGTAGCAGGCATCCTTACCAACGTGTCCTCACTAGCAGTGGCGGAACCAGACACGAAACACAGGGGGGGGGGGGGGGGGCGATTAGGCAACTCCATAAAAGCTTGTCGAGAAGTATACCGACGATACACAGAGTCTTTACTACAATTTATAAGAGTTATATACAATTGGGCCACTGCCACAAACAAAATATTAGTGACCGTACCATAAGCACGTACCAAAACAATAAAAAATATTTATCACACAGATGAACGCATCCTGACTTCTCAGTAGTCAGTACATAAAGTGCCGAAGTGCAATTGATTCAAAGTTTTGAAATCTGGAAAAAGAATCAAACATTGAGGTACAGGAACAAGAAAACCTACCCCAAACGCTAATCCTGATGGGCGGCAGCTATGGGAGCCGAGTGGTCGACGGATCCTGCTAATCGCGATGGCCGGACTGCCGGAGAGAGCGGAAGCAAAAATGCGGCCGTGTGCGACGACCGCCGAGCCGCCAAGGCTTGATCTGCAAATCTCCGTTCAGTCCGGCAAGCGCTGGCTTTGGTTGCTTTTTTCCCCAATTAATTTCTGCGGCTGTGCAATGAAGCTTACAAGAGAAGCCTTCGTTCGCGCCGCTGTGCCTGAGTTCGCGCCCAAGGATTAGTGATTTGGGCCAATATTCCATTGGCGTACTGGTCTTTGGGCTCATGAAAGCAGCCGAGATGCTTGGGTCCTAGAAATTTTTCGTGGGCCAAGGGGGGGCCGTGGCCCCGGCTGGCCGACGACTGGATCCGCCAGTGCTCACTAGTGAAGCAGCCAAACTCAGCACGGCAACTCTTTCTTATCCCCTGCCTTTCTCCATTCTTGTCCATCGCAAACACACACACACACATGCTTGATGCTCTGCTCTCAGCAAAACAGGGGAGAGCTCTTCTCCCCCGTCTTCTTGAGGAGAAAAGCAGGAATCAGAGCACATCGAGTTTCTCCCTCTCGTTGCATCTTGCATCACACCCTGAGGCTTCGATCTAAAAACGCAGCTGGAATGAGATCCTCATCACTCCCTGTCCCTGGCATCACACCCCGAGGCTCGTTTGGGAACTCAATTCCCCGGGGATCCCGGCCCAATCCCGGGGAAGCCCGCCTGCGGGGAAGCCAGCTCGGGGAAGCCCACCGCAGCCTTTGGCAACCCAACAACACGGGAAGGCCTGCCCGGATTCGGCCATTTTCCCCGGGCCAGAAAAAATCGTCTCGCGACACAGGGAACGGCATCCCCCACCTCGCCTCTCCTCTCTCGTCGCCGCCGCCGCCGCCACAGCCTCGCCTCTCCTCTCGTCGTCGCCGCCGCCGCCACAGCCTCGCCTCTCCTCTCGTCGCCGCCGCCGCCGCCACAGCCTCGGCTTGTCCTCTCAGATACGCCTTTGCCGCGGGCTTCTCCGCCTCGCTGTGCGCGCAACACGCCGGGCACGAGACCGTCCGCGTCGTCGACTGCGAGGGCCGCCACTGCGTGCGCTGCACCGGCTCGGAGCCGTGGTTCCCCTACTTCGTCCGCATCGAGGTACGCTTTCATCCTCTCAGATCAGTGCAGTTATGCTGCTTGGTTGTCGTGGATGATCCATAGATAGAGTTGGTGCGGGCAAACTTGAGTGAAATACTTGAATCTTGCCTGTTTGCATCATGGATTTCAACTGAAACTTTGGAATTCGGTCTTGAGTTTCAGGAACAGGTGCACGGCTTCAGTTTTAGGAACAAGTCTTGTGTAGTTCGATCTTGATTCAGCCTCCAGAAGTTCGAGCGCAAGTACTACCTCATCAGGTGTGTTGGGATCTCATACTCTCTTTCTGTTACTCGCCATTTTAGTGCGCTGTTGGAATTGCTACTATCACACGAGTTTCAGAACATGAGATAGAGTATTCTGGTGCTGCCGGGAAACAGCTAGCAAAACTGAAATTCTATCGAGAAGGAACTGCTATGAAATTTAACTGAAGAGTGAAGATACATATGCGCTAGGAGTAGCTATCATATTTGAGGCTGAGTGGTAGATTATTATGGGTACTGTCATTTTCAAAACTAACTTGTACCTATGGGCATTTTACTAGTTTATGTGTTCGTACCTGAATATTTATCTTGATTAAATCCTGCTATGTTCGTACCTGAATTGGTGCATAACCAATCAGCTCTGTTGCATATGCTAACACAATAAACAGAGTAGAGTCAGCAGTCTTGAGAAGCAAATGTAGTAAAGTGTTTGCCTGGTTAGCTTCACTGGACAGGATCAGAACTAGAGAACTGATGTGCCTCTGCGTAAACAGTTCGACATTTGATTTTTTGAATGTACCTTTGCCGTCAATATCTGGACAAATTTAGGACTTACACTGATTGTATCTTTGAAAATATTAGTATAAATATAAAAGTTCCTAACTCTTTGTAGTAGCTGATGTTTATGATCTATATACTAGCATAAATATGAGTTCCTGGGAGGAAGAAGCTGAACAATTTCTGTTAGAAGAGGAAGAAGAGGATGATGAAATTTTCTTTGTCCTCGTGCCTGCTGTACTCTCAGCCATGCAAGAGGAGAAAAGACCTGTCCACACTTCTTCCCTTCCTGGTGCTGTGAAGGTTCAGGAAATCTTGGAAGGGCATGAAAGTTGGTGCAAAGTTGAGTTTCGGATGGAGCCGGAGATATTTAGAGCCATAGCAGACTTACTTAGAAGGGAGAATTTTTTACGTGACACACGAGGTGTTCGCGTTGAGGAGCAACTTGGCATGTTCTTGTACATGCTCTCTCATAACGCTAGCAATCAAGACCTACAAAAATGGTTCCAGCATAGTGGTGAAACGATCCATAGGAAGATAACTGAAGTTTTTGATATAATTCCTGCCTTGACTAGTCGGTTCATCAAGCTTCCAAGTTCACTCCAAACCCATGCCAATATTGCATCAGATCATCGCTTCATGCCCTATTTCCAGGTCAGCCATATAGTTGTCTAACCCTTATTTTTCTTTTCTTTTCTTCAAACTTCACCTTCAGACCTGCATTGGCGTCATTCATAATTGGTTTCTTCCTCTTTCTTTGCATGCAGAACTGCATTGGCGCCATTGATGGCACTCACATACCTATCACTATTTCAGAAAGTAGGGCCGCTCCATATCGGAATAGGAAAGGATCCTTATCTCAGAATGTTATGATAGCCTGCGATTTTGATCTTAACATCACGTTCATTTCATGTGGATGGGAAGGATCTGCATCAGATGCTGGAGTCCTTCGGTCTGCACGTAGCAGGGGGTTTCATGTGCCGCCGGGGAAATTTTATCTTGGCGATGGGGGCTATGCAAACACACCATCATTCCTGACCCCATATCGAGGGGTTCGGTATCACCTCAGCGAGTTTAGGAGCCGCCGTGCATATGCGAACTATAAAGAACTCTTCAACCATCGGCATGCAATCCTCCGCAATTACATAGAGAGGGCCATTGGTGTTGTCAAGAAGAGGTTTCCCATTCTAAAAGTTGGCACATTCCATCCTATTGAAAATCAAAATAAGATCCCAGCTGCAGCGGCTGTGTTTCACAATATAATTAGAAGAGAGCATGGTGAGGAAGGTTGGCTAGATCACCTCCCATCTAACATTCCATCTACCCAATTTGTTGATGTCCCGGAGGATGATGAAAACTACCCAAACGAAACAGAATCAGCTGATGGAAATAATTTAAGGGACCAAATTGCATTGCAGATGTGGGCTGCACACAATGTTTAGGTACTTGTGTAATACTTTTGTGGTGCTTTTTTTTTTCTTGTGTACTTGTGTGATGCTTTTTTTTCTTATAAACAGCTACAATGCATACATTTTATGTTATATATGATTAATTTTTTTCAATACAGGTATGGCAGCAGAAGCTATAAGGGCGAATTGGAACTTTGTCCAGGAAAAGGGTTTTCTTGATATTCTCAATGAGCATAAGGTTGAGGACAGGTTTACCACTCAGAATGGATGGACGGCGGAGGGATGGAATAGCATCCATCGCAAGTTCAACCAAATGTTCCCTTTTGCCCGTTACACCAAAGCACATCTCCAGGAAAAAAACAAAGATCTGAAAGCTACCTATAAAGCCATTAGAGATGCAAGGAAAGACAGTGGTGCAGGTCTTGATCCAGCAAGTGGCATGGTAACAGGTGGACCAAATGTGTGGGACAAGATAGAAAAGGTAAGCCACTTCTTTCTCTAAATAATAATATTCTTGCAATATACTTTGGTACTGATCTAGTGTTATGTTACATTTGCTAGTATCATAAAAAAGTGGTGAAGTTTCGTAAGAAAGGGTTTCTTCACTACAACAGTTGTGAATTGTTGTATGAAGGTAAATATCAATTTTTTGCTTGTCATTTCTAAAAATCATATCAAACTGAATTGTAGATATTATATTCATTTTTTGTTTCTATTTGTTGGAATAGGGAGCATTGCCACAGGTGATTTGAGCTTTACATCCACTGATCTAGTTCATCGATCTTTTGAAAATCTCGAAGAAGAGCATCTGGAGGCTGCAAGGGTGGGTCAGGAAGCAAGTTTGGGTGCTGTTGCTGCAAGGGTGGGTCAGGAAGCAAGTGTTGGCGTTGTGCCTGCAACTTCTACAAGTGTGGGTGCTGGGGCTACAAATTATGCAAGTGTGGGTGCTGTGGCTGCAAGTTCTGTAGGTGTGGGTGCTTTGGCTGCAAGTTGTACGGGTGTGGGTGCTCAAGAAGCGGGCGAATCAAGTTCTACAGGTGCGGGTGCTCAAGAAGTTAGTGAACACAGTGGGAAAAAGCGTAAGCCAGGTCGAGTTGCTGCTGTTCTTGATGAATATTTGGAGCACAAGAAGGCACAATCAGGGAAAACGGTGGAGGCTTTGATGGAGAAGAAGATGCGTGCAGAAGAGTATTCTATCGAGAAGTGTCTTGACACCACTGATGGCATGGAAGAGCTGACAGACGAGGATAAGGCTATTGCATCAGAAGTCTTTGAAGATGACAAGAATCGGGAGATGTTTATGAAGCATAAAAATCACAATGTGTGACTCATTTGGCTCCGGAGGAAGATTAGGTATGTGTATTATTCTTTTGTTTTAATGGAAGCATCAGGAATAGCCATACAATTGAAAACAGCTGACTTGTGATGTGTAGTGATGACCTCTCTTTCTGTAGATTATAGCACGCTTTCAAGCAGCATCTTGCTTGTTTGGAAAACTATATGAATTGCTAGTTTGTGTTGCAGTATTGTATCATAATTATAAACTTAGCAGCAACTGAAGCACACAACATTGTCTGTTCAATGAATCTGCATAGCTGGAGTTAGTTGTGTAAGTTAGTTCTGCTCATCGTGGGACTCTCTGCCTGGTGTGGTTCAAGTTGAATAAAAGAGACAGCAACAACTGAATGTGTGAACTTCACTTTTCACAAGACAAGAACTTTTCTTTACCTTATATTTTACTATGTCGAAAGATCATATGCACATTCAATGTTTCTAATTAGTACATTACATTGTTCAAAGCTATTGTTGTGTGCTAGGAAATTATGCCTGTAGAAAATACGTTGTATAGTCACATGTGATACTTAAAACTCTGTTTTTATAACCCTTGCTATGAATATCAACTTTCATAACCAGAAACATATAGTTAGCATGCCATCTTTTGAGGTTGGGACTTATAGCTTTGATGCACACATAACATTGTTTAATTGTGTGGCAACCATTTTGTCTCATAAAACCATTTTGTTTCATCACTTCAATTATGTTTCTTTTGTTATTTGTAGGAGGCTTGCAGATACTTGAGAGATGGGAAACTTGCAAATACATCATTGTTGAAAGAACAGAGACAAGTCTTGTTTGTGCTGGCAGCTTGTTGAGCTTTGGATTCTTCATTGAGCAATCTCCTATAACTTAAGAACTAGTTGTTCCTGGACCTGAGTGATTATGTGATGACCTGTAAACTTGTGTTTGTGCTGTCAGTCAACTTGTATGCATCTCTGAGCTTTGGATTGTTTATTTGCTTGTCAAAATGACGCATGCACTGATCGATTGTTTATTTTCTTGTCAAAATGAGGCACGTAATGGTAGAAACTAGTATATTTTCTTGTCAAAATTATGCATGTACGCACGCAGATTGCAGAAACAGCTAGCGCCTGGTGCGTGATGGATCGACATACACAACGGTAAAAAGTGGAGAACCACGCCCTGCACGGACAACGGCATGCACGACGGGGCCTGATGTATCGGCATGCACCCACGGCCTGCAGGGATAAGCAAATCCCTGTGCTCCCAAAACCATGCGGGGATTAGTGGCCAGCAGGGAGCGCGCGCCCCGGGGTGGAAGTGTGCAGGGAATTCCCCTTGGGGATGTGCATGTCCGGGGCGCCCTCCCCTGTGCTCCCAAACTAAGCCTGAGACTGTAAAAGGGGTAAGAAACCTGACTGCTGCTCTTTCCTTTTCTGTGCGTGGCGTTCAGCAGCTAGGTCAGGAACAGAGTAGCTGTGCATGCTAAGCATTTCACAATCGTCGCCGTTGCCGCTAGCAAAGTTTCGCCATAGAGCAAGCTTCGATATCTCTGGTGTATAGCCCGACGTGTGAGAGCAGTTGTTAGTGTCGGGTATCTCACTAGCAAATGATTTTTGTTAGTCACATAGTAGAGAAGAGAGCAGCAGTGCAGCTGCAGTATTAGCAACACTAGCTAGTCGACAAGCAGCAGTCTTTGCTTTTGTTTTCTCTCATGTACATGTTTGGCAGGAGTAGGTATATGAATAAAATAAATTCAGTTGAGATTTGGCAAGCAACTGCAGTTAGTAGTAGGCATAGTACAAGTAGCAGTTTAACTGTCAGTATTCGTGTTCCACATCAAAATTTAGCAGACTCACTAGACTGAACCATTGTGCATCCTTGACATGGTTTAAAATCTCTGGCTAAGCCATTTAGCAGCAGTCCTCGAAAACAAGGCTATAGCGTCATATAGCGGGCTATTAGCCGGATTTAGCGGAATTTAGCACTAAAAATGATTTAGCGGCGGTTCTTTCTAGCAGCTATAGCGGGCTATAGGAGATTTGAAACCTTGATCCTTGACTAGTTCTTTCTTGTTATAATGCATCTATGCATCTCATCATGGTTAAGCCCAGCCACTAATGAATCGATTAGCAGTGGCACTACTATCAAGAAAGCTATGCACTGGTTCCACGCCTAGAGCTGCATAATAACCTGAGCCTGCACATATTTTTCAGTCTTGACTAAGTGTAGAACTAAATATTTTAGCCTCATGCATAAGCATGCTTGTTTAAGAATGTTTAAATAATTATTCAAACACTCGCAATCTCCTAGTAGTATTCTTACTGGACAGGATTGGAGATGTAGTCACTGGACCTAATTCCTGTTCATTTCTGAAACATGAACTAGATATAGCTAGCAGGAGCTTTGTTGCACAGGTGTGAATAATCATAGATCGATCATGCATGCATCTAGCTGGACTAGTAATAACTCACAAATAATTAAAAGGTCCTTCACTTCCTAAGTATATGACAGCTGCTCTTCATATAGCAATTCCAGAGCTTTTTGTTAGGAAATCAACTATAGTTTTCAGAAATGCTACAGTAGACGAGTGCATATTTCTACACGACAGCATTACTAGTGCAACATGCATATGCCTCATATTTTGAGATCACCTCTCTTTTAACTTTCTCTGCGACTAGCTTCACAAAAACGATTTTCAGATATCTATTTTAATATTCCTGATTTCTCTTGGAATTTCATTCGGACGTGCCTGGGTAGGTCGTCGGATGTTGTCCAACCTATTCCATGGGTAGGCCTTTGGCCAGCCTACCACGGTACGAACCATGTAAACAACTGCAGATTGTTAAGATAGTCCCCTATTGTACCAGACACATTGCAAGAGTGAGAGGGTAGCTTGGATCTTGTTATCTTGGCTTTAGCTGAGTCTTGATATCATGTGGGTAAAGTTGGGCAAGTTCTGCAGAGTCTATTTGAATCATTCAAATGTCTCGTGCTTACGACGTATGAAGCTATATTTATGGGTGACACCTGTTTTATGGCAAGGTCGTACTTTCTCCTCGTGGTTATGATGGATATGATGACGGTGGATATTTATATTGATATCACTTGAGATATATGATGAATCATGTTATGAGTGAATAGTAATGTTAATTAATTATGATGCTTGCATAGCCTATTACTTCTAGTTGTCTTGCACTTCTTACCGTTCTGTGTGGCTTGCTGAGTACGAAAGTGCTCACTATTGTTTAAATATGATCAGAAAATAATGAGCAGCTTGGAGACAATGTCGTGGGAGACAATTTTTTTTTTGCGAAAAGGGAATTTCATTAATATTGAAGCATATTACATCCCCTGATTACAAAAGCATCCCAATCAACGTCAACTCCATTGATGGAAGACAAGAAACCTTGAAAGAGCCGCAAATTCCACCATCTAGGATCACCATCCCAGACGGATATGCCACGGACGAAAACTCCGATCTGAAAGAACACGGCCATCTCACCATCCACTACCGCCATCCACATCACCGACGGGGGAAAACTGAAACCCAACCCTTTCGCAAAAGAGGGGTAGACTGATATTCCACATGCAAGTATGAAGAACTCGCCGCCGTCGAGCTCGTAGCCGAGCCCATCTTCACCATATTCGCAATGGAAAAACACAAATCCAAGCAACATCCAGAAGAATGTCGCCGGAAACCAATCTCTCACTAGCCCACAGCCATGGCTATGAAGAACCACGACGAGACAAAGGAGGGGCTGGAGTACCTTATTCTTCAATGATGGCGCCTTCGACTCGCCACCACCACCAAAATGCATCCTCCTCCAGTGCTTCATGCCAACGAACTTGACGACGCCGCACCGTCGCCGCCACCTTCTTCGACCGAACCACTAGAGAAACCCTAACCTTAACAACCACCGCGGTCGCCGTCAAGAGCGACCACCGCGGGAAGACCTATCTATCTAAACCTATAAAGGAACAATGCAGACGTCGGGATGCCGGGCTTCCCTCCTCCGCCAACAGCGAGGCCGCCGGAGACGAGGGGCCCGGCGTAGCCTTTTCCTTCAGCAGCCGCCGCCTTCCGCCGCGTGTGTGCGCGTCAGCCTATGATCGATCCAACATTGTGACCTGCCTGCAAAAACGATTACTACTTTGTTCTAGGTCTTGTCCGTGCTCGAGCATGTCATGTGTCTTGATTGTAAACATAGTCGAAGAAAACTTGACTTATGTAAAATTATTACCATGGTATATAGTGAAGCTGGTTTATACTACTTCATGTGCGGCTGACTTCATGGACTATCGCATATATGGGGATATTCCAGAGTATCTCTATAGGTTCCCATGTTTTTCTTCGCAAAAATGCTATGCGTTGAACTCCAACCGCTGACTGTTGTATGACCGAATGGGTGTAGGATGAGATTTTGTCACATTTTTCTTAAAAGGAGATGATATGAGACTCACTTGTAGACTGGTGCGGCAAACTGAAAATATATTCACGGGCAAGTATTTCATAAAGGTGTCCAATTAGTTAGTAATTATGTGTAGCACACCTTCGTAATATATTGCTTCGCAAAAATATGAGTTCGTTCATGGCTTGGCATACAGGTGGCATATGTGCCTGCATCACGTGTCAGCGTACACTAGCAAGTTGGATGGCTATACGCATGCACATATATACGGCCTCGTTCAAATACAGTTGTGTTTGGGCTCACGAGGTAGCCATCTAGAAGCTTCTCGACTACACACGGCCCTCGACGCAAGCGGCCGGTGAGCAATTTTATCTCAACCGATCAAGGGGCCACTTCTCAGGAACAAAGAAAAAAGAAGTTTTCGGAAACTCTGTATGCGTATATGTCAAGTGGGCCAAAGACATGACGAGGTCTACAGCTCAGTAATATTTGCATGATACGTACTAGTCCAGAACACGTACGTATATGATCACGGATACAACGCCGCCCTTTTTAAGCTCATTCCTTGACGGTGCCAACAACAAACGTACGTGCTCCGTTGATGCGCTAGAATCACGTGCAAGTTGGATTCTGCAACGGACTTGTGGCGGCGGCGATCGCGTTGGCTCGGCCAGGTCCTGCTTGCCCTAGTTCACTTCTATAAATACCAGCCTATCCCCTTCACGCAGGGGGGGCGCGACGAGGAGGATGGGCGGAAGCCCTGCTGCTAGTTCCCATCGCCGCTGCTTTCATCTACAACACACTGCTAAGATGGGTTCGCCAATCACTTGTTGCCTCTGAAAATCACGAGGTGGTTTTTTATAGAAACTTGCCATGATCTACCAAGGTGGTCTTTTATAGAACTTGCCGTGATCTACCAAGGGGCAAAATCGCGAGGTGGTCTTTTATAGAACTTGCCGTGGTCTACTAAGAAGAAAAACCACGAGGTGTCCTTTAGAGGATTTGCCGTGATGAATCAAGAAGCCAATCTGAAAAGCAAAGTACAGAAGAGGTGTTGACTAGCTTAGGCCTCGATCACCAACATCAAGAAAAGAAGTGCCTACATGCCGCCGCAGCTATCGGATCATCTTATTGCCTTTCAGCCTTTAAGAATTGTCAGGCACCAATTCTGTGAGAGGTACGGTGCCACGTGAACTTCAGATAGAGGCTAGACCGTCCATCTGTTCCACTCCCGTCATTTTGAAGAGCAGCCATGCAAACCAGCTGCTCGCCGTTTGCTCCTTGATTTCCAAGCATTATGCATACACGTACAGAGTTGAAGGCATGCCCGAGCTATACAAGTACCCATGAGAAGTCACGAGGCATTCATCCACACCACGCAGGCACCATGCTCGTTAGCATGCTCCCTGCAGCCACGCACACTGCAGTCACCTGCACACACGCACACATCACTTCCGTTCCTTCGGCCCTTGCCGGCCTCGGCAGACGGTCGGCACTTCATCGTCAAGCACCTCGCTCGCTGCTCAACGCACAACCCAGCATACCTTGTTGTCCAGTACGTACGGAACAGCAACAAGAGATCCCGGCAACAGCCTCATCGTTTCGGTGAGGCACACGAGATCCCGGCAACAGGACCGCCGGAAGTGCTACGATAACTTTGGTAGCCGATAGCGAAATCCCACAGCGAGCATGTTAATTAAGCTCTACGGCGGCCGCGCAGTTCCACGACCTGGCCATATTCATGCACTTCGGTAGAAGCTCAGCGGCCTCATGATGAATTTAGCAGTGACATACGTCCTTAACGACTGCAGATATATACGTGCTTTCTACGTACATAGAAGCAAGCCTTGATGGCAGTTGTCATGCGCTTCCTCATAATAAACCCATGTTAACATAATAATGGGCAGTATTGTATGGCCCATCAGCAAATGGATTCTACGAAGCCAATGCAAACTTCTATACGTACATCAGCACAAAGAGGAGGCTCTCTCTCTCTCTATCTGATGATCTTATGTTCTCTCGCAGAGGAAAGGCCATACTCCCACACATTGTCATGAAAGTGCCTGTTTATTTGAACATCCATGTAGCTCTTGGTATGCCACTTGTTAATTCAAGTGCTACCGCATCAGTATGCACGGCAAGGCCAACGCCACGTACATGTCATCACATGACAATGAGCTGGCATCCGACTAAGAGAGTCTCTTATAGTGTTACATGAGTACAAGTTTCACTATTTTCGCACACCATCCACTTTCTGCACCGTTAAGACTGGTAAACCATATGAAGTCTTCTTCTCCCTGACTGACGAGGCTGGGATGTCTTCTTTTCCATGACCGACGAGGCCGGAATCATCTAGTGTAGACCGACGAGGCTAGATACTCATTTTGTTTCGTGACCGACGAGGCCGAACACTCTTACGACTTCATCATGGGACTCCACACGAGACAGAATGCCTTTTGCTAGAGGCCGACGAGGCTCTAGCACTTCACATTTCATTAATTTGTGCTTATGCATACTTGGAGACAATTCATGTTTTATTCAAAGACGACGACTATAAGCATAGCTTAATCAGAGGTGTTTTGCAGCCCTAAGCTGTAGATGTAATTAACCAGTGGCCTTACGAGGCCACGGGAACTAAGAACTACACATCGGCCTGTACTTCAGATGTACTTAGGCGCAATATACTGTAAACCCTAAGCGGTAACGTGTACTCTGTAATTCTCTAATGAATTAATAAAGATCAAAGTTCCATATTTTGGTTGTGTTCTTTTATTACATTTTGTATACTTAGTATACTGGCACGCCGCATTTTATTATGTATAGTACGCATTAAGGCATACTCCTTTCATCGGAATGTCTCTTTTTATCGAAACAACGGGAATCTATCTTATATTTACTAATTGGAGGCTCCTTCTGAGGCCTTCAAGTTAATCAGAAGAAAATTATAGAAATCCTCACAAAAAAGCAAAACATTCGGCCCTACAAATTAAACTAAGAAAAGCAATAGTCGGTAGATCTAATGTGATCTAAATTACCCACGTATGCCATTACAACAAACTTAGTCAAGAGGACACCTATTTATAAATTACCCACGATGCCATTATGAATAAGAAATAAATAAATTATGAATAATAGAAATTGACAAAACAAATGCCTTTAATTCCTATTTCTAAATTACCCACCATGCCATTATGAGTCAAAAAATAATTAAATACTAAAATAGAAAAAATAGCTAAGAATACCCCTAATTCCTATTTCTAAATTACCCATCAAGCCATAATGAGTCAAAAACAGTTAAACTTTAAATTAAAAAAACCATAATTCCTATTTCTAGATTACCCACCATGCTATTATTAGTAAAAAATAGTTAAATTTGTAAGATTAAATAACCAAAAATACCTATCATAACTATTTCTAAATTACACGCAAAAGTACCACGACGTTATGAGTCCAGAAATTAACTAAATTTGGAAATAAAAAAATAGAAAACAATATCCCTAATTCCTATTTCCAATTTACTCACCATACCATTATTAGTACAAAAATAGCAAAATTTGAAATAATAAAAATAGAAAAAATACGCATAATTCCTATTTCTAAATTACTAACTTTGCCAAATCCGAATTAGTAGAGGAGTCTTATTAGGTTAAATGTCTTTCTTGCACTAGATATAATTTAGTTCAGAAAACATGAGTTGCAATGAATCATTTCCTTAGTTTATAATGCCTCAATGGTTCACCATTAACAATATTTATCTTCAATACGTAAATAGATGATAATTATGTATATGCCTATATATGAACGGTAAAGAGCACTTTAACCGTTACAATATTATGGAATTTTAAGACCATATATATACTCATAATTTTCTAAATTTTTTACTATATATTCATATAATGGTTAAAGTTTGGATAGTATGATATTGTGCTTAAGTAAGTAAACATATGTGATAAGTATGATTGTACATAACATAGAGACAATATATTCATAAGTTTGAGAAAAGTATCTCAATATATAAACATATATGATGGTTAATGTTTGGATAATCGAATATTGTGTTTAACTAAATATAAAAATGTTACTCGTGTGTTGGTCCGAAAGATACCAATTTATTATAGACTTGTCTTAAGTGCACTATAAATAAAACAGTAAATAAGGAGTCAAATTTATGTAGTATACATATGTCATATAACAAATTCTTTTGCTTTTGGATGTAGAAAGTTTGATGTTTGTCTGACCTGTCATAGTCATTTCCCACGAAAAATTAGTGAATTTTGTAATATGTATTCTACTATATAGTAAAATATAAATTAGAATAATGGTAATGCTTCTTGTCGTAACCTTAATATTTGGAGATATCAGGACATTGAACGCACCGGATTAGGACTTTA
Source organism: Eragrostis nindensis (assembly GCA_012490785.1). Taxonomy (NCBI): domain Eukaryota; kingdom Viridiplantae; phylum Streptophyta; class Magnoliopsida; order Poales; family Poaceae; genus Eragrostis; species Eragrostis nindensis. The sequence continues at coordinate 406,682 of JAAXCT010000561.1, forward strand.
CCGATGAGGGACGCCTTGTCGGTTACGAAGTCTATTGAAGGAAGACGATCTCTTATTTTGTTAGACATGCTCCAATCCTAACTTGTAAAAGAGGGCAAGACCCACCTATAAATGTAACGACACCTCCCACGACGGGAGGATCGCACCACAACACATCTCGCCTATACGGCAATACAAGAACACACTGGACGTAGGGCTATTATCCTTCGGGAGGCCTGAACCAGTATAAATCGTGTGTCCCTCTTGATTGATCTTCGCCGAAGCAAAGCGCTCCTACCGAACCAAATATCTGCCGATCTCGCCGTTCAATCGTGCTACGACAGAGGCGCGCTAGGTAGGGGCGCATTGTTGATGAATCCGTCAAGTTTAGAAGAAGATCAGCCGCCGCCGACGTTAATCAAAGTCGCCCCGTGTCGGTCTCGGCGTTCTACGAGCTCGTCGGACGTGCGGCGCACTCCATCGAGCGTGTCGTCATGATCCCGCAGCGCAACATCGCGAATATCAAGCCGTCTTCACGGAGGAACGGTGTTGCTGCCTACTATGCCGATGCAAGTCCCGAAGCTTCAAGCTTTTGCTATGTCCGACCGCTATAGATGTCTATTACAGGCATAGCTGGGAAGATTCCTTTTCGTTTAATCTTTATATCCTTGATTAATTCATGACTGGTAATTACCGTATTAACGATTTCATGTACTCACTCCGTGATGCCTTTTTTGCATGAGTTACGTCGGACCATGCCTGGCATCATGCATGGAGTTCGAGTCGCACCGTGTCTTTGGATGGATCAGACCTGTCGACGACAACAGATCCCGATGAGGCCATATGTTCCGAACCCTTGGCCATGAACGCGTGCGACGCATGCCGATATTACGATATTACGCACGGGCTGTACGTCGACGATGCTGTCTTCCGAAGAACACACAAGGTGATGAATTCATTGGGCAAGCGGAACAGCCTGACCGGGACTCCGTCACCGGGACTTCGCTATCGCTGCGAGCTCATCGGAAGCCCGACGTGATCGGGTATACAAGGGAAGACTTCTTTAAACCCATCCTGATGACCTCTTCATCCAAAATACAGGGGAGATTTTTTTTTCCTTTTGTTAATTTTGTTTCTTTAATCTCCCGACATGTTGATATTCGACATGGTTACTAGATCTAGATATACCCGGTCTATTCATCAAAATAGTTAATTTACGTCATGCTAATCAAATGCTTTGGCTAGCTTGCTTGTTGTTTATGCATGTACGTGAGTTCGGGAACTGCTTGACGAAGCTCATGCACGAGCGACGGGTGCCTGGTGTTAAGATATGTTGGTTGTAATCAGATTAGAGATAGATATCTCTTTGTATTCAGAGCCTGCGTGCTCTACAACTAATCAAGATATTCTTTGGATTGCAAGACAACCAGGATACTTGGATTGTAAGTCAAATCACCGTGTAATCTTTCCTATATATGAACACGGAACCTGACCGATAGTGGTCATTGCGGCAAACTGTTTTACATAGTATCAGAGCCATAACGAACGACAATGTCGTCGTCTTCCTCCACCACCTCATCCCAATCCTCCTCCTCCATGTCCTCCACCAACTCAAGCACCTTTGCCTCAATCCCTATCAACCATCCATGCCGTCTTCATCCGCCTCAACAAGACCGACTACTCCTTGTGGCGTGCCCAGTTCTTGCCCTATCTCCGCAGCGTCGGTCTTCTTGGGTATGTCGATGGATACGTTGAGGAACCACCCAAGCTCGTGGCTTCATCTACTACTGCCGGCGCTACTCAGCTACCCAACCCGACGCATCATGTCTGGTATTCTCAAGACCAGCATGTTCTGAGCGGCATCACCTCCTCCGTCACCGAGGAAATCCTCCAAGATCTGGTGGCAGCGACCACTGCCCATGATGCGTGGTCGATACTTGAGCGCATGTATAGCGCCAAGTCCAGGGCACAAATTGTCCAGATCCGGATGCAGCTAGCTACTCCCAAGCGACGTGATCAGTCGGCACCTGATTTCTTTCGGCACATCAAAAGCTTAGCAGCTTCCATGGCTTCTGCTGGCGCTGCCCTTCAACCAGATGAGATTATCTCTTATTTTCTCTCTAGTCTTGGTCAGGAGTACGACTCCTTTGTCATGTCCATGACGACACTTTCTGACCTCACCCTCGACGACCTCTACGCACACCTGATGTCCTTTGAGCAACGGGTTGAACGCTACAACTTGATGCAGCAAGTTCAGATGAACTCTTCGGCCAACTTTGCCGGGTGCGGAGGTGGCCGGAGTGCGCCGTCGCGTCCGCGTGGCCCGCCACAGCGCGGCGGCCATCAGAACCGTGGCGACAACAACAACAACAGCTCTGGGCGTGTTGGTGGCTCGGGGCAGCAGTCTTCTGCGCGCAACAACAACCGTAACTCCGACGGCACTGATGGTCGTCCAAAGTGCCAGATTTGTGGCCGTGTTGGTCACACGGCTGTGCGGTGCTGGTATCGCCTTGATGATTCTTACCGGACCGAACAGCTGTCGGCCAATGTTGCCTCTACCTCACGCAACGTCGATCCTCTTTGGTACTGCGACTCAGGAGCTACGGACCACATCACCAACGACCTCGACCGTCTCACTACACGTGAGGCGTATCACGGCTCCGACATGGTGCAAGTTGGCAACGGCGCAGGTTTGCACATTCAGCATCTTGGTTCTTGCAATATTAAAACTTCTGCTAAGTCTCTTGTTTTAAAGATGTTGCATGTGCCTAAAATATCTAAAGATCTTCTCTCTATTCATAAGGCTGCACGAGACAATAATGTATTTTTTGAACTTCATCCCGACTTTTTTGTTATAAAGGATCGGGAGTCAAGGATCAGTCTTCTTGAAGGACGATGTGAATCAGGCCTTTATCCTATCAAGCCATCCATGATCGAGTCGGCCAAGACAGCTCTTGTTGCTTCCACCATTAGCAAGGAACAGTGGCATGCACGCCTTGGCCATCCTTCTTCACAAGTAGTGCAGTCTATTTTAGTTCTTAATAAACTTCCTTGTCATAGCAAGTCTCAGTTAGCAGTTTGTAATGCTTGCCAGTTAGCTAAGAGTCATCAATTACCATACTCTAGTTCAGTTCATGTGTCTACTTCTCCTTTAGAGCTTATATTCTCAGATGTATGGGGACCAGCACCTATCTCTATTGGAGGTTATAAATATTATATTAGTTTCATCGATGATTTTAGCAAGTTTTGTTGGATTTATCTTATGCATGATAGAACCGAGGTTCAGTCCATATTCTTGCAATTTCAGGCCCATGTTGAGCGTCTTCTTGATGCCAAGATCAAATGCGTTCAGCCTGATTGGGAAGGAGAATATCAAAAACTCCATAACCAATTTTTACTTCTCTTGGCATTGCTCATCGAGTCTCATGTCCTCATACTCACCAACAAAATGGTTCTGCCGAATGCAAGCATAGACACATTGTTGAAACTGGCATAGCACTCTTAGCTCAATCATATATGCCTCTAAAATACTGGGATCATGCATTCTTGACAGCAACTTATCTTATTAATCGATTGCCTACTCGTGTCACTGACAATTTTACACCTCTTGAGCGTCTTCTTAAAACACCGCCCAATTACTCCATGTTAAAAATATTTGGTTGTGCTTGTTGGCCTAACCTGCGTCCATATAACAAGCACAAGTTGTCCTTCAGATCCAAAGCTTGTGGTTTCTTGGGCTATAGTTCTCTTCATAAGGGCTATAAGTGTTTAGATGTTGAAACTGGCCGCATATATATCTCTCGAGATGTTGTGTTTGATGAACAAGTTTTTCCTTTTGCTAATTCTGCTTCTACAACATCTTCTCCAACCACTGAGCAATCTCAGTCCTAATATTTCTTGGCCCTGCAGAACCTTGGTGGCAGTAGTTTTTAATATTTGCAATAATCATATGCTTGCTGGTGCTACTAACTCTGTGACTGCAGACACTCCTCCTGTGCACATCTCCTCTGCATTGCGTGCTGATGGTGATAGTGCGCAGCAGCCCAGGGGTCAACATGTATCTTCTGCTGTTCCAGCCGACACGGCTGCTATTGCTGGCACGACGCATGTAGCTGCTCCAACTTCTATCTCCGACACGCCTGCAGCTACTGCTTCTGTCTCCCACGTGCATGCAGAACAGGATGAAGCAGCACATCCATTGGCTAGCGCCCATGCAGAAAACGCCAATGCAGCCGGCGATGTCGATCAAGAGCTGGCTCCAGTTGATGTTATACCAGAGACTGCAGTTCATACCTATGGCACTCGATTAAGCAACAATATAAGACGTCCTAAAATTTGTACTGACGGAACTGTAACATATTCTGCTGTTCGTGCTACAGATCAAGAGCCGTCTACATATATGAAGCCATGAAAGATCCTCAATGGCATAGAGCCATGGATGATGAATGTCAAGCCTTGATGAAGAATGAGACATGGCGTCTAGTGCCTCCCAGGTCTGGCCTCAATATAATTGATTGCAAGTGGGTGTTCAAGTTGAAAAGAAAATCTGATGGGTCTATTGATAGACATAAGGCACGTCTGGTTGCTAAAGGCTTCAAACAAAGGTATGGCATCGATTATGATGATACCTTTAGTCCAGTTGTTAAACCAACTACAATTCGATTGCTGTTATCTCTTGCTATCAGTAGAGGTTGGAGTTTGAGACAGATTGACATACAAAATGCTTTTCTACATGGCAAGCTGAATGAAGAAGTTTATATGTGACAACCTCCTGGTTATAAGGATTCAAAGTTTCCTAAATATATTTGCAAGCTTGAGAAGTCCTTATATGGCCTAAAGCAAGCTCCTCGAGCATGGTTTGCTAGGTTAAGTACTAAGCTATTTCAATTGGGCTTTGCAGCTTCAAAGGCAGATATTTCTTTGTTCATCTTTAACAAGGGAGGGATTCACATGTATATTCTTGTTTATGTTGATGATATTATTATTGTGAGCTCCTCTTCATTGGCTACAGAAAGGTTGCTTAAACAACTTCAAGAAGACTTTGCTGTTAAGGATCTTGGTGCTCTTAGCTATTTTCTCAGTATTGAAGTTAACAAGATATCTAATGGTATTCTGCTGACTCCACAAATATATTCAAGATTTGCTTCGAAGGACAATATTCTCAAGGCTAAGGGTGTGTCTACACCTATGACTGTTACTGACAAATTGTCAAAGTTTGATGAAATTGTCTGATGAGGATGTGACACGGTATAGAAGTATTGTAGGTGCTCTTCAATACTTAACATTGACAAGGCCTGATATTGCTTTTTCGGTTAATAAAGTGTGTCAATTCTTGTCATCACCTACTACAGTTCATTGGGCAGCAGTAAAGAGAATCTTGAGATACTTGAAAGAAACTTCCAAGCTCGGTCTAGCAATTCGCAAATCTGGGTCAAGTTTGTTAAGTTCTTTCTCAGATGCTGATTGGGCTGGAGATTCTGATGATAGAATAAGTACAGGTGGTTTCACCATATTCTTTGGAGGCAATCTTGTGTCATGGAGCTCTAAGAAACAGCCAACAGTTTCTAGGTCTAGTACCGAAGCAGAGTACAAATCAGTTGCTAATGCAACAGCTGAGGTAATTTGGATTCAAGTACTGTTACGTGAACTTGGTATATATCAAGCTAGAGTTCCAATTTTATGGTGTGACAATCTTGGAGCAACATTCTATCAGCTAATCCTGTTTTCCATGCTCGTACTAAGCATATTGAAGTTGATTACCATTTTGTTCGAGGGCGTGTAACAAATAAGGAGTTGGATATTCGATTTATAGCATCAGGAGATCAAGTGGTAGATATTATGACGAAGGCATTGCCAACTCCATCTCATATGAGGTTTCGAAGTACTCTGAACTTATATGCAAGTCCAGATTGAGGGAGGGTGTTAAGATATGTTGGTTGTAATCAGATTAGAGATATATATCTCTTTGTTTTAGAGCCTGCGTGCTCTACAACTAATCAAGATATTCCTTGGATTGCAAGACAACCAGGATACTTGGATTGTAAGTCAAATCACCGTGTAATCTTTCCTATATATTAACACGGAACCTGACCGATCGTGATCATTGCGGCAAACTGTTTTACACCTGGAGCATATAGCGGGCGATCGGCTCAGCTCATCGAGTTGGTCTCATCGGGACTTCGCCATGACTTCGAGCTCATCGGAAGCTTGACATGGTCGGGTGTACAAGTAACATGATGTCATTGGAACCTAGCCGTCTTCGGGAGTTCAAACCCCGAGAGTCATCGGGAGTTCAGGCCGTTGAGAAGAGTTCGGCAAGTCTGAGAACTGCACCATGGGTCTTCCCGATGAGAGAACTACAGCATATGGATCTACAGGGAAGATTATTTCCCTTAATTATGCATGTTCCATAATTTTCCAGCATGCCAAGTAAATATTATTATTTGACATGACTCTGGATTTATTTATTAAACTAAACGGATGTGCATTATTTTGACAATGTCCGTCACTTATTTCTCTTAGCATCATACTAATCAATGATTCGGTCTTATTGGTTGTTTGCGCATATACCGGACATCTTCGAGATTATTGGCATGGAATTCGCTTCTCAATGGCGATCTCATCGGGAGTTTCATGAGGTCCTGGCTGAGTGATCAGGAGTTGTCGACCAGTTGGCATCATTAGGAGTTCCGAAGCCAAACACCAGCTGTATTGCCGGCACCGGATCGTCAACTCCTAAAGTCGCGCTCGGGGGCTATTCAATAATCCCAAAGATCTCAAGCTGACCGTCAAGGCAGCCAGAATAACTCTTCGAGCGGCATAGGCTCCAGATAAGCCAAATAAATCGCTCTCTTTTATTATTTTGTTCTATATTATGTCTGCTCTTTTCTCTACATGCATATCTCGGCATTCATAAAGTAGAGAGCCTCAAGCAGCCTTAAGTTGATATCTTTCTGCTTATATATCATCATGTGCTTATTTAATTTGTGCACATATTAGCTGCATGATCAAACGCACTACATGGCACAAAGTTTTCTTTTATTACAAAGTAACATTTACTTGCTCATTGTCAGTAAACAGGGATTTATCTAGCTTTGATATTTAACTGATCATTTAAGCAAAAATTTATCTCCAGACATTATATGGTTTTCTGGATATTCATCCCTGGCATTTATTTATCATCGGAATCACCATCCGGAATCTATTGAACATTGGGATATTCATCCGAAGTCATTAGGATTTTCATCCGGAATTTTGTTGATCTTTGGAATATTCATCCAGAATCTTATTGATAATTGAGATATTCATCTCTAGAATTCATATTCACCTTCAAAGTTACTTCTGACCATATAGGTGTTCATTATTGGTTATCTCACTGGCTATTGAATATTTATCTTCGGGTATTCCATTGGCTCTTCAAATATTTATTGATCAGATTACTTGGATCATTGACATTGGTTATTGTTCTATGGATTATAGACTTTTCAGTCATATCAACTTCCATTCTTCATGGAAAAGGCTGACCTTAGGTCGGTCTACTAGTTTGGCCGCTGTCCTAGCCACATGAGGGTTTATAGGGCACGGTACAAACAGCCTTTTTAGGCACTCAGCCAGTTGTAAGACTTAGCCACATTGGTGGTTTGATAAATTACACGACTATTGTTTGATGTTTTGGAAGGGACCCTGAGCCCATACTGGGTTTATAAGTTGCTTTCCCCAGACGGGTTGCACGTTCAACCACCATATAATCTACACGTCTTATGCCATTGATGCTACATGAAATTGCTATACATGGTTGATAAGTGTCGTGATTTCCCTTTTTGTGTAAAGGGTTGTTTCAAAAATTGCAGTCCTTATATGCCTTGTTGATTGACTACTTTTTTGCACAGTTGGCACTGTACACATAAAAGCAGGGGGCTGGTCATACAGGCATATATGGTTCATTATTGTTCAAACTAAGGGCTTATGCCCTGATATTGATTTCATACATCAGCTGCTCTATTTCTTATTGAAGATGGCTCTTGAATTATTCTTGCATCAAGGGTGGCTATATATTTATTGGCTGCACTGTTCACATGCTGATATATTGGATTTGAAGATTATTAGAAGCTGCAACATGCTTTTCTCCTGTTCTGTACAGCAACAGTTCTATCTTATTGAAGCACTGTCTCTCATGAACAAGAATGGAGCAAAGGATATCCCACATATTTTATTCTTGATCATCGAGGCAAGAAGGCTATGTCCAGAAAGTTTCTGTTTATTGGCTCTAATATAAGCACAAGAAGATTGGCTACGTATGTCATGAGGTCTCTAATCAAGCAAGTTTACAGTGTCAGAAGATTTTGATATATATGGAAGCTGATTGATATTTGCAACAAGTTCAGTTGATATATGCTGCAATTAGAAGTTCTGCTATTTATTGTTTTACTGAGAAGAAGCTGATCGCGGCACACATCGTACAGACTATCAAAATTGATTTATTCTGGAAGCTATCGCTCAGCTGTATTAACGAAGTCACTATTTCGAGATGAGGCAGCGGATAGAAGATTATTCAAGACATCTGTCAATTTTTTATTCATCAAGACTGAAGCCGCATTATGTTGGCTCAGAAGATTTATTTGGTTATCTTGACATATATCATCAAGCTATGATCACAATTCCTTCACCGTGCTGCTGCAATGAAGATATTTGAAGATTGCTACACCACCATGCACGAGCTCCAGGCTGCCGCGTTTGTTCTTGCATGTGCGCTGAGGCTTCTGCCTGCATGTGCTCATTGAAGGACGTCGATACGTGCGAGTGCTCCCAGCTGCCTCGCTTGCTCGTCAAAGGACACATCCATTGTACCCTACCTGCATGTTCGCTTGAGGCTGTTGTCTCGCGTGTATGTGGTCATTTTGAAGGACGATGTGGTTCCAAGCTGCCACATCTTTATTTGTTTCGGAAAATATTATGACGTATTCACTTCGCCAAACACTCAAGCGTGCTCCCTTGACGCTATTGTCTCACGCGCACGTGTTCACTTTGAAGACGCTGGCTCACAACTGTACGCGTTCATCAGAGGAAGATGCGGCGCCACGCCGCCACATGCGAGCGCCTAGATCCCGCGACCCCTTGCATATAGAAGATGAAGATGAAGATTGTTGGAGATTCACCCTCATACATATTGGCACTGGGTGGAGAGTTCATTATAGAAGAAATTTATTTTGCTTAGCAAGTCATGTCTGGAAGAGTCTGGACAGGATGCAGCTGCGTATGAAGATTTATTGATACTCTCATATATAGAAGATCAAGTTAGTATTCATGTGAAGATTTATTGCTACAAGTTGATGGAGTTCAGAATATCAATGTCGAAGAGTATTAGTCAGGAGGAGTTGAATTAATATCTGCAGTCATATTAGTCCGACCAGGCAATGGTGAAGATTCTTTTTTGAGGATTATTGTCTCTTGAAGATACACGTGGCTCTGTAGCATGAAGACTATGATGACGTGAAGATGTAAGGGCTCCTAGCTGCCATCTTTTCTGCAAATCTTAAGCTTGGGGGCTTTGCTAGAATTATCCAAGCTGCATATATTTGAAGACATCGGGATTATGCGTGTTCGCGATTTCTAAAGATACATATTGCTTACTTTCATCAGAAGACCTTACCTCCCAATACCGCCGAAGACACAAGTGTTGAGAAGAGTTCGGATCATTTCTCCGAATACCTTCTCTCGAAGACTATCTCACGAAGAATATTCCCCGAAGACTAGCGATGATGATGATTTCCCGAAGAAAGTGATGATGATGATTACTTCCCGAAGACAGAAGTGACGTTATTGGCAGGCAAGGCCGGGGGCTTATGTCGTAACCCTAATATTTGGAGATATCAGAACATTAAACGCACCGGATTAGGACTTTACCGATGAGGGACGCCTTGTCGGTTACGAAGTCTATTGAAGGAAGACGATCTCTTTTTTCCTTAGATATGCTCCAATCCTAACTTGTAAAGGGGGCAAGGCCCACCTATAAATGTAACGACACCTCCCACGACGGAGGGGGATCGCACCACGACACATCTCGCCTATATGGCAATACAAGAACACGCTGGACGTAGGGCTATTATCCTTCAGGAGGCCTAAACCAGTATAAATCGTGTGTCTCTCCTGATTGATCTTCGCCGAGGCAAAGCGCTCCTACCGAACCAAATATCTGTCGATCTCGCCATTCAATCGTGCTACGACACTTCTTATTAGTTAGCGCCATTTTAATTACCATGGTATGAGGAGTTAAATCTAATGTTTTCGATCACGTCAGGCTTAATGTGATGTCACGGATAATGGCATAACATACAGTGTGTCGTCGCTTAAAGTTAAAATACGTCATTGATGCAACTTCATGGCAGGGAAAATACGACCATAAAAAAAGATTAATATATTAGGTATAAAAAATTGTACTACAAATGGATCTAAATCTGAAGGATGTTTTTAATGGACTAAAACCTTTTGAAAAGTCATATCTTGTTGAGATTGCATCTAATATTGAATATACCCTAACACATATTTATTATTAGTAATATAAATGAGATGTGACATGAAATTTTGTAGTTTAAATCTCAGGTTTAATACTAAAAATAATTAATATTCAGTTTACTCGAGTATTATGCTTGCAAAAGTAATTTTTTAATAAAAACTTTAACTATTTATGTGTCTCTCATTTCTAGCCCGTGCGACGCACGGGTTGAACTAGTTAACTTAATAATTGATCAAGAATAAGATCCACCACATTGACTCTCAAGGCCTAGAAATTACCACATTGTCGACGTTTTAGTCGGCAATTATATTAGAGGGGGCTACGCAAGAACCAAGAATACGATCGTGAAGACAAGAAGCCAAGTTTATATAGGTTCGAGCCTCCCGGAGGATAACAACTCTACGTCCTGTCTTGGGTGGTATTGTATGTGTGTGTTGAGATGAGATTCCAGGCGCTTATATTCCAGGGGAAAGGTTACATAGAAAGTATCCTAGTCGGTTACAACCATGAATTACTGGGAGTACAAGACAAGAGTTATATTCTATCTTGCGGACTAGTCGATTGTTGACAGTCCTTAAGTCGAGAATTTAACCGTCAATTAGCTCTATAAATAAGGAAGAATAACACTTCCTACCCGCATTTTATTTAACCTATTTTCACGTGTACCTCTAGATTCTGGTGTGCAGGTGGAAAACAGAGAATTCCATGTGTAAACATGCCCCAAGCGACAAATCTAACACTTCCATAAAATGACGTTCGCCACAGGAATGCAATTAAGATAAAAGGAATTATCAAATCCAATAACTGGAGGCCATAGCACCTGGATAGAGGCCTAAAAGCCAAGGGGAGGCAATCTGCAGAAGCCTACCGCAGGAGGGCCTAGGCCCAGGTCGGTCGACCCAAACTTGGGTTGGCCGACCTGCCAGGTAGCCCCCCTGGGCCCATCTTTTTATGGCGGTACACAACCGACTTATTAAGGTTGGTTCCCCCTGCAATCAATGCCATCAATGCCGGGAACCGCCTCAATTCCTCCACCTTTGGAGGGCTATATAAGGAGGGGTACCCCCTTCCTTTCAACACACACCAACACAAGAGGCTCATTCCCTCCTCCACATATCAGAGCTAGAGGCTCTCTAGCTAGTGCTAGGCTGAGTGGACTGCCTTTTTGGCTCCCAACTGCCTTGGAGAGTTTGGGTATAACTCTTGTATCTTCTCTCTTGTAAGACTTGTTCTTATCAATGGAATATCATTGTTCTTGTAATAGTTGTGTGCTTATGCTAGTTCATCATTTATCCTCGTTCTTGCATGAACGTTCTTCGTTCGTTCATCGTTCATCGGTGTTCGTTCATGATCTTTCATCGTTCGTTCGTCGTTCGTTCATACTCGATCGTCGGTTAACGATGATCGTTCTTCATCGTTCATCGTTCATCGCTCGTTCTTGAGCGATGCCTATGCATAACGTAGTGCTAGTTTTGATCCCTTGTCTAAGTAATCGCTAGTTAGAACTAGTTGTTTCCCTACTTAGTCATCGGGTCCATTGTCTTGCAAGTGCTCTAGGTTTATCGCCTTGTGAGGTGCCTTGAGGGATCTAGAGTTTGTGGTTAGTCACGCTAGCATGGTGCTAAGGCTTTTTTCATCCTTGGTTGCATGTTCGTGTCCCACGGTTTGTAGAGATAGGTGGTAGGTGGTGACAGCCCTGTCCATGCCTTGTAATCCTCCACGTTCGGGCATGGCGTAGGAGTATATATGAAAATGCCGGCATCGCAGGGCAGACTCTGTGTATACCGGATCTCCCGAAGATGGTTTTGTAGTAGTAGAACCGCTTAGTCCTGGCTTGTGTGCAGCTTAGACTATAGGTAGGAGCTTGGCACGCTATATTATGACGTACATTAGGAGTAGCAACCCTTCTACTTAGTCTAGACCTGCTTAGAGTTGCCTCTCGCCGTTTATCAGATATTGGAATTGCCTGCTGTGTGTGTCAAACTATCCATATATCTATCTGCACCTTACCCCTGCATGGAATGTGGCTATGATCTATCACTTGTAACACCATGAGTATAAGTACACTTGTCAACTACGTCTTCTTTTGGGAAATGTAAATACGATACCCTGGAATACTCTCGAGTGAAACGCTACAACGGGTTATCTGTGCGCTTGCGGATTATCATTTATTGTTGATTACTAATAATGCATTTCTAGCACTTGTTGCTAGTTGTGGATTATTATGTATATCCTAAGCAAAGAGTATTTGGGTAAATGGCGCCAAGCCAGGAATATTCACTCGAGGCCTAACCAGCCTAAAGTGATGTTTCCTGTTCGGTGTAAAGAAATACCAACACCGAACCTACCTTTCTCAAGTTATGGACTACTCGGTCTCTTCTAGGCCGATCCGATTACCCTTATCAGGTTACTTGGCCCTGCTGGTCATGAAGGTACCCGGGGGTCATGGTAACGATAGTAGCCCCCAAGTGCTTGATTGATTTCCTGATGCTTCCCAACTAGGCTTCTCTTCATGTATGAGTGATCCTCAGGTTGACTGAGAAATTAAAAAAGACTTAACCTGAATCAAACTTGTAGTAAGTTGAGATACTTGGCCCCGAGTAGTTCAGGGGCAGCAGGGCCTTGAATTAGACACATCATCAGTTGATACCCAATACTGACTGAGTCAGAAAAATGGGTGAATCTGAGAAATAATGACCAACTCCATTGGCTGAAGCTTCATAGGCATGTTATGTGACGAATAACATCAAGCTCTCAGAGCTAGCGAGGGCCATAAAGCAAATTGTAAATGAAAGTCTGCATCCGACTCAGTCGGCTGAGGCTGTAAAGCATGCCTACAAATAAATGATAAAGCACATAAATGCATCATAAAATGTAGCCTCCGAGTTTCTGTGTAATTCACGGAATTAGATTGAAACTCAAAGTAAACCTGAACCAAGATATATCCTGATCGAGAGTGAATAAGTGCATTATTATATGATGACAAAAAAATGCATCTACAACATGTGGAACTCCGATCTCCTGCGCACATGACTGCATAAACAGGGAATCAAGGTGAGTCTTAGCCAAGAATGTTATTCCGGACTAGTGTCTGGGTCCATCTGTCTCAGCTCAGCTGAGAATGATTACAACCCGTCTTTCTACCCATATATTGATGCGCGCAAGCGCATCTAATATATAGATGTAGCCCCCAAGCTTCAGCTTAATTGTGGCAAGTAAGTTGAAGATCAAGAAATTTCTATGTAATCATTCGATGAAATAAAGTCAAGGACGAAGCAACCCGAGGTGCCTGGCTTTTGAGCCGAGTAATATTATGGAACTCACGCAAGTGAGTCCATATGGACTAGCCCCCGAGTGTGTAGACAATTGGAACAATTGTGTACAGACTCAAAGAGAGAAAGTCATCGTTGTAGGATTTTTGTACAGCTAATAATCAACTCCACTAATGAATAATGAGGAGGATCAAGTGCTGCGTCAGCCGAGTAAACAAATGTTCACAGACTCAAACGAGTTGTAAACTGAATAGAAAATACCGTAGTCTGACTAATAATATAATCAAAGACATAACTAAGTATTCTGGCTTGTGAGCCGTAGTTCTAGCCAGGCAACTGTGGCCGGCTGATAGCAGTCTGAATGAGTCATCACGAAGTAGTCGCGCGAATGCTCAGTTTGTAGCTGGACATTATATCCCGGCGGCGATGACGAGGCGAAAGCTTGAGCTGCTGCGGCAGAGCAAGCTCCGGCCATGTGAATAGGCAGACAGCGCTGCATGACCATGGTGAGAGCGTGCCACACGGCGAGGCAGACGCATGACCACGACGAGCCTGAGCACCTCAGTGAGGCAGACGGCGATGATTAGCCATGACGGGCTCCTGTCTAGAGATAACGGAGGGTGGTAACTCAATGCATTCTGCGTGTTGAGAAACTCGGTGTATTCAAAGCTCATGGGGCGTAAAGCACTTGATGAGTCAATGACAAGCCAAGCATTATGCGCATGCAGCTCATAGGCTTGCGAACAACTCCAGCTGTGCAGCGAGTTGCGTGTGGCAAGCTCTGACCATGGTGCCATGCGAGGTAAAAGACGAGCCTTGACGTGAGCTCCGGTCGCGGCGTCTAGGCGTACTCTAGCCGCGGCAGCAATGCGAGCTCTGGACGCAGCAGTGAGACGAGTCGCGGCACGATGAGGTAACTCCAGTCGTGTCGGTAGAAATATGCTCCAGACAGCAAGGCGAGTGAGGACACGGCGAGGCGAACTCCGGGTGTGACAAAGAAGAGCTCCACACGCTGAGCAAGGCAAGCTCCCTGACAGACATGCCTAGGCGAGGTGGCCTGATCTCCATGGGCGCGAGCTGCCTGCTACCATGCCTGGGCAAGCTCCCAGATATCTCCATGATGCGTTTGACTTGCCTAGAATTAGAATGCGTTCGAGTAGACGAGCAGTGATCTCGAACCATACGGCGAGGCGGATGGCGGCGCGCAACCATGGCAATCTCGAGCCATATGGCCAGTCACTTTGTTAGCTCAAGTAAAGGACTAGTTGTGCTGAGTAAATCCTATGACCAACCCGCGACGAGTCGACCATGGCACTTGGTCACATGATTAGTGATCCTGCAAGCACCTTCAGCTGTACAGCAAGGTTAACATCAGTGCATGGCGAGCTCCATCCGTGGCACTAATGTGAGCGGCAGCAGGCAAGACAAAGCTTTGAGGTGAGCTCGATCTGGCCGCGATGCTATGCGTTCTCTAGTGGCGAGTAGAGCTCTAGGCGCGACGACAATGCATGCTTTGGACTCGGCGACAAGGCTAATAATGACGGCACGACGAGGCTAACTCCAGCCGCAAGGCGAGTAACGGTATGGCGAGGCAAGCTCTAGCCATGTGGCGAGGTAGACGACACTTATAACCACGACGAGCTCAAGCCATACGGCGTGACAGACGATGGTGCGCGATTACAACGAGCTCGTGACAGCGGCGCGACATAGCTGTAGCTTTGACGCATTTGACAATAAATCAACAGCTCTGAGTGCTGTTGTCTTCATCTGGTGGAGATCCTTATGCGGCAGCAGGTTTCGATGAACTCTGCACATGACGCATCCTGATGCTAGTTGCCATCGCAGCCTTTATTGGGTAGTAGATGTACTGCTGCTGCTGAGTGCCATGACGTTATTTATAACAGACATGCTCAAGGTTGAACATCTTCGCCTTCTAGCAACGAGAGATTAATTGGGCTCTGTGCTAGACTCCTGCCAACAGGTAGCAGTCAAGTGTAGCTCTATATTCTTCGTGGCAAAGCAAAAGTTTCATGTTGATTGTCAGGAATATTTCTCTGCTTCTGAACTTGATACCTCATCCATAAATATAAGCATTCGTTGACTTTTAGCCACACTCGTTTGACCACTCGTCTTATTTTAAAAATTATAAAAATACAAAAACAAATAAGCTATACTTAAAAATATATTTAGTGATAAAACACATCATAATGAAATTAATAATATTTGCATAATTTTTTTGAATAAGACGAGTGGTCAAATGAGTTAGCTGAAAGTCTCTGAATCCTTATATTATGGACGGAGGAAATACAAAAGTCCAGATGATCAGGTACAGCTGTTGTAGCTGAAAAGATCCCAGTGCGTTGTGCATCTTCCCCAATGCTAGGTATTAGCTGGGAGTTTATAGAAGACAAAAAAAATCCATGAGAGTAGTAATTCCCGAGTGGCGTCAAGCCCTCGAGCGTAGGAGATACGCTCATGAACTCCTAGAGACTTGTATGATGATGTCAGACTCCATTTCTGGAATCTACTGTGCATCCTGTATCAGTCCCTGGATCAGTAGCTGATACGCACACAAAAACACAGATATGATAATCAAAAGCTTACTTCGAATAGATAAATAAGTAAGATACCTGATATAAAACCCTTAGTGGCGGTAACGACAAGGATTCAAACTATCAAGTACATCCGACCCACTAGAGGTGAAGCAGACAGCGGAAACCATGGCCCAACGCCACAAGGAAACTTGAGAAGCAGAACTGAAAACCCAATCGTCGTCGTTCTCTACGAAGTCTTCTCCTACTAAACCAACAATTGCAAAAACGTGAGTACATAAGGTACTCAGCAAGCCCTACACTACACAGGGTATATATATATATATAGCATATTTGGTCTTAGCAAGGAATAGGCTGTATGGTTTATTTGCAACAAGCAGATTTTATGCAAGGTTCACTAAAGCATACGAAGGAATTCTTAGATAAAACAGAGAAGTAGCTGTCAATATTTTAGTTGGTTGGCCCTGGGGGAGTATTGAAGCATTCCCACCAGTTCCCAAGTTTTAGTTGGGCCTTCTGACCTCAATGGTCAGACCGACCCGGCACTCTTGCCATCACTTCCAAAACACGAGCAGACTATTGCTCACTCACACTTCAGGAATGAGAGGTGGCTAATCATATCGAAGCTCAACAAAGATGTGTCATATGCCGCGACAACGTCCATCCGGATGAATTTTACTCTCTGCAGAGGTTGTACATCTTTCCCCACGGGCTATGCACTCTTGTACGGAGAGTAACATACGCTCAATCCATCTTCTCCGAGTACCACACACAATGCCACCTACGAACCAACCCGGGGCTTCTCATGAGACTACAGTAGTCATCATGCAGACCCACTGCACTTTGATGTGCGGATCACAGGCCAGATCTCCTAAGCAATACAAACTCCGGAGTCTTCTCCTGGTTGCCCGTTTGCGCTACTGCCCTCCAGGTGGATCAAAGTGGTAGGCACCAAGAAGGTAGGGTAAGTCCTTCCCATACAGGTTCCGTGGTAGTACGAGAATCATCTTGTTAAAGGTTGAATGAACCGGTCCTTATGTGGCCGGGCAAGCACCATGTTTCCATACTAAGGGACTATCACACTTATCCATCTCATCATCAATCACTTACTAATGGCCTTGCCCGCAATCCAGCCATCCCATCACTGTCTCCATCAACACTTAACACAGTTGTGCTACTCCCAACCCCAATATTACGCACACCACCAAACTCATTTAACCACATTATAAAGCATAATATATATGTGTACGGTGTGGCAATGTAGAAACATTGCGGGGTCCTAAGCAGTTCTAAAAGCAAGGTGAACGTGCCATCATAGAAAGATGGAACTATCCTAAGGTTATCAAGGTGACAGGTAATCAAAGGTAAACAAGGATTCTGATATTAACGCCTAAGTAACAGACATCAATATCAGTAAGCAAGTAGGACTATAACTACACAATCAGTAAAATAACAAGTCAATGCATAGTACGAGATCAGGCCATATAGGTGCTTTGCGAAAACAGTAGGTTCAATCATGATCAAGGAGAAGTAGAGCTTGCCTGAAAACGCTATCCTATTCTTCCGATTCTTGGTCCTCAGATCTTCCGTCGAAGTTGATGTCTTCGAGTCCTCCTTTTAAGCTTGTATCTTCTGACTCATCCTCATGCTTGGATTCTTCAACTCATCCTTGAAGCTTGGATCTTCTAGATCTTCCTTGAATTCTTCTGGCTCTTCCTCGAATCTCGTGTAAGCTAGCGCATAGAAATATTACGTATAAATAAACTACCGCAAGGAAATAAAGAACAAAAAGAGCCGAATGATCCAATTAACTCCATAAGATCGATAAAACTCCAAGAAGAACGGCTATGTTTATGCAGTGCATATTTATTTATAAAAGATTATTTATTACAAGTTTTAATCATGGCCTTATAAGAGCCATATTCACCTAGACAAACTATTAATTATCTAAGTTCTCTTAAAAGAGGAAAGTGCAGGGTTGGCATGAAGCTTTATTTACTAAAACCTCAGAGTGAGTGATGAGATGCATATGCTTCATTGATGGTGATTGCGTGCATATATCTTATATAAAACTCTTAAGTTATTCCTATTAAAGAACATGGGTGGTTCGGGAAAAGGATGTGCAGATGCAGAGGGTATATAAATCTAGGCATGCATGCATGATATGAATGCATGGTTTTAATTGAAATGGCAATGAACAACAATTCCAATAAGATCAATGAAGATCAAATATAAATAAGATCGGTAAATCGATAAGGTTAGGTTTTGATCGGTGGCAATATTTGAATAGGTTTGATTGAGCATTAGCTGAGCTAGGTTAGAGTTGAAGCTTGGTTGGGGCGGAAGAGAATATGTCGAATGACATGGCGAGATTGGTCAAATTCGACACTAGAAGGTGAAAGATAATTTGGGTTATGCGAGATTAGCGGCGAATGATTTAATCGAGATGGGATTTGTCGGGCGAGAGGGAAACTTAGGGTATCGAGGGTTTGTAGATCCGATGTGGAGCTCTAAAAGCAGTACCAAAGGGTACTACGCGTTTCTACGAATGCGTGGACGCAAGAATCGCTCAAAACGGAGCTCAGATGGAAAGATATGGGTGTTTAAGATTCTAGGGGCCTGTTTGCAATTATAGAAAGATTCTAGGGACTCATCTGTAGGAACAGAAAAGTTTAGGGACCTATCTGTAATTATGAGAAAGTTTAGGGACCTTTGTGTAAAAAGACAGGGACTAAAAGGTAATTGCAGAAAAGTATGGGGGTGTTTGTGTAAAAAGGCAGGGACCTAAACAGAATTATCATAAAGGTCAGGGGCTTATCTGTAAATGTACAGGGCCCCCAGAATTTCTAGGAATTTCGGAATTATTTTTGTATTGGAAAGATATGGACCGGGTCCATGGATCTGTGGACCGGATCTATGGGAGTGGTTCACGGAGGTTTATGGTGGACTGATCGATCAGGACGGTTGGATCTGGAATGAACGGCTGGGGATTTATAAAATCGAAGGGGTATCGTAGGATCTAATCTCATCCGTTGGTGGAAAACGGACGGCCAGGGACGACCGGGTGGCGGCGCGGCACGGCAGCCGGCGACGGCGGGGACGGCGGCGCCATGGGCGGCTCGCCGGAGTTGGCCGTTCGGCGCTCCGGTGGCCCAAATTCGACGCGGACTAGACCGGGAGGGAGAGGAGAGGATGGGGAGCTCACCAGGGGAGCTTGTCGACGACGGAGAGGGACGGCGGAGGCTGGCGACGGCGAGGGGCAACGCGGCTAGGGTTTCGAGCTTGGGAGCGGCGACGGCTCTAGGGATGATGGAAAAGAACGCGCTGGGGTTCGATTTTATAGGGCGCTCGGTGACGTGCGGGCCAAGGAGGGGCGAAGGAGGCTTCGAAGCCAAGGAACTTCGAGGAGATGCCGGTCACCGTGGCGGAGATTTTTCCGACGGTCATTGCATGTGGCGGTTATTCGTTGGTTCAAATTGCGGGCGGGGGACGTCCGTTTCTGGCGTTGGTGAAGCCAAGCGGCGCTTTTGGACTGCGTTGACGAGCTCGTCGTCGCGCTGTGAGAGCGGAATTTTCGGCGGCTTATCTTGGCTTAAATGGCGCGGCGCCGCCCGTACAACGATGGGACGATTCAGTGGTCAAGGTCAAGGTGACGTCGCCGCGGTATGGCTACAGCGGCGCAAGGACGCCGAGGTGGAAAGGATAGGGAGGGAGAGAGAAATGGCGGCGCGCCGTCGGGAGAGTTCGGGAGAGAGTGAGAGAGTTGAGCTGGAGGAGGAAGATGAGGAGATGGGCCAGGCTGGGCCGAGGGGAGTTGGCCGGAGGAAAAAGAAAGGAGGCGGCTGCTCAGGAAAAAGAAAAGGGCTTCGGCCCGAAAGAAGAATAAATGCTTTAAACTTTTCAGGATTCAAACCCAAACTCAAACTTGAATGGAATTTCAAATATCAACTTCGAACAAACATCCAAAATAAAAACAAGGAATCAAGAAAATGCACTTGATGGGATTTCTATGCAAGTTTTCCAATTCAAATTTTAATTTAAGGTGAATTGCTAGGGCTTAGCAAATAAATTTTTAATTTGTTGTAAATTCCAAAGTTCAAACTTTTAGTAAATATTAAATGTAAACAAACACTTGAGCATAAATTTTATTTTGAAATTTCAGATTCAACCAAGTTTGAATTACTTTTGTTAGTTTTATTTCTAAAATTTGATGAGGAGGAAAGAAATAAACAAAATTCAAAATCGGAGTGATTTTTTTTATTCCATTTATTTTGATTTGAAAATTTAGGGTGTTGCAGATGAATTCCTGTAGATAAACAAAGTATCAGATTATGTAGCAATTTGTAAAAATAATAAAGTATATGACCGTAAGGGTTGTTTTAATCATCATGATTTAATAGTGTGAATCGGCTCAACTGTTCTTTTCAACCTGATAGCCAAGTATTATCCTATGTTTATGCACTCTTGGAACTTAGCCGTCCCTGTATGACGTGGGGCACTGGTCAGCACGTTTAGGGAGACGATGCCGTTAGTTAGAGTTAGAGCTTCACAGTCGAAGTTACACACGAGTACAGAAGTCTACAAGGTTGACATAAGTCGTAAAATTAAATGAGGATGAGTGTTTGTTAAGTGAGCTTTATGACTGTTTTTCAAAGACTAAGTTGCCGCCTTACGTTTATGCACTCTCAGCGGAGCTTCACAATCAGGAAAAGCAAGGCGTACTTAGTCGGCAAGAGATACACAAGACATAACTCATAAGTTATACAGCCTCCAGCTCTGTATGCAGTAAAATGTACTAGAACAGAGTCAAGAATAAAATAAAGGGAGAAAACTGTATTGAATTATTGATAGGAAGACTAATATATGAGGAGTGTAAAACTCAGATGAATGATGAGAAAAAAAGGTGACTTAGCTTGTTTAATAAGCGGTGTCGTTGTCGCAGTGCCAGATGAGCACATGATCAGTCGAATGACCCAGGAGGAAGTAGCCAATGCCACGTGCTGAGTAGTGCTGAGTAGACGCATGGCTGAGTGACCATCGTCGTAGCTGGTGCCATACGCCGAAGTGATGGTCGTAGCAGACCAAATGTCAGAGAGGTTGTCGCCGCACACGGTATTTCATGGAAACAGTTGGTGCATGCAACATATATATACAATATATAATCTGTAAACAAGCAAATCTTTAATTGAATTGCTAAGGGAATAAAATAATATGGAGAACAGAAG